>CM050323.1:152229095-152288121 GCA_027475135.1 Bactrocera correcta
TATCGAAGAATCAAAGACTTGCCTGCGACAGCGCTTCTGGGGCCCATGCCTAATCGCAGCACTAGTAGTCACACTGGAGCTCACTCCGGTCTATATAATATTCAATCAAACACTAAAGCATACCACCCTACTTATGGCAGTATAGGAGGAGATAGTATCGTATCAACCAATTAAGACCTCAGGTGAAGAGACAACACTGGTACAAATCTCAAGAGATAGGGTTCGAGAAGGTAAATCGCACAAAGAAATTTAAAGTTTCCCTGGGCAGTAAGGATGACTGAAGATATTACACGCTTAATCTCTGATATCTGAAAGTGGTGGTCGGCAGACAATGAAATAGTAAAGGAACACTTTCGCTCTACTGCTACCTGTAGGATAGTGGGACGAAAACCCTGTATTCTGATATGGGGGGAGGAGAGAATAGGCAGAGAAAAGTATTAACAGCAAGCAACAAGTATAAGGCATGCAAACCCTCTAACCGGATCTTACAAGCCAACAAGGATTGAAACCCTCGACTTAGAAGCCGCTGGTAGAGAGGAGCAGCAAACTACTTTACGGTTGAGTCAAAGCTTAGGGGAAGGATGGTGGAGGGGTTTTTTGTCTGAAACTCTCTCTCCGGCTTCACACTTCCCGACTGTTGCAGTCTCTTCCAAGCCGAGGTTGCAGCCATTAAAGTAGCAGTATATTTATTGCTCCTTCAGAGAAGTGATTATCTATTCAGATAGCAGGACAGCGATACTAGCCTTGAACTTATTAACAGTGCGTACAATGTTGGTCAAGTAGTACCTAACCTCATTACCAATAGCATCGAGTCTCTTTGTGATAATAATATGTATGGGTTCCTAGTATAATAGTTTTCATTTTGGTCTTCCCTAAATACCCCGAACCGCACAGTATGATTTGTTTCTATATATGAATAAGTCCTTTCATTAAAAGTGTATTTTTTAGCCAAAAATTGAATTCATAAAAAGTAACAGTAATAGAAGTAAGACGACTGTAGTAAATCAGTTCAAATACGGCCACTAGTATTGTGTTTCAGTAAAAGCAAAACTTTCGCATTTTTAACCGATAATGTGCTCTTTTCGCACACTTTGTTGCGCACTTTCACATTTTATGGTGAAAACTTGAAAGTTGCAATTTATGGCATTTCCGGTGCGTGGGTTCCTTTTCGGTGCGTCCATTATGCTTCCGTTACGCTTATCATATCAATCACAATTAATTGCAAATAATTTATGACTATGAAAGTAGTAAATGTATTTATGAGCGGAAATTACTTATAAAAGTAACGTAGTGTATACTTAATGGTTAAATATGAGTCATAGTTTTGGGTAAGTGTTTACTTGCATACGTACATGTATACTTAGGGGACAAGGGTGGTAAATTAGCTATGGGAAAACTTTTTGGATATTCAAATATTTATCATTTGACTTTCTTTTTGTAAAAAAGTTTGCATAACCTTAGGCTAATTTGGCTTTGGTTATTAGAAATATATATAATTTTAAGGCTACCTAATATCTCGAAAAAAGAATTTCAAATTGAAATCGGTATTTTTAAATGAGTTCTCGAGGTCAGAGTTCAACATATTCGTACTAAAAGATATAAGAATTTCAAGAAATCGAGATTCAATTAAATTTTTCATAATATAACACAAGAGGAGAAGATTTGGAACACTTCTTCTTACCGCCACTGCAAAAAACCTTTGAATGGAGGTTTAATATGAATACAAGAGCGAATTCAATTACATCGTAAGTGGGCTACATGTACGCCTATCGGTAAGTAAGTTGCATCAGAGAAGGCGTATGTGGTCTGGCCCACAAGTAGAAGCTTACGCGGTACAACACTTGGCTAGGTATTAGAAAAAAAAAAATTTTTTGAGGGACTGACTTTTTATTAAGAAACTAACTTGTCTGCTTTTCGAAGGTAACACATTAATGGGTTACCTGGCTTTACGGATTTAAAAAATTTGAACTTTTTATTGTCTTTTAAAATTCTACAACACTTCTAGAATAGTATCATAAATTCTCAAGTTAATCGGACTAATAGTTTTGGCGATAATCTTGAGTTCTTGCGCGCTCTAGCTAGGTTAAGTGAGCTGTCTTTAAACGCGTTTTTCTCGACGCTGTGTTTTGTAGTCAATTGGCGAGAATTATGGGGAACTACTCAATCGACCTTCAGCTGTTTGATATACAGTTCCTAAAGACTTGGACGAAGGATTTTTTGTTGCGATTACAACTATTTGAAAAAAAAAAAGTTTCACGAAACTTTAATATTTTGTAAAAATGTCTGCCAAAAATCCAATTTTCAGTTTTTTCCCTCGTTCAAGTTCTAAGTTAAGTTGAAATGACACACTTTTCTCACTTTAGATAATGCTGTAAGGAGTTATCCTGCCAACGAGCGCGCATCTTTATTTCCAAAGAGTCACCGAAAATGGCGGTGCAATGTGCGAGTTTCAAATATTTTTTTCCAAAACTTTACAGGAGGAAACCAACGTAAACCTTTAAGCTTAAAATATTTGCACTCGAATTTCGAAATTGAGCTTATTGAACACATCAACAGTATCATACAGTTTGTAAGTTACTTAAAAATTAAAAATTTTGACATCATCTACTTTTCTTCTCTTTCCAACGCTCTTTAACATTCTTCATTTGAGCTTATATGACAGATGCTTGAAAAAGTCAAAAGACGATATACGAAGAAAATTAAATTTTTTTTATTAAAAAAAAAAAACAAAAAATAAAATAAAATAAAATAAAATAAAATAAAATAAATTAAACTGAGACCAAAACATAAAACAAGTTTTGCAGAAAATAATAATTGATTAATAAAATATCGTATCTAACTTCAAGATAAATATCGCATGCAATATTAAAGGCCAAGTCGCATGCGATTTTTGCAAAGCTTGATGTTCACACCTAAAATCAACTGTTTTGATCACATTTGTGTGACTTAGATTTAGTCACACAAAGTTTCGAGAGAGACAGAGAGAAAGAGAGTGTGCATTTTTCGTCCTTAAAGAGCCGCCCTAACAGTCGAAAATGAAGGAAACCATTTGATTTCTTTTAAACATAAAAAAATCAGTATTAAATTGTGTACAAGTAAGTTAAAGTAGAAAGGAGCACTGCAAAAAAAAAAAACATAAAAGAATAAACAAAAAATTATTTCAGCGAAACACCCTGTATTTGCGTCATATGTCCCTGAAAGACTAAATAACATAATGCTCCTAAAAAATTTCATAAGCTTTAAGCTGAACAGATTAAGCGAAGAATTGGTAATGCAGTTTTACGCAACTAAACGCCACAAAATTACAACAACAGCAACAAAGAGCAAGTAAGAATGGCTTTGCATGCGCACATGCACGAGTTATGTAGCAAGCATATACAAATTAACAAAAAACAGCGTCACAAAATTGTTGTTGTTGTTGTAGTTTTTGTTGCGCTGCCTGCTAGATTTTCAAGGGAACATTTAATAGCATGACAGCTGTGATGCCGCCATTTGCCTGCAGCTAAAACAAATACTAAGCGGAATAGAAACGAAATGCTACAAGAAGCATGAACGCCACTGAAGACAGTGTTGCTACTGTTACTGCTGCTGCAGTGGCTGCCTCTTCTCTAGACTGGCTGCCACGTTGCAGCGCAATGAACATCGTCCGCCATGTAATCGAGTGAAAAATGTCCTTAAGCGTCAATTTTCTCACACTTAGATTAAGCAGACAGACTTTTTGTTGCATTTCCTCAAACATAGCATAACAACAACAACAATAACAACAGTAACTGACTGTGTTGTAGGTTGGCAAGCAGCCGCATTGAGGCGAAAGCCTGCCAGCAACCAGCGACGCGTCGTCGCCACAGCGATTCCGCTAGCAAAAGTCTACACTTGTTGTTGTTACTGTTGTTGTTTAATTTTTGAGTTTTTGCCTTGTGCGCTTTTCTTATGCGCCAACACCATCTTGGCTTTGCTTCGCATTCAAGTGCATGCCTTACTGCTGCACAGTCTACTTGGGTGTGAGCTCTTAAGTGAATGTGTGTTTGCTTATGTATGTGTTTTCACACTTCACTTGCCGTCTGCTCATAATTTAGCTACACATACATAGAGGCTTCCTTACCATCGCCGTGGTTTGCCTTTGCAGCAGCAAAAACCGCGCCTTATTTCCACTTTTTGGCTTCTGCCGGCGGCGTTACGGCCTTACGCCGAGTTCAATTTTATAATTTCTTACTCGCTGTTGCGACAAATATAATTTGTAGCGCGTCATATAAATTAACGCTATTGCGCGCTAAGATGCTCACCAACTTAATCCGCCATGTAGTCCTCCGACCAATTTGCGCCTTCGCACTTGCTTCCACTTGAACGAGTCCTCCAAGCTAAGTTGGGTCTATGGCGACCGTTAAGCACTTTCCATACTCTCCCGGCGGCGCTAAGCATAAGAAGCGGTTAAGGATAGTAAGCAGTTAAGCAGAAAGCAGAAAGCAGAAGACGTGATGTTGACTCCAGTGGACAAGTCTAAAGTATTAGCCGTGCAATAATCTATCGTTTCGTGCTATAAGTGTGTGTAACGTGCAAAGATAATTATATTTCTAAGTAATATTCGCGGCGAATTGTCGCTGGAAGCGCCTCATTTTATCATCCGCCGTATTTAGAAAGTAATTTATTACGATTTCTTAATTTTCCACCTATTCGCTGCTCAATTAAGTGAGTGGACTGCAGCAGGAATGCTGGTATGAATCAACTTTAATGAAAGTAACGAAAAGGGAAGGGTTCTGTAGTTAAGTAACTAGCCATTTACATAGGCATTGAGCATCGTCGCAAGTCGCAAACACTCATCTAGTAGTTCGTAGCTGAAATTAACTCTCAGTTGCTTTACAACTTTCGTTGAAATTAGTGAATTAAGTAAAGGGTTTTCCTATATGGTCTTTGTGGTGTTGAAATTGTATTAACACCAAGAAAAATCTTAACATCCACTGTGAAGAATATAGTCTGTTTCTAACAGTATAATATACAAATATCGTTGTTTTGATTTTGATCGCTCCGCTTGAACAGTAGTGATCCGATCTGCACAATATGTTCGACGACTGCAGCGACCGCTTAGATAATAATCCCTGCTGAATTTCATTGTAATTTCTTTTCAAATAAAAAAGATTTCCATACAACAACAAGAAACCGATTGGACAGTTTCTGTGGCAGCTATATGCTATAGTTGTTCGATCTACTAAATTATTTGCACATATTTGTTGTGATACATATATCAATTATATTCTGGTATAAAAATTTGAAGTAATTAAAAAATTACTCATACGCCCTGCACGGCACACTTAGAGATCTAAGATGTGCTAAAGTACATATATATGTATAGTATTTTTGTATGGTGACCCTTCCGTTTAATATTAATAAAATTGCCCGACTGCAACGAAATCGTGTAGCGCAACAAAATTGCGTCACGTTTGCAGTTAAAAGACGGTACAATGGGGAAGATTTTGAAGATGAACAGCTTTTAAAAGTTTTTTTTTTTTTTAATTACTAGTACTACTTACATTATTTTAGGAATGAGCAGTGAAAGGGTTGCCACTTTTTTGAAATTTAGAGCAAAAAATTTTAAATCGAAGGCTGTTGTTACGGTTGTGAAGAAGGTCAGAAGTAGGACAATTACTTTAAAAAATATTATTAATCAGGGTTGCCACCTGCGTAAAACTCTTACTTTTATAAAATTTCCAAAATAAACAAATTATATCAATATAGTTATCAAATTGATGAAGTCGAGATATAAATTAATGTTTGATTTACTTTTTTTGACCAGAGTTACCAACTTTTTGAAATTTGAATTTCATTAAAAGTAAGAAATAAATTAGTTATACCTTATAAATAAACTAAAATAGTTATACTGATAGAGTATTTTTAAATAGCGTTGCCACCTATTTGTAAATTTAATTCATCACAGTGACACACATATATGAACAAATTCTATATCTTTATTAATTTAAAGCTGTTGAAACTCCTTGTTTTTGATAATATTTTTGAGATCTCTTTTGTATAGATGAATTTTGTTAAAACCACAGGGTGGTCCAGAGGGTACATAAGTTAGTGAGGGTATCTTAGTGCCGGTTTTTACACAATGGCTTTCCTAAAGGCCTGAGTGCGTCTTTAATATTTTATCTGGTGAAACAAAAAATTAAAAACTTGTGAGGTGGTTATTTAAAATTTTTCACATATATTTTGAGGTTATGTGAAAAAGTTGTTTAAGCAAAAGTTGTAGATCTTTCTATTAGCTAGATCTTTGATAGTGAATATAAGCCATTTTTTGCACTTAAAATTTCAGCCAGCGCCTCCCATCTCACTTTTCGACAGCAGATTGCTCGTAATTTATTTTTCCTTAAATTCCTTTAAATTTCTGTTACATTTTTTTCCATTTCAAATGGGTTTTTCCATAAACTTTTTACATTTTCAAAGGCGTCAGCTTTAGTATAAAAGAAGCTTTTCGCTGAATGAAATTCACTCAAATATAAATTCAAGTAACTCATACGCCATGTGGGCCTAATTATAATTGTGATATTTGATAAAAAGGTTTTACAAATACCTCTTGTAACACACTCAGCAATTGCATAAACAATTCATGTTTTAGAAATTGTCTGTTTTCGAATGATGCAGAAACCCTTAAACATAGCAAGTCGACAAAAATTTACTTATTTCTGAGTATTTTACTATTTTTTTGGTAAAGTATGAAATTCCTCCTACAATCACTCAAAATCAACGAATTTCAAAAATATAAGCTTTTCGCGTACCAAGTATTTTTAAAATATAATCTAGGGTTGGAAAAATTTTCACAAATTTCCAAGTAATTTATAATTTTTAAAGAACGCAGCGAGTTCCATGTCTTAGAAGCACATGCCAATGTGTCTGCACTTGTGATTCGATGCACAGCATAATGTGCGATATTTTTCGTTTCGTTACACATATAAATACTCCGATTAAATATTTGTCTGGAATATTTTTTAGCGCAAATTATTCAGCGACATGCACATTTGCCTACCCACAGGTTGGAGTAAAGGGGGAAAGAAATGTCGAAAAGGAAAATTAAAAGAAATGTGAAAATTCATTGCGAAGAACGCGACTGGAGACAGTAATTAAACTGCAGATTTCTAACCAACGCACTCATGCACATAAACACACGCACCCACAAACATTGAAGTCATTTAACGCCACGTGTGTCTGTTGAGTGCACTTGTACCCCCGTCCCGCGATTATGTATTGTTAGGAGGTGAAGGCAGCCAACCGCTCTTCATTGCTCTTCATTTAATGCTCATTCGCTTTTCTTTCCAGTTCAAAAACTTTACACCTGCCGTTGTGTGGGGGGAGTGGGGTTGTGTGTGTGTGTGTGCGAGGAGGTGCAAATGGCAACGCCGCAGGTAATATTGTTAAACGATTTTTGAAGATGCCTCGTTAACTGACTAGCAGTTATCCAAGCAGGTGTGTGTGTATATATATTGACTCCGCTGTTTCTGTAGGGCCCAAATACATTCACACTCACATACACTTGTTGTTTTTCTAACCTCTTTGAGCGCGCTGCATGGCGGGCATATTCTACCGCCAGCTGATTTCTAACAACAGCGCTGCCATTTGTGTAGGTGTGAATGTTTATATGGATACGCATAAGTTATGCATGTATATGTTCTATATGTATGTGTATGTGTGCGCTTTATTTGCTGCTCGAATGCCAAAGTATCAAACTGTGTATTGCCACTATGAAAAAATCCAATTACGCCGCAGGTGAGCAATCAAATAAATGTGCTGTTGCTATTATTGTTGCTGCTGTTGTTTTTGTTACTGTCACTCTGACTACACGTTGCTTTTTAGCAGCGCATTTTCAATTTTTCAAAGCAAATATTGGCTAATGGAAAGAAATGTCTACAAAGGATTTATAGAAAAAATCGCGTTAAGAAAACAAACATGGCTCCATTTTAACGGTGAAACACGAAGCGAAGTGTTTTTTCTACTATCTGAGAATAACAAACAAAATATGAAATTTTATTGCACTTTTGCTAAAGTTAAAGTTTTTGACTTTAAAATATGAAAAATTAATAATAATATTTTTTTTTTTGGATAAAGTGCGAATACGGTCGAAATTGGTCAACAACCAGGCATAATTTTCCTTTTTAAAAATGGTATATTCCATCTTATTCTTTCATTTCATGGTTTATAAATCTAGAGTTAATGACATTATCGAATAAAAAAGTGTGCCCGCATATTGCCTTACGTGGATTCCAATTCACCTCTAAAACTTTTCGAAATTGTATCACAACTCTTTAAAACCCCAACTACTGAATAGGCGGATCCTGGTATATATGCCCGACTTTATGCCGAAAACATCGATAAATTTTAGAATTTTATTATTGAAATTCGGAGAAAACCATATCGTGAAAATAATGTGCCTTTGAACAAAATTGGGAAAATCGGGTAAACAGTTCCCTTAGTCCACACGACAAACTTGATGTTCAATAAGTCGATTATGACATTCGTTGTGGCGCCGTCCTGTTGAAACCACTTATTGTTCAAGTCCATATCATCTAATTCGGACCCTAAACATTTGGTTATCATTGAGCGGTAGCGGTTCCCATTCACAGTAATGTGCTGGTCTTGATCCTCACGGAAGAAGTACGTTTCAATGACGACGTCGGCCCATAAACCGTACCAAACCGTATTTTTTCGGTATTCAATCGTGACTCATGCAGTACGTGTGGATTGATGATGACCAATACGGATATTTTGCTTATTGATGAAGTCATTCAGCCAAAAATGAGATGAAAATCCGGATCATTTTCAAGTTGTTGCTCAACCCAATTCACGAACATACGACGATTCTGGTGATCAATCGGCTTCCGTTTTGCATCAATGTGATCTTGTAAGGATGTAGGCCAAGATCTTTTTACAAACTTCGCCTCAACGCCGTCACCGAGACGCCCAATGCTTGAGAACGACGTGTGAGCGACTGATTTGGGTTTCAAGTTGTTCCACTAGACGCTCAATTGTTGATCTGAAAGGACGATAATGACGACCATAAATGGGACGGAGCGCTCTTAAAATTGAGGTCACTGAATCCCAATTTCGGTAGTAAATCTTAATAATTTCGACTGGTTGTTGGATCTTCTTCTTTACTGGCGTAGACACCGCTTACGCGATTATAGCCGAGTCAACCTGTTGTTGTTGGATCTACTATATAGTATATCTTTCCATAATGAAATGTGGCAAGACTTACTAAAGAGAAATGTCAAATGAGCAGGAAAAATATGACGTCATGTGCTGTCTCTATCTGTTTACTTTTATAGCGTCCCTGTTGAAAACCCTGGTATTAGTAAAATTTCGTAAAACCATTTCTGTAGGGTTCAAAATGAAATGAAACATAATTTAAACTCAAAAATGTGAAATTATTGGTCTAAATGCTTTACAATAGTTTTAAGAATATGGCAACACCTTATATAAAAAAAGTCAAAAATAATAACTGTACTACAAGTTTCAAGTTTTTAATTTCCCTACAAAAACTGTATAAAAAATCAAAAAAGTTTCGCTAAAACTGCCTCAAAACCGTTGAATTCCAAATTCGTTTTTCTTATATAAAAGAATTAGCAAAAACTAAATTATTCACCTTTCCGTTATTTAAAGACATATTACGTAACTACGTAAGCGCACGCTGCCATAAATAAGCTCTCCCAAGGTAATTCACTACGGCCACATTTTCTCACCCGGTCACATCATTGCTTCATGCTTAAAGTTAAATTTGCCTCCGACCTCTGGCGTGAACCTCGAGCACCAGCACGCCAACTGACTTCAACAGAACGTTGTTGTTGATTATGCGCTCGTACTTTAAGTTACGCGCACGCACGTCCATCCACGCACGCTAGTTGTTCATCTGATTATCTAGTTATCCTGCCGCCAGCACATCGCTGCTATAAACAGTCTCAACGACACCAGGTAAGCGCGTGTACGTGTCACAAGTCTTCCGGTTATGATGTGCCTTCCACGGCAGTCAGCGGAGAGTTGCCGCAACTGCCAGGGCGAAGTCGCTAATACCTGTGGCAGCGGCATCAAAAGGCAAACGAACAGCTTTTGTATGTACGTGTGTCTGTTCGGAAGTACTTCTGTGAGGGAGCTGCTTTTGCCCACACTTCACGGCACTAAAATTTCGTGTAGTTATACGATTTATTAGTATATGTTGTACATACTAATTGAGGTGTTTGAAAAGAGTTCAGTTACCTTTGGCATTTCCTATATACATGGACATATATATATAACTAAATATAATAATTGATTGTACATGGGTAGATGGTTAAAGTTGTATTTTAATGGATATGCTTTTTGGAAGCTTTGAGTGCATTCGATTCAAGAACATGTTATGATTATGCTTATAGCAATAAAAATCGGGAAAATTTAAGAATTTCTTTCGAAATCGAAATGAACTGATAAACTCGAAATTTTGTTGACAAAGAAATTTTTAATGAAAACAATTTTGAGTTAAAACCACTTTTACGAGGAAAAAAAATCAATTTCTTCATTGAACATTTCATCGAAGTTGCAATTAATGTGTTTTAATTGCTTGAAAAGCTCAAAGTTGAGCTTTTAGGTTTCATTAATTTTGCTTTAAACGACACTTGTTAAAATTTCCATTATTTGCTAATTACGTGTTTATAGATCTAAATAGTTATAACTACTGGATTTTTCTAGAGGTTTTTGACGCAAATCATGTTTTTGAACAAAAAAATTAACAAAAAAACTTCTAAGGACGGTTAAAGCTCTTGAAAAGTAGATCAGCTTTCAGAATCAGCTTCCAACTATCATGTCTACTACAACTTGGAATTAAGCTTCAAAAATTTTTGATACAAAAAGCTTCCAAACATGTTGTCTTCCACAGCTGGGTATCGTTGGAATCAATCTCCCAAATCCCTTTTCGATCTTTTTGAACAAAAAGAAAAAAAAATAAAAAATAAAATAACTTTAAGAATAAGGTCCCAGCTTTTTTTTTTGCCTCAAACGTTTTTGCCAAAGTTAATCTTCATAGCTTTTGACAATGGTTTAAGCTTTTGAAAAGCAAATAAGCTTTCAGTTTAAGCTTTCAACTATGAAACCTAATTCAAACTGACAGTTAAAGCTTTTGAAACAAACAAAAGCTTACAAAAATGTTGTCTCTTACAACTGGATTTCGATGGAACCAATCTTCCAAAGTTTTTAATCTAAAACGGTAGCTGAAGCTTTTGAATGAGCTTTCAATATAATATTCCAACTTTTTAGTCTGAATTAGACTACCAAAATTTTTTAATTAAAAAAGATAGTGAAAGCTTTCGGCCCATAAATGAGTTTTTAGTGTCAGCTTTCAGTTATTTTATTTTCTACAGGAATATATATTTTAAAAAAATTTAAAACAGCAGATAAAGCTTTTGAATAAAAATATGCTTTGAGTGTGAGCTTCCATCTCTCCTACTAAATATTTTCTTGAGCTTAGGATAATACAAAACTACAGTGAAAAGTAGCATCAGGTACAATATATCGAATTAGTTACAACTTTCTTCCGAGTTCGACAAATTTTAAAAATATTAAATATCGCTATTTCCGTTTCTAGTACACTAAACTTATTTGTTTGACAAAGGTATTCGATAAGTTCGGTCTTAATGATTGCACAAGTGGGGGTTAAGAAGTATATCGTATTTCCTTCGAGAGAATTGCTGGTAAATTTGGTGCCTGGTCTACGAAAAGGGGGCTAAGGTGTCAAAAAATCATTTTTTTTTTTTAATTTATTTTTTTTTTTTATTTATTTATTTTATTTTTTATTTTTATTTTTTTTTTGACACCTAAGCCCCCTTTTCGTAGACCAGGTCACATATATTGAAATTAAACAAAGTATATGATTGTATTTTCAACTCAGTGTTTAAGCTCAAGATCTTTATTCTTGATTGACAGCATTGGCTGAAAGCTTGCAAGTCACTTTTTCACAATTTGATGCCAATTTAAGGTACTAAGTATACAAAATCCACTTTCATAGAGTCTTTTCAACAGGGCGTAGCTTCCACCTTCCTCTGCGTCTCGCAGCTGGTGCAGCATTTTGTGTACTTTCCGCGCTGGAAAGTTTCTGTACTTTCAGCTCACGCACTTTGTTGTATATTCAAAAAATGTGTAAGCTTAACACCTGCCATAACCCATGCAATTTCCCTCAACGATTTATATAATTTAGTGCGTTTCCATTTTAGCAACACTCTTGCCTCTGACTGGGGTAAACACATTGTTCGCCTGCTCTCTGTTTACACATTTATTTATTTAATGATTTTTTCGTTGTTTTTGTTTGCTCGCAACTGCTGCTTTGATGACACAAAAGTTTGTCGCATTAATTGTAACGGTATGCGAGCAAGTTTTTAATATACTACTTCATTTGTTCTCACTTTTGTGGCACTACAAGCATTTGCGTGTATGAGCATCCTCTCGTCGTCCTTTGGGGGAGCCTTTGTTGCGTTTGGCAACTTTTATTAGTGTCACTGTTAATATTACTTACTCTATTGTCTAGCGTTTTGCTGGCGGTGGCGTTGGAGTTGGCGTTGGCATGAGTGTTGTTATTGCACAACAACTATGTTGTTCACAGGTACAACAAAAGCGTTACGACACGCCAGTGCTGAAATGTTGGGTCACGCACGTATGAAAATAAATTCTAGTTTTGCACTGACATTACTTTAGTAGAGTGCCCTAGGCCACTCTTTGTCTTTACCTTTGTCGGCATGGTGTTAGGTACTTTCGGAAGGAATCTATGTGGAATTGACTTTAATTCGGCGGTAATTTGTTAAGTTTTTGCGAATCTCTGTAACAAATTTTATGTTCTTTTGTTTAACATATTCGGGATAGGTTAGGAAATGGTGAAAATTTGAGATATTAAGCGAATTTCGTAGTGCAGATATAGAATAATTTTCTCGTAACTAACTTCAAGTCAGTTCAAACTTTAGTAAGTAAAAAGAATTTGCTTATTCATTTAAATTTACACATATGCTTATATAAGGATCAGTACTTAAAACGATAAAAAAAATGGGCAAACATATATAGAGCTGGTTTCGTTTGGTGTAGAATTCTAGATCGTCAAAAACTTTTAATTTTTCAGCTGGACGTTAAAAGATGAAACCATATAATATAGTAAGAATCTCCTCAGAGCACTTAACCAGGGGATCTTAGCAGAAAATAAGTTCAGAAAATATAAAATCAAACCAACTTCGATATACACATTATATTTGAATGGTCCTGTAGGCGACCAATCGGCCAAATATAATGTATATATAGAAGTTGCTTAGCTGATCATTTTTAAATGTGTACGTAGCTAAACCTTTCTGGCTATACTATACTATAGTGTACTATATGAGAGTATAATATAAATCTAGGTGTGGTTTCCAAGGTACCAAAATTGCAATTTTTGTAGAAAATAAATAAAACATGGTACAAGGGATAAACTGAAAATAATTAATTTAGATAAATTTTGTAAAAGAGTTGCCACATATTTATACATATATTGAAGTAGAAAAAATATCAGAAAAGAAGAAAAAAAGTTAAAGAACAAAATGGGGTGCAAACTAAAAACAATTAATTTACATACATTTCAGAAAGGAGTTGCCACATATTTGAAAAAATAAACTAAGAAAAAGCCATCCGAAAGCAAGAAACAAAAGAAGAGGAACGGAAGGATAAAAAGATTAAGCTGAACAGAATTAATTTACTATAAAAATTGGAGAAGAGTTGCCACATATTTGAAAAATGGAAGTTGAAAAAATTATTAGAAAACAACAAAAATGTCAAAGGAAAAAATAGGGTGCAAACTAAAAATAATTAACTTATATTAACTTGTGAAAGGAGTTGCCACATATTAGAAAAATTTAAATAAAACAAAAACAATCAGAAGCAAGAAAAAAGTTAAGTAGTGAAAGACAATACAATTTGGAGACAAAGCATTTCGATAAAATTTTAAAAAGAGTTGCCACATATTAAAAAAAAAAATAAAATAGAAAAAACACTCCGAAATCAAGCAACGAGTTCGAAAGAAAACATGGAAAAACTGTAGATTAATTGTGGATAATTTAGATAAAATTTGGAAAAGAGCTGCCACAAAGTTGAAAAAAAAAATAAAATAGAAAAAACCACAGGAAGACAAGAATGATGTTAGAATACGAATTGAGTAATATGGAAATAAAGAAAAATTTTTGAAAATGGGAAAAAAGCTAAATAAAGAAATAACTACAAGCCGAAATTAATTAATTTAAACAAAATTTGGAAAAGAGTTACCTATACATACATATAAATAAATTAAATAACTATGATATGTGATATAATTAATTAAGATGATATTTGGAAAACTGTTGCCAGCTATTAAAAAAAAATATTAAAAACACCTGAAAATAAGAAATGAGTTCAGGCACCAAATAAGAAGTAAACTGAAAAAATTTTTTTAAAAAATAATAATTAGGAAAATGCCGTCTGAAAACAAGAAACATGTAAACATACGGATAAATTTTAAAAATATTTGCCCGATGTTCGAAAAAAACCATTCGAATTAAAATTACTTTAAACAAAGTTTCTTTAATCCTTATTGATAAAGAGCAAATAATTTTCTTTCCGAAAATTGCGAACTACAATAACGCTCGGAGTTATGCGCTAAATCACTAAAACTGATCGATTTTACTGTTACTGGCAGCACTTTGGTCCATAGTGAAAATAATTGTAACGCTTGCGGAGCAGAAAACAATTTACACACATAACGAGTTTGGTGCGAATGTGCAATTAAAATCTTAATACAATTGAGCAGTTGCTGAAGGCGTTCCCACACATGGCATTACTCGCATTAATTGCAAAACAAAAAGCAACAAAAATAAATCGATTTGGGAGAAAAGGAAACTGCAAATTACAAGATTCATGCAATATATCTCTTCAGACGTACAGTTATATAATGTGCATACCTATAAACGCGCACAAGTACTTAAAATTCGTTAAACAAGTTCACTGGTTTACTCTTGCGGCAAAGCAATTAAACGACTAAGAGATAAAAACGAAAGAAATGAGGAAGGAAGGGTGGAGAGAAAATATGAAAATAATGTGAAGCCATGCATAAATTCCATTGAAAGAACAAAAAATGCAATAAAAAGGAAATTTACATTATCTAAATGAAGAGGAAGTTCACCATTAGCAACCGAGCCGGAGAGAGTTGGCAGGTTAACCAAAGATGCGGCGCTTGGACTGAGTACAAGAAGGCAGGCTGCCACGAGTGCTGTTGTTGCTGCTTTTGCTGATGTGGTTAACATATCCTTAATGAGACGACAAATGTAATGAACAGTGCTAACACACACACATACACAAACACAAACACAAATGCAATTACACTTATATGCACTTACAGCACAAATACATGCACATATACATGCACTTAGACCACACACATATGCAATTATTTATATGCGTGGACAAAGCTGGTATGAAAGGCATGTGGTAATGTGTTGTCGCGCTGGCAAAAGAAACGCCAAAGTGATTAAATCGGAACTCAAAGCTATGCGAGAGCTGGAATAACAAACCAAAACCCAAACCGTAACCGAAACCACAAAAGCAAATATATACTCAATGTATACTCGCTTCTGTATATTTATGCTATGTGCACACCGTTTTACCAAAAGGAAGTGACATTAAAGGGAACGGACACTGACGGGAAGCGCTGCGATATTAAGTCAATAGGTGATTATTTTTGTATTATATATACCTAGCATTTTCTCAATATAAGACATACTTTTTACAATTATTGAAGAGAGAGAGATGTGTATGTCACTCACTCTAACATATACATAACTGCGTTTTTATACCAAATCTTGTGGTTGCTTGCTGATATTTGCGAGTCTAGAGATAGAAATAAACTTAGTTCTCTCAGTTAGTATCGCAAAAAAGCAAACGAACTGAAGTTTATTGTTTAAAGATACACCTGTAAAGTTCAAAATCTTAAAGAAAGCCGTGCCTCTTCGCGAATGACCACTTTGGCAAGATGATTAAGGGAAATACCAATGTAAAAAATGTTGAACTAATAATTTTTATTGTTTGTATAAAGTATTAAATGCACATTGCTCGTTTATTGTCTGTGATACTTATTCTTTATGCAAAATTGGTTCCATTATATTCAAAGCAGCGTTTAAAACGATCTTTTAATATCATTTAAAGAATGTTCTTCACCATCTCGATTACGGCTACTTGTTCGACTGTGTTCATTAACACTCAACATCTTGGAACAAATTCCTTGAAGATAATAGCCTTCGAATCAAAAAAGGCAATCAATATTGTCTTGACTCGACATGTCTGAAAAAATATTTTTTTCTCTTTAACGCACCTTTAGACTTCCATTCAGTCTAATGGGGCTTAGTTTCAAAGTCATATTTAATGAGACATGATCAGTTATGATCCAATCAATATAGTTTGCATCATTTTTCGTGAGCTGTCATATAATTTTTGTTCAGCATTGTTTGGAATTTTATACTGGAAACTTTTATCTAAACAACGTCTGCAAATCCTTCCACTTTATTACGAAAATTCACGTTCTGTAAAGAATGTGCTTCGCGCGCTTCGCTCAACTTATGGTCCACATAATCACAACATATCATCCATCTTGAGACCCGGCATTCATTATTGTATAATGTTCGATCAAAAACGAGGCTTCTTCCAGCACGCAGTGAATAAATTTTCTTTCAGCTGTAGCTGAGAGGGTACACGAAGACGGTGGAGAGTCGATTCGGCGCCGTTCTGACAACTCGAACTGACGTATAGATCAACTCAGTGAATTTTACGTCGAGATCTTAAAGTGAAAGTGTACAAAATACAACTTGTGTAACTGAAGCCCTCGACCTTCTCAAGCGACATCGCTTCGGTATATGAAAAATTCCAAGAAGATCGGACGTTTTCAAGCCAAATGTTTTCAGCAATAATGTTCTGGCTCATGGGTAAGCTGCATTTGGAACAAAGAACATTGCTGAAAAGGTCCAAGAGCTGCCATTTTATTCAGAATAAACAACGGTTTTGTATGGTTTGTGGACTGGTGTGAACTTCGGTCTATAGTTCTTCAAAAATGATGTTGGTGAGAACGTAACTGTCAATGGCCATGATAACCCACTATTTGTTGCCGGAAATTGAAGCACGTGATCTCGGCGGCTTTGATTTCAATAAGACGTCGCCATTTCCCAAACATCACATTAATAAATGGACTTATTGTGAGAAAACTTTGGTGAGCAGATTATTTCACGTTTTGGGTTGGTCGATTGGCTACCAAGATCGTGTTATATCACGTTTTCTTGTGGCGATATGTAAAATTTAATGTATATTCAGACAAGCCGCTTCAATTCAGGCCTTGGGGCAAAACATCACTCGTGCCTTTCGCCAGTTACCAGTCGAAATGCACGAAAGAGCCATCGATAATCGGACTCAATGATGGATCATCTGAGACGTAGCCATGTCTTACATTTGAAAAAGATAATCTTCAAAATATAAATTAAATGCCCAAAAATGTTCTTTCGAATTATAATATATATTCCTAACTAAATTTGAAGTTTCTGCATTTTTTCTTTGAAACTATTTTACGATGTTGAGCCAAATGCATAAATGTATTAAAAATTCCAAGACTTTTCAAGAGACAGTAGAAAGATTTTGTCTCTATTTTATGGTTTATTCTTTACCTCAATACAATTGCTTAACAAAGTACCAACATATTGAAAATGCATTACAGTCTGGTAACCTAACGATTTACTTTATCTAAATCGAATTCTCAGAATCATTCGCTGATATATGAGTAAATTTGTGATTATGAGAGATCTATAAAATTGGCTTCATTTAAGCTTTTGCATGTGCTCTTTTTGACATTTTCTCTTCATATTTAGAAAATCCAGTTGGATTAATAGTTCAATGCTTAAAAGTAACTTTTAATATCAAAAAAAAAAAAAGAAATGTGGACAAATGGACTTGCTGACATAACAACGAGAAGCAGGTGTGGGCATATGAGATTGTTGGAGAAAAAAAGAAACGTGCACAACAAAACAAACTAAATAAACAAGCAGCAGGGACTGTTTCAACGTAAAAACAGGAAATGAACGACACTGCAGACAAGAGCGGATGTGGAGAATTTGTTCGGGCAGTAAAGCGCACACTGAAATTATATAAATACAAAGACACAATTTAAACTATACGGCGCAGAGGGGGTGCGGGGACAGGTGTGGCATTGTGGGCAAGTGTTTGTAAAAAAAAAACAAGTCCAAACTGTTTTCATTTTCATAGCAGGACGCAGCACAGTTTGCAGCCATGCAAGTTGTCAAGCTGTCTCGTGCAGGTTTTATAGCTGGACAATTGTTGTTTTTGCCCAAAACACAAGAAACATTTTTAAGTCGAGCGAACACAGCAACAAAGCAAGCACAACAATGAAAGTAATAAAAGCAATGAAAGCAAGCAAAAAAGCTCAGGTGAAACTGCAGAAGTGTGCGGTGCGGCGGGATTTTGGGGTAAAAGTAAAATATTTTCATATGCCACACAACGAAGTTGGTCAAGTGTTGCATGCAACAGCTCAGGCTTTAATGCTAAAGTAAAGCTGTTGGCATGCTTTAGCCAACGGTCAAACCCTGAGGATACCTTATTTTTGTATTTGCTTTCGCTTTTGCTGCACCGACGGCGTCCAAATGCGGATTGTGTGCAGAGCTTAGCCAATAATGCCAGCCGAAATAAAGTGAGCAAGCAAATATTGCAAACATGTTTTGTGCAAATCAAACGTGCTTTCGACGATTTTACGATTCTTACCAACACCTACAAAGACACACACACACACATAACAACAGCAACTTTTGTATACTTTCTTTACTCTCGCTTGTTTGCTTGGCAAATTAGAATCATTTGGGAAAATTGCAAACGTGTCGCACATACATACATATGTGCATATATATGTATGGCTACTCCCGAATTTCAACCGACCGCAAGCATACTTGTGCGCATAATATGAAAATCTGTAAATGATTTTGTAGAAAATTTTCCACATAAAATCATGCAAATCTGGCGTGCAATTGTACAAGCGTTCTCCATTAGTCGAATTCAAAATTTATTTTAATATTCCATTTACATATATATATCGGCATATTTGTATGTATAGTGTCTATTTGCTATTTGTCAAAAATGAAATTGATGTATTTACTCGCTGTTGTTGTTGTTCGCTTGCAATTTTGTTGGTTTTTACTAAAAATCGAACTCCAATTTGCACATTCAATTAGGTGCGACTTGTTAGAGCAACACCACGCCCACCAACAGCGAACAGCTGGCCTACACACACACTCACAAACAAAAACGCAATGTAAATCACTCATAAACTCAGCGTGTGACCGTACCCAATTCCCAATACTCAATGTGAAAATAAGTCTTCAATAACAGCTATTTGTTTACAAATACAGGGTGAGGCCATAGATGAGCGGAAATTGTTTTATGCTATGCACATAGACGATGAAGGGTCGATAATTTTAGAACCTAAAAACGGAGACAGACAACACAATGTTTCAGCAAAGAAAAGCCTAACGCCTTTTTGTTAAAGCAAACATTTTAAAAAGAAAATTTTAAAATGAAACTTAGAGCCCTTTTCCTCCAGAAAATAGTTAGAAGCTAGAACAGCTTTAGCAAATAAAAGTTTCTATACAAGAGCTTAATCTTGTTCGGTCAGTTCTGTGGCAGCTATATGCTATAGTGATCCGATCTTTAAAATTCTTCAGATATCATAGACTTGGCTTGAAAAATAATCCAAGGCAAACTTACGCGTATACTCAGACAGACATCGATTCATTCAAAGGCATTGATTCATATGTATAGGGCTTGCCCGGAAAGTAATAGAACTGAGTCGATTTAAAAAATGTATTGAACCAATCGTTACTAATCTTTAAAAACTTTCAAAGTAGACTTCTGCCGCTTCAATGCAGCGCTGCCAGCGCATTTTCCAAGCATTGAAGGCGTCACGCAAGGCATTCTCAGGAATAGCCTTGAGAGCCCAGGTGCATGGTGCTTGGCTCTCTCTGTCGTCTCAAAATGCTTTCTTTTCATCGGCCTTTTCAGACAAGGAAACAAAAAAAAGTCCGTAGGATCACACCTGGGACGTAAAACTTGGCGTTGACAGCTTATCCAGGAGGAATAAATTCATGGTGGATGATGCCTTTGATGTTAAAAAGGACAATGTACATCGCTTTCACTTTGGATTTGCTCATTCTTTCCTTTTTTGGGCGAGGAGACGCGGGCGTGTGGCACTCGCAAGAATGTCTCTTTGACTCGTCACCTGTGATTACATTATTCAAAAATTGGGGGTCACTTTCAAATTTTCTTAGTACATTTCTATCACTGCTTTAACGACCGCTGCATTTTCGGCTTTCACCACTCACAAAAACACATTGCGGAAAATGTTTTTCCCGTCTCTCCAGGTGCTCGGAGACAACTGAGCACCCGCATGTTCGTTAGCTAGAAACGCTCTCTACCGAATCCAGTCGGTAATCGCACCCTCTGAAGAACCCTGCACTTATGTTATAGAATCTCCAAAGTTTCTTTCTGAATCTTACGAACCTCTTAGTAAACTCGATATGCCCTGTTCAGGTTTTTTAGTTATATCTAGATTTAGTACACCAAATTGAGTTTATCTGGACTGCTCTAACGAGCGTACTGTGAGAACGATTAAGCCCATCGCCAACAAACTGATTGGATATTATCAGCGTGGAATTAGGCTTGGAAAATGAACAACTGACCAGATATTTACCATGCGCCACCACCTCTTCGTCGATTTCAAAGTAGCTTTTGAATTTGGTATCCTCCTACAACTAAGACAGCTGTGAAAGCTGACGTTGAGCAATACCAAAAGCACCGTCAGGACTTCTCCTAGTCGTTCGATTTCAGACAAGGAGACTCCTTATCCGCTCATGGGGAAAATAATTCGGGCCGCAGATCATCATCCCCGCCCTGCTCTATAGCGCAGAGTTATGGACGATAACAGCATCCAATGAGTCGCTGGTACGATTTTTCGAGAGAAAGATCTGAGAAAGACTTATGGTCCTTTGCGCAGTGGCCATGGCTGTAGGAGATACACGATGACATTGATATAGCGAACTAAGGGACTACGGCTACGCTGGCTAAGTCATGTCGTCGGAATGGATGAAAACACTCCAGCTCTGGGAATATTCGAGGCAGTACCCGGCGGGTGGTGGAGAAGGATTTGGCTTCGCTTGGATCTTGTTGGCTGTTCTCAATTACTCCAGTTATCTTGTTGGCTGTTCTCAATTACTCAAGTTATCTTACATACATTCCAATTAATTAATAAAAATAATGCATTTTTTGGTATTGAAATTTTTAGTTCATAAAAACACCTAAATGCAACAGCAGAAATGCCATATAATACAGATAAAAGTTAAAGTTTAAGGCATGGACTGCAAAGCAGGCACTTGAAACCATCTCCAGCTCTGAGTAAACTACAAACTACTTCTCAGCGTTCGAATGATCGATATATATATGAAATAACATATCGTAAATATCGTTTTGTCGTTTGAAAATGAATTATATAAGTTTTATAATCGAACTTTGGTAGGCTCTGCTTATACCACAGAACTCTGTTTGATTTAGAAGAAATGCCGCTAATCTGGTATACACTTTTTTTTATTTAATACTTTACTTCCCCCAACACCCTGTACAGCCTGCTGGCGCACCGCTTGTGGCAAATAACGTTATCATTCTACTCGCATTGGCATCGTCGCTGGCGTTGACACTGTCATCAGCATCTCATTTCGATTCGATTGTATGCAAAATGCGGGGGAAAAACTAGCAAACTGAAAAATGACAAAAATAAAATTAAAAATAAATAGAAATTGTGAAAACACACAACGCATATTGTGACATCACAATTCCCCTCTCCACAGACATACGAACAACAATAATCTGCTGCTTCAATTGAAATGACTTCCTGCCAGCTTTCTTTCAGCTCAACCCTCCATCTCGCTTGCGCTCGCCTTATTTTCCTGCGCTCCAGCTGCTCACTACGAATTATGCGATGATCCAAGGTCCGAGTCTCGTTATTATTCAAAGAGTATTGTTGTGCTTTGCACAAAAAATTCAAGTTCGTATTCAAATATTGGACGCAGTGTCGGTCAAATTTCAAATTACATTTCTTCATCGAATTTACTAGAACAGTAGTAGTTGTTGTTGTTGTTGTAATTTTGACAGTCTTTGCTTTCTTATTATGCTCCTTACGTTTCAAAATTTGCTGGACAGCGATATTGTTGGCACATTGATTGAGTTACAATATTTGTTGCCAATGTTGTTGTTGTTATGGCTCCCACAGCAACTCCCACTGAGCAGTCACTCAATCATCTCGTTAGGTGGACACTTTGATTTGTTGCTTTTTACAGTTATATTTTGCTTTTTCGGGCATAATCAGTTCGAAATATCTTCTTGGCAAATTTGTATTTCTCTTCAATTCACTTAAGTCTCCAGCCATCGAATGTGTGCGCTTCCAAGTGTACGAATGGAGACGCCGGCACATTTAAGTAAATATTTGATTATCCGCAATGATAAAATAAGTAGAAAAGAAGTGGTTTAAACGAAATGTGAATATAATTTATGATTTCCGAAATCTGCTGGGAGTTCGTGTGCTTTTTAGTATTATAAGTGAATTATTATCCATTCTTGTGATGTATTTGACGGACCGACATCTGGACGTAGTGATTTGCTCTGTAATTTGTGCCGTCTTAAAATCAATGATTACAATGAAAAGTTAATGTAAATATGTAAACTAAATTTTGTGTGAAAAAGCAATACGATGATCTGATATTAATCAGGGGGTAGTGTTCGGACTCAGAAGTGTTGCCGTGTCGTACGCAAGTATTTTCCCGCAAGACACCAAAAAGTAAGGTTCTTGTCAAGACGACGGTAAAGTTACTCTTGTTTTGAAGAGAAATACGTATTCCAGCAAAAATGCATTTTATTAATCAACATCCTTATCAGAGATGTCGACGATCCAATGAAATAGATCTGCCAATTTTTCGCTGTAATTTTTGTGGAACGATTTTTTTAGTTCGTTTTGTGCTTATTATTTTGTCTCGGCGTTTACTGCTTTATTGTCGCTAAATTATTATTACCAGAAAGTAGCCTTTGCAGACCTAAGAACAGATAGATATTGAAAATTAAGTCCGATGCATGCGATAGATGTGCAATCCCCTACACTTTTCATTTACTTTTGGTACAGTAATTTGATGAAAAAGCATAATCTTCTTTCTTCATTCCATTATTTGTTCTTCCAAATATCCAAAGATATTACAAGCAGCCCCAAGCAAGATTGCTTCTTTTCAAGAAAGGTTAGATGGCTCTTCCCCCAAGATGCCCAAAAACCCATGAAGTTGATTATTTGTTATCGAAAACGCGCCTTGAAACAAAGACCGAGATATTTTATGCGTGACATCATAAAATAAATTGCTGAGATGATTCTATCTTATCATTTTCCACGTAGCTTATGCAACTGGCTTCTGACAAAACTTTTAATCTTACCGCATGAATTCCAATCAGACAGTGCCCAGTTAGAACATTTCCAAATATTGAAAGGCAAAGGCTGGGAGCGTAGAACTCACAAGACTCAAACAAGCTCCCTCAAAATGTAGATATCATATTCCAGCAGATGTTTGAATCTTTCATTGTTTTGGATTCATTACACCCAGTCCGCTCGACTGACTCCCAATAGAACTCCGAAGTTAAATAAGAAAACCTTTGACACAAAAATTCAGTCTAATTACGATTAAGGAGCTCCAAGAACTACTCAATGTCATCAATAGGTGATACAATAACTGAGATCAGCTCATCTGGTATCAGCATTGCATGAAGATTACACAAACTCAAGTATTTTTGTGGGATAGGCCCGATTTCGCCCATTCTACTGTGCAAAAAGAACTCAGTAAAAATGTTATATGGCAGATTAAACAAGTCTTCAAAATCCTACTTTGTTTTTAAATAAAAGTCACTGCGATGTCCGGTCATTATAAAATTTGTCAAGAAATTCACGTGCGAGTCTTAGTATCAACTCCATGGAATCTCACTTTATCTCTTCGATGGTTTTTTATACTGTGTTCAGACCGACACTTAATCACACGATTTCGGCTGTTGAATGGATTATCCCACTAATCTTAAAAATTTATCAAGATTTCGCCATACAAAAATAACAGTTCCAAATCATTTCATTGAAATGATCTACGCTAAATCTCTCCATGCGACTCTGATTTTGCGCAATGTACTTGGCAGCACTGGAAATCTGTTACATTATCACAGCTGATGTAGACACTACAAAGGGAAAAAATGTAAACAAACCAATTTTTTTTAAACAATGAATCTAATTTTACCTGAAAATCGACTTAACAAACGAAAAAATGCATCCATTATTTCTATAATATGGAAAATATAAAAAGTAGACGGCTTTTATTTCAAAATACTATCTGACAATCTTTTCTTTTGATAAATATTGAGCGATGTGACTTCGAATGACAATAACAGCTGTTCTTTGATCTTTCTAACGGCAGTGAAAACACTTTTGGATTATGAAATGCTTAAATGTAAACTAATCTTTTAAATTTTCGGTCTGAACATAGTATTACATTTTGAGATGCCAAAAATGTCTCAGCTTCATATGGGCGGTTGAACACTTTTGAAACACATTTTGAAATCAAAATTGGGTTGTTTAGTTGGCAACAGAGTTATCAGAATCGATTTAGAAATACTAATAATTTTCTTAGTTTTGCCATAAGTTCCGTTACAAGTACAGCAGGTACAATATCTCCTGGTATTGACAACGCTGATCGAACTAAAGATTTTTTTGAGACTCTCAACACTTCTGTGGAATATTTAACAGAACGTGTTTTCCAACTCTGACCACAAACCTTACTCCAATGCATACAAATCTGAACACTCTGACGGCGAATCATCTGCAGCATTGAAATCAGGAATATTACTAGGTGATTTTGTCTTGTGTGCTGGAGCAGAATCTTAATGGAAGTTATAATGCACTTCATTGTCGAGAGTATGGCTTAACTGCTATAACACGCCTTCTAAAACAACCTCTTGGTACAATTTTGCGTGAGTTTTAATCTCTTCTTTCGCGAAAGTGAAGCGGTGTAATGCTTTTGCAGAAAGCAGCAGATGAACTCTAAGAGGCTTTGACCTTGTTTTTATTTTTTTCTTTGACACTGACTTCTGAAACATATAGTGCATCTATGCATAATCATCTACTGTGAGTCCCGTTATAGTGAATTTCAGTTACAATTTTAGACTCTAAATTAACCATCAGCACTCTTCGCTCCCACACTTTCTCCTTTTTCACTTACTCTAGCCAAAAAGATAAGCTTAGAAAGTGAAAGTGTGTCTGCTAAGGGCTTCACTATATTTGCTTATTTATCAAGGATTTGCCGATTATTTATTTACATTTATATACTTTACAATACAGTATTTTATGTTATTGAAAAACCGTTAAGCAAATATTTCATTGCATCACAGCATTAAAGGCTCAAACGCTCTGAAGGCAACAACTCAAGCAAATCCTCAATCGACAATTGCGAAGAATCAAATGGCACTCAAAGACACACATTCCGCCGCATGCAACCCCGTTTGGGTAAGTGTGTGTGTAAGTTAGCCCCTACAAACATCAAAAGCCATTCGAGTTATCCAAAACAAATGTAATTGTCGAAATCAATTGGCTACAAGGGCGATCTTTGATAAATTTAATGCGATAAAGAAAAATGAATGTGAACTTAACGGAAATTGATTTAAATCAAGGTTGAACGAAAATGAAACCGCAAGCGAATGCGCAATAACAAAGTGAGCGATTATAGAGCGCCGTTATTTGCATGCTGCCATGAAACGCTTATATGTGAGTATGTCAGTGTGTGTGGCTGTAGGAGTGTGGGTGAAAATGTTTGTTATTCGTAACGCTGGAATCGAAAGTGAAGGATGGTTGTGTGTTTACTTGTATGTCTGTATGTGTGTGGTTTTTTCATGTATATGTGTGCCTTGGTGTGCTTGCTTGCTTATACAAATATATGTGTGTGTATGTGTGCCAGTTGCAAAGGGCAAGCAAACAATTTCTATTGAACATAATTAATTGGATTTTTTTTTTTTGCATTTATGTGTGTGTGTGTGTGTGGTTAGCCAACTACTTAAGCAAACATAGTTGCAGATGTTGGAATGCTGGATTAACTTCGCCCTTACCTCAACTCATCAACGCTCAAGAGCAGGAATGTGCATGTGATTATGAAAATGTACACTTTTATTTATATTTTGCCACACACGCACACACACATACACCTTCAGTTGAGTGTGTACGCTTGCTGGTTGCTTAGTTTATGCTTAGCCGACAGGGCAGTGTGTTTATCCCTTTTCCAATACATTAAGCAGACGCACAGGTAAATAGGCTGGCAGGTTGCTATAATTGGCTATTATAGTGAGTGAGTGAGTGAGTGTGTGTGTATATGAGTGTTGTGTGTGGGCCACTTGCCGCTATTGAATATTTATATATTTGTACTTTTGTATTTTCACGCTTCCACGGCGCTACAGTTCATTAAATTTGATTCGGAAAAATTACCAAAGATATTGCTGAATATTAAGGCAGCCATTGGAGCAGCTCGCAAGCTCATTGAGCCAGTTAATCACAAATTACAAACGCACACACAGACACGCCAAGCACCGGCCACATTGCTACCACACACCTAAAACGCCAGACGGTCTTAGCGGCCAGCGAGCAGGTGAGCAATAACAACAACCAGGTGAGCAACAATAACAAGCAGGCGAGCTACATGTCACGGGCGAAGACAACAAGCTGGTGAGCAACAACAACAAGCGTGTGATGGAAAGGACAACACCATAGGTGACTGTGGCAACAGAAACATAAGTTTCGCCTTCAACAAATTAACCCAAAATCGTTTGACCCACGTCCTCAGCGCCCTCATCGCGCCTATTTGTCGTTGTTACTAAGCACACAGTTGTTTGACCTTTAAGAGGACAAATGCCGTGCGTTGAGCAAGCAAACGCACAATATTTGTATAGGCCGAGATCAGGTGGATTCTGTGGCTGCCACATACATACATACATACCTATAAGAAGCAAAAGTAACTTGCCTTGTACTGGATTAGTGTCGTGTTGTTGCTGTTGTTGCATAAGCTCTGCGTACTCGTATTATATTGGCTAACGGGAGATGAGCTTCCACAGTAAAATCGAAATGGCGCAGCTGCTCTTTGGCTCAGCCCAAACAGATGCAGGATTTACACGCACTCACAGCCGCATACACACATGCAGACTTACACATTCACGTACATCCACACGCTCACCTGTGTATATGCTCTTTGTTGCGGACCGCACCGATGAATGATAAAGCTGCTGAGGTGTTAGTTGGCATATATTTTTGGCAACATTCGGTGCGTAAGGTCATGTTCGGGCAGTGTGGTGGCAGAGAATGCTAATAAATCTAAAAGCAGGTATCCAGAAGCAAAGCTTGTGTAGTCTGCGTATAACTAAGCTACTGCACACACTGCTACAATTGGTGTTAGCCATGCATATTGCGGGTTTTACATATGAAATTGTGCGTTTTTTGCTAATACAGGGTGTTGCTTTGACATAAAAGAAGCGATTTTCATTAGCAGTAGATAGCAGACTGGCTTTTGCTTATCAAGAGTCGTTTATAATAATTGATTATTAATTTTATGAATAACGAAAACTCAGCAGCATAAATAGCTTGCTTAATATTAAACCATCTCATATTGGCTGTTAGCAGTTTGGAAACTATAAGCTGTTAAGTTTGAAGGCAAATTTTGATCATTATGTGAGCCTGGACTGGAACTCACCACGGCTATCTCGCGACTGTTACCGAAGCTGTAATACCATGTGCTGGTGCATTTTTTATAGAAGAAAAGAATGGAAACTATCTCTAACTCGATTTTGTTTTCGGTCAGTTAATGGCCGCTATATGCTGTGGTGGTCCGACTGAACACTTGCTTGGATATAATAGCTTTGAAATGTGCTGAATTTCATGAATATATCTTATAAAATGTAAAAGTTTTCTATACAAGAGCTTGATTTAGTTAGTTTTATTTGTACGGCTACTATATGAAAAAGTGGTGCTAAATCGGCGATTCCGACAAATGTGCAGCTTTTTGAAGAGGAAAAAATTTCAAGTTCTTATTGAGGGTCTAAATCAAATAATTCCTAGTTGTGTATTGCAGTTTTGTGCCAAACAACTGGCTAGTTGTTTGACTTTAGTATAAGGTGAACACAATGCTATAGTAGTATTTTTAAATTTGATCTTTCGATTCAACTCTTCATAAAGGTCAGCTCACTTCTAATTATGTTCGAAATATGTTTATAATGAGAAATCGGACTTACAGAAGTTAGGTAATTGTAGCTATTAATAGTGTCTTCCAGGACTCAGTGAACCGACCATAATCAAAATTTTTTCTAAAAGTGGTGGCTTCTCCGAGTTTTATTACTTAAATACGGAATTCTGTTATATTATAGTCTCCTACCTAATGTCGATACTACGCCTGTGTGCATGTTGACTTGTTATCTAGTAATAAAGTCTCTTATAGACACTTAGTATTTATGTATCTGGTAAGCTTGTGTGTTAAGTAAGATTGTCTCTCTATGAAGCAGGCAGAAAAATCAAATCGTATAAATGTTAAATGAACTAAATAACTTAAGCGTTCCTCAAAGAAATGCATTTTTAATACTTAAGTAATTCAAACTCCAATTTAGTTTTACTATGTTTTTATTTTTTTACAAAAATTTGTGAAATCAAATGGTAAATATATTTTTGGTTTGGGTAAAATGGTTTTGAAATTTCAAAAAATCGTTATTTTATTGTAATTCTGTAAAACGTCTAGAATTTTTTGCAAAGTGCCAAGGCAATTCCTACATAAAAGATCTCATAGTATGAGATAAAACCTTTGGAAGAGCAGCCCGTCAGGCTAGACCGGTCGGTAAATTCAATATTTGATCGTGTTTTTATCGAAACATTGTTTTGAAATTTGGTGGTCACATTTTTCCAGAAACTAGTCAAGCGATCTTATTGAAAATTCTCACATTTTCTCTAAATAGGGTGACCTCGTGATTGAGCAAAAATATTTTTTCGATTGAAACTAATTATTTTAATACGGTTGGTGGCAAAAATTAGACCTAAAAGAATATGTTTTTGCTTGCAACTTGGCCGAAATTAATTTTTTTTCGAAATCTTTCAATTAATAACGAACTATATTCATCTAGTAATCGCTAAAATTGTATTTTAGTTGAATCCTGTCTGTTATGCTGACCTCCGTGAGGAAACGTTTGAGGCGGTACCTCCGAAAATCAGCTGCCAATGGCTGAACTTGGAAAATTTTGTTTTTGAAAAAGTCACAAATTATTATTGAAATGTTGCACTTTTAGAAGCGTAGAAGTATTAATAAATTACTTGATTTGTTAAAAAAAAATGGTGAAAAAAGGCATTTCCGTCAAAACAGAGATAGCCGCTAAAGTTTTCCACAAAGAAAATATTTAAACAAGGCAAAGGCACCGGAAAATTTCCCCTGTCTTCCCTCTTGTTTCGATCGGGACCTAAGTGACGCTAATCGTGAAAAATCGCTGTCAAACCTTTATGCAACGGCCTTTTGAGTCTGAAGTCATTTATTTTAAAAAAGAACCAAATTAAAGAGATGATAATGTTAAATAACATGCAATGTCTAAGAGTTGTTTTCATAAAATTGTAGTTTTATTTAATAACCTAAGCTTACATTAAATGATATTCAGAACAAATAATTTAGAAAATTTTTTCTCAGTAATGTTCAAAAATTGACTTGAAGCCATGCCGAATTTCCGGCAGATATCTTGTCATAAGCAAATGTTTTCCATATAAGGAATTGACTTTTGTCGAATACTTATTGCAGGCATCCTAAACGATGACTACTCCTCTTGGACTTAGCAACTTAGCTCCAACTGGTCTATACGTTATTGGCCTACCAGATTAACCTAACCTAACTTAACCTATTAAATATTTTATATAACAGCAATCTAGTATAGTTGCTCGATATCATTATTTCCGACAAAGGATCAGCTTTCTTCAAAGAAAAGGAAGTGTGCAAAATTTCAGCGCGATAACTCAAAAACTGAGGGACTAATTTGCTTATATACATATGAACATAGACTCGACTCGTCCTGACGATAATTTATATACATATATTTATAATATTAACAACACCAAATACCTTAGATAGCACGCCATTTTGGCACGCACTCTTTATTTCTTCTTCGATTGTTTACTTTCTAATCAAAATATTTGTTTGTCTGCAGCGAGCTCTTGCCTTCATATACATATATGTATATGTATGTATGTACATATTTGTAAGTTTATTTCCCGTTTTCCTGGGCACAGTAAAATTTATCAGTAAATTAAGCAATTTATTTTATTTATTCAATTTCGTAAATCACACAATCTGCAGCTAAGCTTTGTGCCCCACTATTTGGCCCACCAGCTCCTGCCACCGTTCTAGTTGTATAACTCAACCTGCTTACGCAACGAAATATAACAATAGCAGACAGTGATAAGGTATGTGCGTATATTTGTATGTATCAAGACATATGTACATTTATATACATGTATGTGTGTGTGTTAGAGATTTCGGCACTTTCAGACTGATCCATGTTTTCGGCTTATCAGCAGAGCTGCTTTAGCAGACAACCAGCCTGTGCTCTTTCTCCACCATGCTTTTGGTTACAAGTAACGCTGAGGGGAGGTTGGGTTAGCTGGGTTTGGAAAAAAGTAAAAACGAAGTAAGCTCAAGAGTTATTTGTTGGATGGAAGTGGCTTATTTTCAGTTGCCTGGTTTTGCGGCTGCTTGCCGAGTGTGGCATATGCTCTTCCTTTATATTTGGTTCGCTGTGTGAGTGCGTGCACAAACACATACATGAGTATGTGGGCCTGCGGTGTTGGTTTGGCTTGCAACGAGTGCCTTACGCAAATAGACTACGCCGCCATACATTTTCCCAAAAATGTTGGTAATTTTTGCTTTCGGAGAATAACCGGGTATTTGAGAGGGAAATATTTCAATGGGCAAGCCAATCAGACAGTGGCTGCTAATAAGCGGTATCACATACCAAATTCTTCAATACGTGTTTCAAATAGCAGTGGATATCGATTGCATATATGAGATTATTGTGTGTAATGAAATTCGGAAGAAGCGAGTGAGTATAATTATTTAAAAAATTTTGGAATAAAAAATTAAATGTTCAATATTTTTGCTTAAATAATAGCTTAGGTTAGATGGCTGGTCGAAGATCGCAAGTAAACTAGTATTTGTAGTCCTTTGAGAAGCCATTGAAAAGAACTCATGTGTTCGGACTTATAGCTTAGCAAAACGCTTAGTGCCAATACACATTTCCACAGGCATTTAATTTCAACTCCCACCAATTCGGGGTTCAAGTCTTAACCTTCAAAACGTGGGACAGTCAATAAAGAAATTTTGAGTTGTTTCGACCTCATATTTTTCCATAGAGCTCTTGCAAACGGTGTCTAGTAAAATTCCCAACCACACAGCATGGACGCCTGTTAAAACTCCCAAAACTAGCGATAGCCTAGACTTACTGAGGACTAAGAGATCACAAGATCTCCTGCGATCAATATTGCGGTAGCGCAGGTATCGATGTGGCCCAACGCTGTCTAAGTTATCGCTAAGCCCAGCTGTCTAGTAGTAGAACACAAAAGGATATGGGAACTTTGCTAGCCCATCAGCTTTAGAATTTCCTGCGACCCATGCCAGTATTATCACAAATACACTCGCTGCTGTTGAGAGCGTGGGAAGGCACTCCTGGACCAAACATGAACTCACTGTAAATGAGTTCAAGGCTACTATCGCCGCTCTGCTATCTGAATGAATGGTCACTTCTCTGAAGGAGACTGCACTCCGGAGCAACTATCTACTGCTATCTTAAAGATTGCGAGTTCGGCTTGGCAGACACTGCAATAGTCAGGAAGTCTGAAACTGGAGTTGAAAGAGAGCTCATGACAGTAAGCCTCCGCAACAACCTATTAATAACTTTTTACAAAAAAAAATCTTTCGTAATTTACGCCTAATGGTAGGCATCGCTCTTAAATTAAACCTCTTCTTCTTTTATTATTATTATTTTTTTTTTTTGATATCTAATAAATAAATGTATAATAACAATCTAACAACAATGAAAATGTGTTTTTTTTTTTTCTTTTTTTAGTGCATAATTAGAATTACTTGTTGTGCCTAATTGTAGGCATCGCTCTGTATTAAGGATTAACTTTAATTCGTTACATTCTAAAGCCAGAAAGAGTTAAGTCTTCAGAAAAGAATCATAATATTTAAGAAGTATTGTGAAAACTTTATAATTACTCACAAGAAATATTACCATTCAAATGGAGATCTTTCTCCGAAATTTTTTTCTAAATTTATTGATTTTAATAGCGATAAAATAATACATTTCGTAATTTGGAAAAAAAAATATTGAAAAATATTATATATTTTTTTTATTAAAATGGTGCTAATTTCAGAGTCCTTAGTTATTATTACAGTAGGCTTCAACATTAAAGTCGAAGTTAAAGCAGCAGGCCATCGAGTTCAATGTAAATCTTGTGAAAAAATATAATCTCCCATAATTTTACACTCATCGCCAGAATCAACACTCAATTATTCTTGTTATTTGATTTTTTCCTGCATTGTCTTTATTATTTTCTTGAATGGTCCGAATATTAACTGCGATTACTGTCGATGTGTTGGCATTTCTTAGTATAAAAACTAATTTAACGATGATGTGCAGAGCGGAAGGTGGACTAAAGAGCTCAAGAATGAAGTATCTAAATAGCGATATGAAAGTAAGAACTTCCGAAAAGTCTTCAAGCAAAAATGTAGAGCACATCATTTAACTAGCGGCTTTCTTTAGCAAGTATGAGAGCTCTTTCAATGCTTAGAACTTGAAAATCACAAGGTTTTTTTTTTTTTAATTTTCATATAAATATAAATGGGAATAAAGATATGCTGAAATGAAAATCAAAACATGAAAGTCAATTTTTTATATTTTGAAGAAATTGCGCTCTCTACTTTTAGTTTTTTTTGTTGGATAATGCAAGCGCCTGAAATTAAGTTCCTGGTGATTTGGCCGAATTATTTTATTATAATTTTCGAAGAATGACAGTAAGTCTGTTACTATGACTACTGCAGACAATGGTTGGCTAAATTATTTGACGAAAACATTAGCTTGGCTCCATTTATAACACATTTTTTATAAAAAAAACGTATTAAAAGAAGAAGCATGGAAAAACAGCAGATCAACAAAGAAAAAATTGTTACACGGATATATTATGTATTATTCCCTTGTCTAGTTTGGAAATATTTACGCACAAATAAAATCAACCCTAATGCTCTCTCTCACACATTCTTATAATGCAAGTACTCTACTATATATTAGCTTACGAAATATTGTCGCAAATGAATATTTGCACGTAAGAAAATAAATGCAATAAAAGCAAATTGGTGAGACGTCATTTCGTCTACAGATTATTGCAATTGCTTAAAAGAATGGCCAAAAGTAAGTAGACGATATGACGATATGAGTTGACTGTTTTTTTAGAAATGTGCCAAAGTGGAACAAAATAACAATGAAAAGCCTAAACAGCTTACAAATATTTCTTATACAATTGTACAAATGCAGCATACACGGCTAAGCATTCTTACGAAACAATGCATTGTGCTTAATCTCATAGTTACTTTGCTTTACTGTTCACTCATCCACATTTTTTATGCATTAGAATTCACGGCAGGTTTATGAAAAAGTTGTTTACATAATAATGATAATCGCTAAAAAGCTCTATAATATAGAGAGTTTAATACCAGTTAGAAAAATATAGGTTTCGTAAATTGGGGTACCATTATTTGATTGTTGAACTCTTATTCATAGAGAGGGAGAGAAAGAGCGAAAGTTTGACAATTTATTAAGAAGACCTTAGGTCATTCTTAAATATTTTTTGAAGCAAAGTATTGCGCCTAGGAATGATGGACTTATAAATAAAAATATATATATTTGAAAAAAAAAAAAATTGCTGTTACCATCTCAAACTGAGTTAATTTGCTGTATAGTTTACTATAAGTCATTGTTTATTTTTCGGATTAGTAACTTATTAATTAAACATGACATAAATAAAAGGTCCTAAAAGGTTCATTTGGGAGCATAAAATAAAAGTCTAGATCTAATTTGAATTCGGATTACTGTAAAATCGTATCCAATCAAAATTGATTACAAAACTTAATTAAAAGGATTTCCGAAGTGTGTTTTTTTTATACCCTGAACAGGGTATATTAAGTTTGTCACGATGTTTGTAACACCCAGAAGGAAGCGTCGGAGACCCTATAAAATATATATATAAATGATCAGTATGTTGAGCTGAGTCGATTTAGCCATGTCCGTCTGTCCGTCTGTCTGTATATATACGAACTAGTCCCTCAGTTTTTAAGATATCCTTTTGAAAAACGTCATTTTCTCTTCAAGAAGCTGCTCATTTGTCGGAACGGCCGATATCGTACAACTATAACATAAAGCTGCCATATAAACTGAACGATCGGAAACAAGTTCTTGTATGAAAAACTTTCACATTTGACAAGATATATTCACGAAATTTGGTATAGATTATTTTTTAAGGTAACAATGTAATCTCTAAAAAACTTGTTCAGAACGGATTACTATAGCATATAGCTTCCATACAAACTTTTTTTTTTTTTTTTGTTTTGTTTTTTTGAATTTGAGTTCAAAGAAAATGAATGTGAATTTTTTAAAAAGGGAGTTAGCGAGTTGAATTTGAGAATTTGTTGACTTTTTCTTAATGGGCTTGGTGGGTTTCGGATTAAATCGTATATTCAAGGTTAAAATCATATATTTAATTTAAATAATTCAGCATATTAAAGATGCAGATATATTTTATAATGTTTTTTTTTTTGGAAATTTGACATATTTGATCAGTTTTTTTTTTTGGGGAAATTTTAATTTAAAAATTTGGAAATTTTGAGCTTTGATATCTCATCTTTCTTGACATCTTAAAAAAATTCCTTTCGTGGAAAACATAGTGCTTGCTTTTCGTATTTCGCACTACATGATATGTAGTATTAAACCTCCTACGCGACCTCTAACTATCGTAATGAAAGTATAGCTATATTAAGCGATAGTTAAGCGGCACGCAAAGCGATCTCTGCGAACGAAATCAAATCGCTATTGGTGCACGAGTGTATAGAACGACTAAATAGTCTATCAGATCATAATAAAGTGCATCTTATTCGGTGTCAGGTCACAAAGGTATAACAGGGAATGAACTGGCTGATGAACTTGCCCGCTCCGCAACAATACACCAATGTGGTAGGATCGGAACCATTTATTTCGGTTGGTCCCCACACCATAAAGGAGCTACTAAGCAATGATAAAGCAGTGGGTAGAGAGAAGCATTGATAACAACTTCTAGGCATGTGCCATGGCAAGTTGCTAATGGATAGTTACAACCTTAAAAGTTTTTAATATGTAATCAATCTTCCAAGTGAAAAACTCAAACTACTTGTTGCCTTCTACACCGGCCATTGTAAGCTTAAGAAGCACTTATTTAACATGGGTTTAGCTTCTTGAGCGAATTTTCAGTTCTGCGACTTGGAGTCTGAAACACCAGAACACCTGCTAATTGACTGCACAGCAGCCTTTAGACGTAGGATAAAAACCCTGGGATCCATGTGTCCAAATAGGGGCCACATCGCTTCAATAGCTTCTATCAGTATATTGGAATTTATGAATTTGCTGGGGCTTGCTGAGACATTGTGACATAACGGGTGATTTTTTTGAGGTTAGGATTTTCATGCATTAGTATTTGACAGATTACGTGGGATTTCAGACATGGTGTCAAAGAGAAAGATGCTCAGTATGCTTTGACATTTCATCATGAATAGACTTACTAACGAGCAACGCTTGCAAATCATTGAATTTTATTACCAAAATCAGTGTTCGGTTCGAAATGTGTTTTATCGACAAATTTTGTTCAGCGATGAGGCTCATTTCTGGTTGAATGGCTACGTAAATAAGCAAAATTGCCGCATTTGGGGTGAAGAGCAACCAGAAGCCGTTCAAGAACTGCCCATGCATCCCGAAAAATGCACTGTTTGGTGTGGTTTGTACGCTGGTGGAATCATTGGACCGTATTTTTTCAAAGATGCTGTTGGACGCAACGTTACGGTGAATGGCGATCGCTATCGTTCGATGCTAACAAACTTTTTGTTGCCAAAAATGGAAGAACTGAACTTGGTTGACATGTGGTTTCAACAAGATGGCGCTACATGCCACACAGCTCGCGATTCTATTGCCATTTTGAGGGAAAACTTCGGACAACAATTCATCTCAAGAAATGGACCCGTAAGTTGGCCACCAAGATCATGCGATTTAACGCCTTTAGACTATTTTTTGTGGGGCTACGTCAAGTCTAAAGTCTACAGAAATAAGCCAGCAACTATTCCAGCTTTGGAAGACAACATTTCCGAAGAAATTCGGGCTATTCCGGCCGAAATGCTCGAAAAAGTTGCCCAAAATTGGACTTTCCGAATGGACCACCTAAGACGCAGCCGCGGTCAACATTTAAATGAAATTATCTTCAAAAAGTAAATGTCATGAACCAATCTAACGTTTCAAATAAAGAACCGATGAGATTTTGCAAATTTTATGCGTTTTTTTTTTAAAAAAAGTTATCAAGCTCTTAAAAAATCACCCTTTAGAAGAGGGCACAATGGACTCTATGTCATTGTGTTATCCTCATTTACTTATCTAATCTAATCTAATTACATTCAAGAACGAGGACGAAGGAAAACAATAAATAAAATTTCAATTACAGACTTTGAACAATATTGTAATAGAAATTTTTTGAACAAATTTTCCTTATGTATTGACTTAAAAAATTAGTTGTAATAAAAAAAATTAAAACTATTTCTTTCAATGACTAGATAATGTTATTCAAGAATGAAAGCATAATTTGGACTTGGCTTTTCGATTTTTTGAAAATTTCAAACACACCTAACCCCTTAATAGAGCACTAAGGCTTTTTGAGGAGGAAAAATTGTTTATCATTCAGGCAAAATCTGTTGGTGTGTGTTGGCAGAAGTGTCGAAAAGTCTTTAATTAAAATACGGTATCAAAAATACAACGTTGTATTAAGACGATTACTAGTTTACACTATACAATACAGAATAAGAAAATATTACATTAAAATTCATCAAAATTATATTTAATTTTAATTTTCTAATTCAAAATAAAGACTATTCCAGCTATTGAAAATCCATACATATTAACTTCCTTACAATAAAAGATCTGTTTCGACTGGATTGTGCCGATGTATTGTTTTGGATCAAAATGACTGCTTTCGAGCGACAGAAGTATAATGTTGTCTTCATGTCAAGATTACCGGTGGCAGAGAAAAACTAGCGTCACAGAAATAATTGAATCCACTGAAAAAGAAATTATCACATTAAAATAAAATTTGTGTAATGCGGAAGTGAGGGCAGTGATTTTTGCTTTTTTGTCACAGAAAGACGAAATTTTTTCTCAGGTAAACTTTAAGAGCAAAATAACATTTATTTATAGCTGTAAGCTTTTCATTTATACATAGAAGTTTATAAAGTTTTTTCTTTCACAAGAAATTGGGAAAAATAATTGAATTACTGCATACGCTTATTTGACATTTAATACAACTCTATGTGTCCAGCATAATTGTATGCTTATTTTTGTCATGCTGGGTACTTATTTTGTCATTATTTCAGCAAAAGCAAATTGCATAAAGGAGCCAAAGCTCAGGTGGCATAGCATAAGAACCGAAAGCAAATACGCAAAACAAATAACAAATAGCAACAGAGGCAGAGGCAAAGGCAGAGGCGGAGTAACAATAAAATCTATTGTTGATAGAAGGAATAATAAACGTAAATGGCAACAAAAAGTTTGGCATAATATTTGCGCGGACTTCCGTCGCACAAACCATACCACCATAAACCATATATGCTTGCAGGTGTGTGTGTGTGTGAATGTCGTCTTTCATACAGTGGGAAGCAAAACTGTCCGGATGTTTTGCACTAAGGAATTAAGGTAATGAAAATAATACAAATATAGGTATATTATCAGATATATGTATTTTTTTTATTTAATTGAACATTATTCTAAATTATAAAGCACAAAAACTCATATAAATTGCTTCAAAAAAATAAAAAAATTAAAAAAACAAAAAATTCACTATTCGGACACTTTTGCACAGTACAAGAAATAAACATTATCACGATATTGCTTTGTTAAAATGTAACGGTATTTAACCCGTTGGTTTCTTTTTTTTGTTTGTTGTCCCGTTATCAAGCTTTTTTTGCTCTATTTGTGCATTATTGTTTGACCTGTGAAGTGATTAACATGATTTTTAAATAAAAAGTTAAAAGATCTTCAAAAATGAGAAAAACGCCAACTGATATAGAAAACAATGTGATAAATTTGTTGCAAAATAATTATTCATGCCGTAAAATTGCTGAAAAATTAAATTTAAGTAAATCCACGGTAAATGATATAAAAAAATGACGAAATGTAGCTTGCAATAATAACCAAGGGGGTCGACCAAGACTACTTTCTGATGGTGATGCCCGGCAGATTGAACGTTTGCTACATAATAAGGATACCAAGACATCGAAAAATGCTGCAAAAAGTATTGGTAAGGATGTCAGTTCCTGGACGGTGAGACGCGCATTAAATAGAATTGGTTTAGTAGCCAGTGTGAAAAAGAAAAAGCCAGCACTTTCCGATAGAAATGTGAAAAGACGCCTTCATTTCTGTAAAACCCACAAAAATTGGACAGTAGATGACTGGAAACGGGTTATTTGGAGCGACGAAACTAAAGTCAACCGATACCAGTCTGATGGAAAAGAATACTATTGGCATAGGCCGCAGGAGCGCATCCAAAAGTACCATGTGAAGGAAACGATGAAACATGGTGGCGGCAGTATAATGGTGTGGGGATGTTTTACTTGGTGGAACATTAGACCTTTGGTCAGAATCCAAGGTATAATGAAGAAGGAGGATTACCTGAATATTCTACAAACAAATTTACCAGAATTTGTTGACGAGAGTGCTTATCCAACTGAAGAAGTTGTTTTTCAGCAAGACGGGGATCCGAAGCACACAGCCAAAATAGTTAAAAGCTGGCTACAAAACCAAACTTTTGGGACAATGGAATGGCCTGCACAAAGCCCAGACCTGAATCCTATAGAAAATTTATGGGCTATTGTGAAAAGAAGGCTGGGAGCATATGAAAACCCACCAAAAAATGTTGACGAGCTTTGGGAGAGAATACAACATGAATGGCGAGCTCTCGACCGTGATATCATCCAAAAGTTGGTGGAGAGTATGCCAAAACGTATTGAAAGCGTAATTAGAAATAAAGGCCTTTGGACAAAATATTAAATTGGCAACGTTAATTGGTTTCAACAAACAAACAGAAAACAGTGCAAAAGTGTCCGAATAGTGAATTTTTTGTTTTTTTGAAGCAATTTATATGAGTTTTTGTGCTTTATAATTTAGAATAATGTTCAATTAAATAAACGAAATACATATATCTGATAATATACCTATAGTTGTATTATTTTCATTACCTTACTTCCTTAGTGCAAAACATCCGGACAGTTTTGCTTCCCACTGTAGGTGTTTTTGAGAAATAAGAGCAGAAGCGAAATCAGTTATGTTGCGCACGTACACAATTGCCACGAATCGATTAACACAAACATACATATTTATATTTATATATATATATTTGGTTATTTGTGCACACACATATACCACGCTTATTTACACTTACAAAATTAAAATCTAGCTGACATCCACACTTACACACATATCATTTCACATTAGCTGGCATTTGTATTTGCGTAATTTTATAAATACGCGCTACATAATGGCCTGTAGGCTACGACGCGTCGGTCCGCTGCGGAAATGCGCTCGATATGCTAGGTCGCAAGGCTTAATGTGCGTCGCCGAAAATTTTTACCAGAAGCCAAAATGTAATTTCCTGCCCCAAAAGCCACTCACAGCGCATAATATCTGGGTGTGTGTGCACATGTGCGGTCTCCTGCCTGCCGCTCGTGTACAGTGAGTCGTAAAAGTGTGCGTACATGGAATCACCGAAACATGTTTAAAGAAATAAATGTTGCTGCTGTTGGTGCATACGAGTGTACGCAAGTAATAAAAGTTAATGCGAGGCAACCAAAATGTTTATTTGCCATTTAATTTAATATTAAGCTTTTACTGCAGCAAATAATATGTATGTGTAGTCGTGTGATTTTTTTTTTGTCGTGGCGACATGCTCATTAATGACTTGCTTTGCGGCAAATGGTGTAGTAAAGAGTGAAAGTGTGCATTTTAAAAGGTTAATTTCTTTAAGTAATTTGTACTATAAACTAAAAAAAATGGTAATTTTGGACCGAAGCCATAATGTCCTTAAAAAGTGTAACCTTTATAGCATGAAAGAGTATAAAAATTAATAAAAGATATATGACTTGATTTGATTATGATCAGACATTACTATAGTACTTCGATCTGAATAATTTTTTCAGTGCTTGCAGCATTGCTTTAAACATTAAGCTATGCCCAATATCGTGAAGATATCACGCAAATTAAATTTCCATACAAGCACTTGATGCCAGTCTTATGGTCAGTTTGTATGGCACCTATGTATGTGCTACAGTGGTTATCGGTAGTTTACAAAAAAAAAAAAAATCAACTTATTTGAGAGAAATGGTCGTATGTGGGTTCCAGATCAATTTTTTAAAAACCAAGATATCTTTAAAACTGAAAGCCCAGATCGCTTATACTAGACAGAACGACGTAGTTCGTACCGCTGATCATTTATATATAGTACATACATTTTAAGGTCGTCGTCTTACCTTTAGGAAACCTATCTACCCTGCTGAGTGTTTAAAAATAGAAATTTACAACCCTTCACCGACTACGATACCGACTCGTATCTAGTCAAAATTGTCTCAAAGCCTTTAAAATTAAATCCAAAAGTCTTTGAAAGTAAGCATACCAATTTGCATGCACTGTATAAATATACCACTTTCACCAAATGTTGAAATGAAGGAATAGGTAATTTTAAAGTGGTTAAAATGTACTCGTATATACCCAAGCCCACAGGCATGTCTGCCCAGTAGGGAAATAAGGACAAATATCAAAACTAAGCAAAATTCCGGACGCAGCTGAACACAACAAAATCTCTGAAAAAAAAAAACTGAACGTGTGGAAAAATATCTCGAGATGTGTGTTTACGAAAAACATCGGAGGAATGCGGGTTCTTTTGGTACTAAATTAACGTAAGATACCTTATTTAAATTCGGAAAAATTGCTTAATGCTAATGGATATGAGTTTGATCATTGCATGGAAACTGAGATTTTCATGCACCCATTGTATCTTTATATATCCTAACACGTTAATATACATATGACTCACACAGTAAGAATATATTGTAAGAATATATGCAATAAAATTAAACGGAAAGTCGAAAACCATCATATGTGCTATATGGATGGAAAATATGTATAAAAAGATCTGCGCATCTGAATTCTGTCTCCGGTATTGCCTTCCTTTCTAGACAGAAGTATTCAAGATACACAACATAATCGAGTTCGATATGGCGTTGTTTAAGGGCAATTTGATACGAGAATCGTAGGAGAAGAGGACATACAGATAGCCAAAGTGCTTTGAAATTAATAAAGTCATTTAGGGTTTCATCGAAGATAGTGAAATGGTATGTAGATATGTCAGTGGGTCCAACATTCTACGACAAACCTGTAATGGGTTCCAAGACACAGTGATATGACTGGCAAACGTGAAGCAGAGGAATTGGGTATCAATTGGACTTCGCTTAAAAGCTACTTGTGGATATTTAATCGACAGATATATTACAGAATAGCTGAGTTCCGGTGGAGGCAATTCCTGACTTACTCAACAAGCAGAAAAGCATAGCTTAAATGGAATATGTCACATGCCAACTATTAAAACTCAAAAGAGATAACATAAGGACTGTGGTAGGAATGTTAATAGGCCACTGTCTAATACAGATACTATACAGGCAGATACACCAGCAGACTGGGAACACCATACGATGACTTTTAAAGAAGCTGTCAGGTGGTAATATAAGACTTAAAAACATATTCCATACGAATATAAGGCTTTGTATAGGAAAAGAATCGCAAATATCGGACGACGGTATCTTGACGAACTCTTACACAAAACTATAAAACTGTTTGTCATTAATATGAATTTTATCAGGAGCACAGCGTAGCTCAGAGATTTCGAAGGGACCTTTTAAAGACACAGGTGCGTGGTTAGACATTCACTCTACCAACCTATCTACCTACCTCCGTTGGCATAAGTGCATTGCATCGGGAGGGGATTACTTTGAAGGGGATGAAATTGATTTAGAAGAATAAATAAAGAATTTTCAAAATAAATACAACAAATTTTCAAAATAAATTTTAAAAATAGTTTAACTAACATTTGAAAACTATGTATGTCCTTAACGGCTAAAGCGAATCGTATACCTTGCTTTTCTATGAATTCGTCCTCATCTTCACTCAGTAATGCTTTTGGGTGTGCGACTTCGGTAACAATACTACCGCATGCACCTAATTGCAGGCAACGATTTCAATAATCACCATAATGCTCTTCTAAAAAATATTTACGAAACATTGACGAGATTTAGGGGAACAAAATATGACCTTTTCGCCAATTAAGGCATACAAAAATCTCACTTTACCAAAATTTTCCTACTTGGTAGTATATGTGAAAGCTCAACCCACATTAAAGGCGTTTGACAGTGAAAGGGGTGTCGTCGCGTCTACGCATTATTGTCATTGCTATCATTAGCAGGCGGCACTCAGGTTTTGTAACCAAAATTTCACTTAGTTCCATTTTAATAGCGATGCGCTGCTATTTGTGCCGTAACTATTCCCATTTGTTGTTGTTGCTGCTGTTGTTGTGCATGTATGCTATCCGCTGTTGCTGCGACAACAAATGCCGGTGAAAAATTACGCCTAATGTTGCGGCTCACATTTCCGCTTTGCCAGTTTTAATTTGCTTTCAAATCGGCGGCCTCGCTGCCAGCGAATGTGTGCCGGTGTGGCAGGGGGAAGGTGAGTTGGTAGGCAGATGACTGTTGCGTTTGAAGGTGTGTGATGGGTTTCCGCACATTGTTCGCCTAATTTCCTCACCTTGTGCTAGCTTTCTTCAAGGCTGCCGATGGTTGTTGCTGTGACACACATGCATGCATGGTTGGATATGTGCTTATGTATTGTGATGTGTGCGTGCGTGTGTGCCTGATTTATGCAGCCTGTTAATGCACATATGTATGTATGTATACTTAGTTGCTTTGACGTACTCATCGTCACGCACCTGTGCACACATACCCACCCATGGCTATGCGTGTGCGTGTGTGTGTCATTTGATTCTTTTAATCACTGAAAATTTGCTCATTTTTGCCATGGTAAAGTTTCTTCAAGCGCGTTGGCTGTCGAATTTTCGTCGGCGGTTCAAATTAACTTTTGTGTGAAATTGTCTGCCAAATGAAGGCTCTGCGGCAAATTTGGTTTTGAAAGGTTAAAAGCGTTTGTGTATTAGACACTGAAATCACTTACCGAGGAATTAACGGTGTATAAGGTTTGGACTTAGTCAAATGGGATTTGGCTCAAGGATTTCTTTTCTACGTGTGAATAATTAGCCAATTAAATAATTCGTTTGATTTAGTGAATGAGTTAATTAGAAATTAGGGAGCAGCTGCATTATTAAAGCTGTAACCCTTTGATGAGTTACTTGGGGTGGCATTTAAGTTAGTTACTGGCTGAAAGGGGTAATCTTTAGAGGGTTATATTAACCAAAGATTTAATGAAATTTCTATTTTTTTTTAAATTAATCTAGTTCTGGTTTATTTTGAAAAATTTTTTTACAATTTTTATCAAAAAGAGAGTGATCGACTCCAGGCCAAATAAAAGCAAGGAGTTACAAATGCTTAGTCCTGCCATAAGTTCTGTTGCAAGGTAAATTTCAATTGCTATGTATTGACCACGCTCAACGAATCAAAGATTTTTTCAGACTCTCCAAACTTCAACCAGAAAATTAGGAATATTGCTGTCAAGTTACATGGGTTTCTTCGGGTAAAAACAGCATTTTTTGAACAATTTTTTTCTCATGTAAAAAATTAAATATTTTATTAAAATTTATTTATTGTCACAAGTGTATATTTGTGTTGCCAAAGAAATACTGAAATTCTGGAAAAAAAATATTTTAAACTCGGCCATTGCGACGCCATTTTCGGTGATCTCTCGGAAAACGATGCGCCCACGTTGGAAAAATAACTCTTTACAGGATTATTAAAAGCGGAAAACTTCGTGTTTTAGTTAAAATCTTAACTTAGAACTTGGAAGAAAGTAAAAAAAAACTACTGGAATTGGGAGTTTTGGCAGAAATTTTTAGAAAAAAAATTAAAGTTTCAGTGAAAATTTCGCGAGATTTTTCAAATAATTGTGATCGAAAAAAACCTTCGTCTTAGGTTTTAAGAATTGTATTTCAAAGACCTGTGTAAAATTTCATGAAGGTCGCTTCAATAGTTCTCGGGAAATCTTGTCAAAAGCTTTCAAAAGCAAAGTTTCACGAAAAATACATTTAAAGACGGCAGACTTACCCTAGCTGGCTTGAGCACATAAGTTCTCAAGGCTGTTTCTCCGAAACTGTTACTCGGATCAACTGAAAAATTTAATATTTTAAAATTATTGTAAAATTTATTAAAACAATAAAAAATTCATTTTTTTAATACTCGTTAGTCCATGTAACCCCTTAAGCCACTGATGGGTGATTCTTGCGTTGTGTGCTGGAGCTGGAATCTTGTTGAAAAGATCCAATGCTCCCCTTCGAGTAATGCTTTACTGCTTAACTTAAATGTCCGAAAGCTGCTTATATTAAACTGAGGTCCACGAAGATTGTAAATGGCATGAAACGATTTAGTTTAACAGACCATTTATAAGAGCTGAAAGTTACGTTCGGTAAAAAAGCGGCAGATCAACATCTCAGTTGACCTACTTCGAGGGTTCGATCAAATATGGATAGTCAAGATTTGCAACGCGATTGAATTTCAATTTATGTCATGCATGACATTTGAATCGAAGTTGTTAGGGAAAGACTTGACATTTCTAATGTTTCCTGACATTTCAATGAACGGAAGTAAAACAAAAATATGCGAAAGATTATACATTTTCTCGCACTAATTATCAGGCAGAGAAAAAAAAATTGGAAAACACAAACATCGACTTCTAGGTATTGCAGTGCATTTGAAGATAAGCTCAAACTCTTCCAGTCTTTCCAAAAGTACTGAATTCGGTTGGTATTTTTTATACCTGTACAGCATATTCGATTCAATCCAAAGTTTTAAGCACGCAGAACGGAACGTCGAAGATTCTAAAAAATATGTGTATAAATGATCAGTATGTCTAGAAAAATCGACTCAGCCATCTCCATCTTTCTGTATATTTGCAAACTTGCAAACTTGTGTCTTAGTTATTGAAATATCGATCTGAAAGTTGGCACACGTATTTTTCCCCACAAGAAGCTGCTCATTTATCAGAAATATATCTGTCATACAAACTGAACAACCGAAATTAAGTTCTGATAAGGATTTCTTTGTATGTATATGTCTCAAAAATACTTGTTAGTTTAACCACATATGAATTAATTAGAACTACAACTACATATATTTTCGCTAAGAGGTTTGCAAAAAGATGGTCTTTAGTGTTCTATGGCTCCAATATTCCAAAAATGCATAGGAAAGCTATTGGTCTTCTGCACCTCAGTCATTTTAAGCGTAAGAAAATATATATTTTTAGCTAAAATATTGAACTCAGAAGCAGAAGAACGTCCTGGGCCAAAAAAGTTTGAAGAAGAGAATCTTGAAACGTCATTCCATGGAGATTATTTCCAAACATAGGAAGAGTTCGCAAGATCCCGGCAAGTCATTCAAGTCTTCATTCAAAATGTTTCAAAATGTTTAAAAGTTGCCGGTTATATTCGAAAGCAAGAAAATCGAAAGCCACATGAGTTGACGCCAAAAGACGTTGAAAGACGACTTTGCGTGCCAAAAACGTTTCACAATAAAAAGTAATTTTCAAACCTGATGATGATGAGAGGTGATGAAAAGTGTATATACGAAGACAACTCTAAATGCAAAAAATTGAAAGTTCAACCTGTGAAATAAGTCAAAACGATGAAGTCTATCCGCAACGTCAAGATAAATGATATCAGAAAGGTGCGTTATATTATGAGCTCCATCATTAAGAGGAAACGTAACCGACAATAACTGAACAAACTGAAGCTAGTGATTGCCGAAAAATGCCCGGAAATCACGACTAGACATTAGAAAATAATTTGTTATCATAAGGATACGCGCAAATTACACTCCTTCTGATTACCATTTATTCCGATAGATGTAAAACGCCCTTTCCTGAACGGATTATCAAAAATTGGGTTGTTCTTACTTCTTTTGGAATGGAATCGAAATAAAATTGCTACAAAGATAAGAATATGCTATAGTTTTAGATAGGCAAAACTTTCAGTAATCCTATTGTACACCTAATAGTATCAATAAACATATATAGATCAAATAAATGTAAAACAAGTAAGGAAGGGCTAAGTTCGGGTGACACTGAACATTTTATACTCTCGCATAATAAAGTGATACTCGAGATTTCATTATCCGTCATTTACATATTTTTTTATTTTGCTGTAAAATTAATTAGATTAGATCAATTTGTGTACTTTGAGTATTGAATTGTATTTTCATTTATATGTACATATATATTATACAGAGGAGGCATGAGATGGAATTCAAAATAGCGTTATATTGGAAGAAGGCGTGGTTGTGAAACGATTTCACCCATATATCGTACATGTCATCAGGATGTTAAGAAAATAATATATACCGAATTTCATTGAAATCGGTAGAGTAGTTCCTGAGATATGGTTTTTGGTCCATAAGTGGGCGACGCCCATTTTCAATTTTTAAAAAAAGCCTGGATGCAGCTTCCTTCTGCCATTTCTTCCGTAAAATTTTGTGTTTCTGACGTTTTTTGTTAGTCGGTTGACGCACTTTTAGTGATTTTCAACATAACCTTTGTATGGGAGGTGGGTGTGGTTATTATCCGATTTCTTCCATTTTTGAACTGTATATGTAAATGCCAGAAGGAAACGTTTCTGTAGAGTTTGGTTGACATAGCTATAGTAGTTTCCGAGATATGTACAAAAAACTTTTTAGGGGGCGGGGCCACGCCCACTCTTCCAAAAAAATTACCTCAAAATATGCCCCTTCCTAATGCAATCCTTTCCGGACAGACAGACATCCGGATTTCTACTCTACTCGTCACCCTGATCACTTTAACCCTTTATCTGACTCATTTAGTTTTGGGCCTTACAAACAACCGTTATGTGAACAAAACTATAATACTCTCTTTAGCAACTTTGTTGCGAGAGTATAAAAATGTAATTTTTTCTACCACAATTGTAGAGTGGACTATTCAAATAACGCAAAGTGATGTTTGCAAAAAAAAACCGGACCTCGTGGTAACGCTGTTAAGTGTATGACCCCGATAACCATACTAACAAATGCTCCTAACTGTAGGCAACGATTTCGATTTTAATCACCAATGCTCTTCTAAAAAATAACTATGAAATATTGACGATATTTAGCATAATGCAGAGAATAATTATTGAATAAGGTCGCGTCTCCAATCCAATCCAGAAATATTAGACAATAACTCTTAATCAATGAAAATATAGTACAATGAAAAATTTTTAAAGCATATGTGTAGCTTAGCTAAGCGTCGTCAGATTATTAAACATAGCTAAAAGAAATATGAGCAGTACCGCTGTTCTAAAGCTTGCTATCTCTGAACTAACTGTAACAGACAACCCTGCGTTAAGGGCTAAATGTGAGGCCGCTAACCCTAAATTCGGCAAATGTAGAGTAACCACAGCTTAAACGGCGCTATAGCCTATATGGCGCCCAAACAGAATGCCTAACACAGAGAGTGGAAACCACACGGACACATACATATAAACATACATCTATGCCCTAACATATATACATACACCTGTGCATTTACATTTATACATTAGTGCATTGGCAGCAGTATTTAGGCAGCTTTGTGACGCCACTCATGCAGTCACGCACAAAATTGTTGATGCGGCGCTTCTCCCGCTGCATAATCGAGCTGGAACAAAATACACACTTATATATGTATGTGTGTGTGTATATATGTGTATGTGTGAGTATGCCTATGCAGGTAGATGTTTGCCAACGTTGCACTTGCCGCTGTTTTTATTTCTGCGGCTATGCGGATATTATGCTACACGAGCATGTTGCAAGTACAGCAGCACATGTCCATGCGAACACGAGCATACACTGACACACACATATACACATTTATAGGTTTATAGCATGCATATGCGGCGCGTAAGTGCCGGTGCAGGGCGCATAGCGCTGGTGTCAGTTGTCATTGTGGTCGTGGTAGCGAAGTGCTGTCATCTTCACCTCATTTACGGAATGTCGGTTAAGTGTGTGCGTCTGAAATGTGCCAAGAACACATGAACATGCAGCAACACACAGTCATACAGCCATTCATATACATGTGTATGTGTGTATGTGACCATACGCAGGTAACTATAACACGGCATTCGGACCTGCACATCTTACCAGGGATTACCGAATTCGCTACACCTTGCCACAACGCACGCACACTCTTACACCTATAAACACATATGTATATGAGCGCCTGCATGTGCACATTGTTGCCGCATGTTCGCTGTTGTTCGTATGGCAGAGCACATCCGTAGATAATGCAACTGACGCACTTGCTGTGGCCAACTTTCTGCTGTGCTGCTCCAATTATCCAACAATGTGGTGGCCATAATTCGAGGTATGCAGTTTATTTAGCTTGCACTTTACAAGTGTTGGCACTCACACGCATGCATGCGCTTACTTCCACATATACTCACATACATAAACACATATGTATACGTATATGTATGAATGTGTGTGCGTGTAGGCTACAGCTTTAAATGAGCAGCAAATGATGGCTGTCACAGCAAAACGCTTCACAATTTCCCTGCATTTGCACTTGATCCCCGCACTATTTGCTGCCACTGTCCTTTTGGTTTACTTGCTTCTTTTCTCTCGTGCTGCTAGAAAATATGTTGCTCAATTGATGGCCAAGTGCTCTCTTCTTGTAATGACCCATACCTCAAGCTCTTATTGCGTATTTTCCAATTTTACAAAGTGCCCAAGCACATCAATTGATCCCAGCACTCATTTTGAAAACTAATTAATGGCTTCCATCGTTGGCGGCTGCCACATATATACTTATTCTGAATGTGAGCGTGAGTGGTTGACGATTCGTAGTAATTGGTTTGTACCAATATTCAGATATACATATACGAATTATATATCTGTATAGTGGATACGTCTGCCCGACACAATCTTACGGAGAAGAGCTTCCAAAGTTGTAAGTGCTCAGAAATCTATTGCGGACTTTAAGAAGTTATGTTGGCGTGTAATTGGGCTGATGATCTAACACATTTTGAAGTCTCTCTGAAGTGTAATTTTTCTTTGGAAAAATCTATTTTTTTTTTGAAAAATCACAATTTTGATTAGTCCTTTGATCATTACCTGTATTCTTTCATTTTCACAATAATTTTGATTGTTTTCTTGGATTTGAGATAATTTTAAACAAAATATACTTCCCTACAGCCAAACAGCTTTTTCTCGGAGGTCCTCCTGAAGATCGGGTACATTTTTTCAAAATACGTCACAATTAACTATTATTTTCTTTTATTAAAAGTAATTTTATACTATTCAAAAAAATTAAAAAAAAAAATTTACCAAGTTGGTTAACCCCTTACCGCTTTGACACAATTTTATCTTCATAAAGTCTTATTTATTTTCCAAAATTTCACTTCTAAAATTTATTTGATTATATAGGGCTAATTTTCAATATACATAGAGTCCTCTTAGCTCATCATCTTTTTCTATAAAGGTTTGTATGGAATTAAAAGGAATTTAAATCCACCAGATGGCGCTAGTATCTATTTATTATTAAAATTCGTAGTTTTGCCCTGAATGGGCTCACAATCGAAGTTTATTTTATAAAACTGAAGAGATTATATTTTGGAAAGTTCTTCACTTCGATATGACAAGAGCAGATATGTGTATTTATATATTTTTACCATATATTGTGACATAAAAGCACCCGGAGTTTGTAATTGAATTCCCCAGGTAAATGATATTTCAAAAGAATGTATTTTTCTAAGTTGATAGCACTTTATAAGCGCGGTCAACCGGTTTGTTGACAGCATCTGCTTAAGTCGGTACGTTTTTTACAATGGATAAAAATATCGAGCAAAGAATTTATTTCAATTTTTTTTATTACTAATCACATTTCGTGAAGTCGTCGCGAATGTTGGAAAAGACTTACGGTGATTCAGTTTTATCAAAAACTCAAGCCTATGAGTAGTACATAGCCTTCAAAGATGGTCGAGAGATCGTTGAAGATATGCCTCGTTATTCTGGACGACCTTTGAACCCTTTAACTAATGAAAATATTAAAAAAGTGAAAGATATGGTGCTTGAAAATCATCAGGCAAGTGTAAGAAAGATGGCAAGAGAGCTCGACATCTTTCGTGAGTCCATGCAAATGATTTTGGTGTATACTTTGGGTATAAAACCCGGTTTTTTTTTTTCAAAAAGGTACCATAAACAGGTCCCTTGGGACATTCCAAACCCACATTCATAGAGTGCATTACAACTGCCTCTGAGATATCAGTTTACTAGTTTGACATGCCAATAAGTCAACAATCATCGGAATGGAAGCCGTTTTCAGTCGATCGAAGAGATAAAACAAAATTCGCTGAAGGAGTGGAAGGCCATCCCAAAAAGCTTTTATAAAAAATTTTTTGTTAATCACATTGTTGAATAAATTAATAGCACGTGATTTATTCAAAACTGTTTGGTTGGATGACAGAACAGAAATCACTAAGTAAAAGCTTTAGTAAAGAGAATAGAGTAACGACAAATCTAAACGAGTTTTCTCGCTAGCTGTACTCCATTAATCGTAAGAGTACGAGTATTCAAGGGTTTCGGATTACTGAGATATTTGAAAGTTCAAAAACCTAACGCTTCAATGTCCTACAATTTATTTGTAAATTACTGCACTAAAAATAAAGATTGTTGAATTCCTAAAATCTTATAAAAAATAAAATCATCCAGCAATTCTTCGAAACTCATGTGGATGGTTTCGGGGGAAACAAACTTAATATTATTGAAGGCACGACGGAGATTTGCATTCGTTGCAGACTTTTCGGAAATTTTGTTTACAAATTATAAACTCTTTGTGTAACATAAACTAAGTTACAGGCAGACTCTAACCGCTAACCAATAATTGATGAAAAATTGTGAAAAGGATGATTGTCATAGCACTTGTATTGAAAACAAAAACACCGAATGATTTAAATATAGTGAAGACTCAGTATTGGAACCAGTTCTAAATTAAAAAAAGCAAAGCTCGAATAGCAAGAACAGAGTACGGACGAATCGAAAATAATTATTTCAACAGTCAGTATTCCAGGAAAATTAATCCTAACTGAATTCGTATGCGAAACCTTGTGTAATATCAATATAAGACCGTCACGTATTCATATTTCTCTGCGGAGTAGTGTACACCCTTATATCATAGCTACATTTTTGGATATTTATGTGTCAGCGCCAGTGACTTATGACATTTACTGATTACTCGTCCATGGAAATTCGGACTTTCGCCACAACTTCATGGAATTGCTGCACATTACATATCTACTTGTACATATATATTCACGTATTGTATATATGAATTGTGGCTCAAAACGCGGTCAGGCGCTTCTTGTTACTCATACCCATACATCCATATAAAGTCATAATTACATTGAAGAGTGTATACAGTTATTTTATAGGTATCGATTTGTATGCTTGTAAAATATTTGGAGAGTACTTACCGTTTAGTACGTGAACGCGTACGCTGGCCACATCGGCATTCGATGGCGCACAGGAATATTTCCCCGAATCGGCCAAGTCGGCATTTTGTATGAGCAGAAATGACGTAGTAACGTCGCCTTTCTCGGTAATTACCGAAACGCCGCCACGTGACGAATCATAATTGATGACCTGTTAAGTGTCGCATGCATTTGTTCGCAGAGAGAGAGAGAGAGAGGGGAGAAGAGACAAAATATCGATATGATAAGATAGCGTTAATTAGTATTGATGTAAATGAGCAATTATAATTATGTGTGCTTGCGGGTGTGCTAACTTGTATTTTATATGGGAGATTGTATGCACAGAAATGTACTTTGCGCAATTGCATAATTGGATACTATCTACAAAGCGTGTGCTGCAAGCAATCGGAGTAATTATATTAAATAGTTAAAGCATTGGCAGATGTGCTTAAAAAACTAAAATTCTTTATTTAGAAAGAAATTCTTCGGATAAAAAGTCATTGTATTTATATTGCTTTTTTTATTTCATGGCGAAATATATTATTTTTCACATATAAGAATTTGAAGCTCACGACTTGATGATTTTGTTAACTTTTTTTTAAATTATTTTTTCTAATTTTTCTCAAATTCACAAATTTTTTGAGTTTTTGTTATGGTAACCCGTCATAAAACCGGAAATAAATATACATTAGGTTCTTTCTAGAATGTAGTCGAACGAAAGCATACCCGATGATTAAAATTTAACTCTGGTTTGCCTAATCCACAAAATTGGAGACCCACAATATGTGTTAACTACCGTGGGATAAGCCTCCTCAATATCGCGCATAAGCTTCTATCCAGTGTATTGTGTGAAAGATTAAAGCCCACCTCATCGTCGATTTCAAAGTTGCTTTTGACAGCACGAAAAGGAGCTGCCTTTATGCCGCTATGTCTGAGTTTGGTATCCCCACAAATCTAATACGGCTGTGTAAACTGACTTTGAGCAACACCAAAAGCTCCATCAGAATCGGGAAGGACCTCTCCGAGCCGTTTGATACCAAACGAGGTTTCAGACAAGGCGACTCCCAATCGTGCGACTTCTTCAACCTGCTGCGGAAGAAAATAGTTCAAGCTGCACAACTAAATAAAGAAGGTATCATCTTTTATAAGAGTGTACAGCTGCTCGCATATGCCGATGATATTGATATCATTGGTGTTAACAAGCGCACCGTTAGTTCTGGCTTTTCCAGACGGGACAAAGAAGCAAAGCAATTTGTTTTGGTAGTGAACTATGTAGCGCAAGACGAAATCTCTCCTGTCATCAAGCAAATTGTCGTCGAACTCGCGATTGGCCTCCCATGTCACTGTTGACAGTCATAACTTCGAAGTCGTAGATAACTTCGTCTATCTTGGAACCAGTATTACCACCAACAACAAAGTCAGCCTTGAAATCCAACGCAGAATAACTCTTGCCAACAGGTGCTAATTCGGACTGAGTTGGCAACTGAGAAATAAAGTCATCTCTCGATGAACAAAGATCAAACTCTATAAGTCACCCATTATTCCCATCCTGCTAGTATATAGTGCAGTGGCATAGACGATAACAACATCTGATGATCAGACGTTACAAATTTTTGAGAGAAAGGTTTTGCGAAGGGTTTATGGTCCTTTGCGTGTTGCCCACGTTGACTATTGCATTCGATGAAACGATGAGCTGTATCAGATATAAGACGGCATTCACATAGTTCAGCGAATTAAAAGGCATTCGCAACGCTGGCTAGGTCTTGACGTCCGATTGGACGAAAACACTCCAGCTCAGACTCCTGCAAGGTCAAAGCAGAGGAAGGACAAGACCTCGACTACATTGGAAAGACCTGGTGGAGAAGGACCTGTCCACATTTGGTATATGCAATTGATGCCAACAACGAAGTGGAAGAACGCCTAGCTGTTAGAAACTCGGCTATAATCGCGTAAGCAGTTTCGCCAATCGGGAAGAAGATTCCGTCATTGTTCTTTCGACCTATCCATTCACAATATTTACGTTTTAGGTCAACTGTGCATAATCTGTATCGATGAAATTCGAGTACGAACACTGCCAGTTATTAAATTATATACATTCACTAACACATGTTCACATTGTGTACTAAACTGTAAATGTCAACCAAAATCTTACTATTTCATCTCGAGATATCAATAACATAATAACAAATAATTGCCTGCCACGTAACCTTGACTATTGTATATATATATTGTCAACAATATTCACATCAATCAAAATCTTATCTCGAGCAATTTGCTGCTCAAAACGTATTTTCACAAACATTAATGAAAATAGTAAATACAAGAAGAAAAAAAATATTACCATACAGTGCAAATTGACTTTTGCGAGGGCAGTTTGATACGTCTGCGGCGTTTTCAGGAAAGATTAAAATGGAAACCAATATACAAACTTTTAACCGATACAATAAAAATCAAAGCGCAGCCATATTAACGTAAAACAACAAACTTAACCATTCCAAACAAAGTTTTGGCCGCTTAACCCTCACACACACATATTTATGTATGCGACCGTGTATGTATGAATACATACATAGCTTTACTTCAACAACTTACAGCTGTGTTACCCATACATAATGAGCCAATTGACTTGACAACTTTTAACATTTGGCATTGGAATTATTATACAAATATGAGTTTCATGCCAGCAAACCGATGCGAAGCGCTGACGCACGTCATAGCCGCACTCCAGCACGCCACGGCGCACTGGGCTTGGCTTGCCATAATTGCCTGTGTTTCAAGTGGGCTTTCCACATGCTTCTTCTCCTTCCATTTCCTTGGCTGTCATAAGAGACCAGCTCACTTGAGTTTTTGTGCTATTGTTGTTGTCCTTCGATTGTTATAATGATTTTGATTTCGATTTGCTAACAATTACCCAACAACCGCGCCTTCCGCACACACACACACGCACTTCCGTCATTAGTTTTAAGTATGTGCCTACTGCTTTACGGCCCTTCATGAAGCGGTGGCGGTGTAATTCGGGGGTTGCCAGGGCGCTTCCGCTTGCCTTGATGGCATTTCCACTTGTTTTAGTTTTCTTTACCATACTTTTGTGTTTGTTTTGTGTCGTCGCTATTCATTATTTACTTTGAGCGATTTTTTCCACTTGCCTGATGTATTTGCCACGCCCTTTGTTTCTGTTGCGGTCGGCCGTGGCGTATGCTGCTGATTGCGATTAGAAAATAAGATTAGGCAGCGCTTCTGCGGTTCGAGTGGCGGGATTTACATGTATATGTAGTTGGGTAAGTGGCTTTAGCCATCACTAGCAGTACTGACTAGTTGTATACGTATGGTATACAAAGGCAAATGCTCTCGAATGGAAACAGAAGTTGTAATATTTATTTATATATATATAGACTGTGTGAGGGTGGTTCTTAAATACAGCAAAACTATTTCTGCGTGTGAATAGGGAAATTTTACATTCAAAGTTGTTTCGATTTTGTATATTAGATGAAAAAGGTATTAGGTCTATTCGTATAATTTGATTTTTTCGCAATATTTTCATATCCTCCACTTTTTATGCTTCAATGAAGTATGCAGTAATACAAAACTCATAATCGTTGTCAATCATCTGTTTAAGAGCGATATTCCGCTAAGTGATCTGGTGACATTTATGTAGTCACTCAAACAAATCAAGACCTAACCCGACCGAAATGCTCAATTCAAAAGTCTTACTTTCAAAAGTACTATCTTTTTCCCAGAGAGCAATTCTTGGTACAAAGTAATTTCCCAATCATATTGGAAGGCAAATCTTGAGAAGCACATTGAAATGGTATACTCTCATCAAGCGAATTTCTACAGAATTAAGGCCAAAATAGGCACATTCTATGTTATTCCAAAGGCTTCCAAACCAAATCTGAAATGTAAGCTTTTATGAAGATGGAGTTAAATAATTTGAAGCCAACGCAATATGTTTCTATTAAGATTCTGGATCAGTTCTTAGTAATTCAGACACTATTCATCCGTCTACGGCTTTACTACTCGTAGCTGTTTCGGTTTGATAGCTGCATCAATTTCTTTGATAATCGATACCGCAAAACTAAGAGAATCTGCATTTAAGACCATCCAAAATCATCCCCCAACTACATTGTTTTTTAAACCTATTCTGTAAGAGCAACAGAAAGCGATGTATGGAGTGTAATAAAGATGCTGAGAAGCATTTTGATTCATCTTTGTCGAGATCTGCCAGGTAGATTTAATGACTAAAAATTTTTGTGAATAATTACTCAATGACAAAATAGAAGGCTTTCTGTGACAGTCTTAAAAAAGGCAGCAAAAAAACAAATGAACCGATGTGCTAAGGTGCCACTAAGAACCATACAATACATTCTTAAGTTTATACACTGAGCTCAAAAGTAAAGGTCGGAAACATTTAAAGAGACGAACTAGTCCCTCGGGCTTTGAGACAACGAGCTGAATATATTGCCACGTGTTCTTTTTTCATATATCGGAACCGAACTCATGTTTAATTCGCCCCGCCATAGTATATGGCTTTCATTCAAATTAACCAATCAAAATTAAGATAGTGATCTTCGAGGTTTCTGGTCTCAATCTTAATAAAGGCCACGAAAAAACAGATGAACTGACCACGAGGAAAAGATTTGAGAAGCTTGATAAGACACAGTGTTCACTTTCTCGCAAAATTTCCAGCTATCGGAGGCATCTATATACTTAGAATCGTAAATATTATCAGATAATTAAAGTTTAGTGTCATTATGGATACAGCAAACCAATTTTTTACATAATGCTGACTCTAGGCAGTCGGAAAAAAATAATATTCCTTCATGATGCAACGCGCTCGAGATATCACTTTATTCTTCAAGCAAGTAAAATGGCTTAAAGTGTATGAATTTACATATTTTCTCAATGTATTTAAATTTAAAAATAAAAAATAAAAAAATTTAAGAACCACCCTAATGTATAGAATATGCATGTTTACATAAGCAACGACAAGTATCTATAAGTTTGTAACGATTTATATGCCGGATAGTTATCTAGCGGGCGTTTTGTTTGCTTAGCCTAACGCACTGCCCACCGCACTCCACCCCACCGCGCAGCGCCGCCCAAAAGTCAATAACTTGTTGTGGTTTAATTTGTTTCTTCTGTTGATTTTATTGTAGCTAAATTATGTGTCAACTTTTCTGTTGTTTTGTTGTTGCTTCCTAATTTGCCAGCTCTGCCTAGAGTTTCCTAGTAGCAGTAGATTTCTTGCTATTCTCGCTCTCGTTGGATATGTTGTCAGTGTTGTTGTTGGCATTTCCTATCACATCCTTTCCGAAACGATAGCAAAGTTTCTTGTGGTGGCAGCCATGCAACACACAAACACACCTAATCCCCCACTCAACCACTCAGCCACTTACTCGCAGAGTCACCATATTGACTACGCCCACTCGTTTGCTAGATGAATAATGTTGGGTGCCTGTATGTGCTTGAAATTCTTAAAGGTACTTTGCTGTTGCTGCGAAACTAATAATCTCGTCGGCAAACTTTTATAAGCATTAAATTTGTACAACGATTAAGCGGCAGCGTTTTTGTGCATTTCAAGCCTCGACTGTTTGAGCTCGTTGTGCCGTTGCGCAAAGCAAAATGCGTGGGAAGTAACAACTGCTGTGATAAGCTTTTTTGTTTTGCCTCATTTGGGCTTAATGTGTTTAATTCATAATTGTTATTTTCATATTTGTTCGATGCTTTAATGACTGCCGTTAATAGAGTCTAACAAAATGAATTAGGCGTCTGTTTCCGTACAGTAAAAGGGCGATCGCTTCCTCCCTCTCCCTATATCTCTCACTCTACTTCGGCCTTAGTCATATTATTGACATATTATTGACAATCATGATTAGTTTTGTATTATTATTTATTTCATTTCAATGCAAAAAGCAAATACTATGATCGGAAGCATACAGATTTTGCACAAATTGAGTATAGGCTTGAAAAGTAACGATCTTAGAAACATCTACAGATCTGGTAATTTGATACAGCTTTGGTAAGTACCATACTAGAAAGTCAGTTTTGAACTTTAGCGGAACGAACGACAGTGACTCTCTTACTAACACATTTTATTCTCACACATTTTATTCTCACACATTTTATTCTCGGTACATGCAACCGAAATGAATAGACCTTCAGATATTCGTGGAGAAGTCAAAGCTTCTTTAGATAGTGACATTTATTTTCGAAATCTAGAACAGTGCGGTGCTACAAGGCAGTAATTTGTTGCATATTTTGCAGGAAAGATTATTCTGATTTTCAAAAGGATGGCCTGTCATTCCAAAATCTTAGTTATGTCCGACAGTTTCGGTTATTCTAAGCCGCTATTTCAGTTTTCTTGGATTAGATTGTTATTATATGATTCATGGGTATTAATTTCAGGAACAAAGCACGGAGTAATGCATGAGATTCATTCTAACTGCTCTCAAGCTTATGAAAGGAAAATACATATCTAAAATTTTTCTAAATCTCTCTTTATTAATAAATAAGAGCGGTCACGGGTATCTGCAGAGTGAAAAATCCCACAACTGCTAATTTTAAGTTACCGGAAGCGATCCAAGTTTTATATCGCCAAGAGCCGTAATTTCGGCGAACTAATCTTGTTTGTATGGGTTATTAATTAGTAGTAAAACAGAATAAAAGAAGTCCCGAAGCTTAATTACAATAAACGAGTTTAACTTTCTAAATAAAAATGTATAAGAAAGATAAATTTTGGATATGGCAATTAAGTAGACAAAGCTATTTTTTTTTTAAGTCACCAAAGAATCACTTTAAAGGTTTCTAAAAGAGTTAAGTGCAAATAGCAGGGTGATACTTCTT
>CM050323.1:152289121-152333003 GCA_027475135.1 Bactrocera correcta
TGGAAAAATTGCTTAATACTAATGGATATGAATTTAAACATTGCATGGAAACTGAGATTTGCATGCACCCATTGTATCTTTATATATCCTAATACGTTAATATACATATGACTCACACTGTAAGAATATATTGTAAGAATATATGCAATAAAATTAAACGGAAAGGCGAAAGTCATCATATGTGGTATATGGATGAAAAATATGTATAAAAAGATCTGCGCATCTGAATTCTGTCTCCAGTATTGCCTTCCTTTCTAGACAGAAGTATTCAAGATACACAACATAATCGAGTTGGATATGGTGTTGTTTAAGGGCAATTTGATACGAGAATCGTAGGAGAAGAGGACATACAGATAGCCAAAGTGCTTTGAAATTACTAAAGTCTTTTAGGGTTTCATCGAAGATAGTGAAATAATATGTAGATATCTCAGTGGGTCCAGCATTCTAAGACAAACCTGTAATGGGTTCCAAGACACAGTGATATGACTGACAAACGTGAAGCAGAGGAACTGGGTATCAATTGGACTTCGCTTAAAAGCTATTTTTGGATATTTAATCGATATGTTACAGAAAAGCTGAGTTTCGGTGGAGGCTTACTCAACAAGCAGAAAAATATGGCTTAAATGGAATATGCCACATGCCAACTATTAAAATTCGAAAGAGATAACACAAGGACTATAGTAGGAATGTTAATAGGCCACTGTCTAATAAAAATATTATACAGGCAGATATACCAGCAGACTGGGAACACCATACAATGGCTTTTAAAGAAGCTGTCAGGTGGTAATAGAAGACTCTAAAACATATTCCATACGAATATAAGGCTTTGTATAGGAAAAGAATCGCAAATATCGGACGACGGCATCTTGACGAACTCTCGAAAGTTACACATAACTATAAAACTGTTTGTCATCAATATGAATTTTATCAGGAGCACAGTGTGGCTCAGAGATGACGTAAAATAGTGAGACAACATAAGTGCCAGTGATTTCGAAAGGGACCTTTTAAAGACACAGGTGGGTGGTTAGACTTTCTATTTACCTACTACTGTGCCCAAAAAGGTGACAATTGAATTTAAACTGCGCGCGGCGAAGGATTTATGTCAAAATATTCATTAGTGTTTGAGATACGTGTCATTTTCTGAGCTGCTAAAAGTGAGTTTTTCGTTTTTTGCGATGTCGAAATTTGTTGAGCAAAGAATTTGTATTAAATTTTGTTTACGGAATCAGTTTTCTGCTGCGGATACATTGAGGATGGTGCAGAAAGCCTTTGATGATGAGGCGATGTCTAAAAAAAAATGTTTACAAGTGGTATAGTGAGTTCCAAGCCGGCCGTGAACGTGTCGAAGACGAAGAGCGTCCAGGGCGACAATCAACCTCAACCGACGAAGCTTACGTTCAACAAATAAAAGATTTGGTGTTGAAAAACCGTCGATTAACAATTAGAGACCTTGCTGATGAAGTTGGCTCAGCCAATACCATTTTGAAGGATGTTTTGGGCCTCAAGCGCGTCAAACCTCGATTGGTACCGAAAACATTAAATTTTTTGGAAAAAAGGCGTCGCGTTGAAGTGTGTGAAACGATGCTTTCCGACTACCAGGTTGTCATGAAATGCATTATAACTAGCGCTGAGACTTGGATCTATGCTTACGACCTCGAAACAACCGATCAATCGAGTGAATATCGTGCCAAAAGAGAGCCGAGACCAAAAAAATCGCGCCAAAGTCGCTCAAAAATCAAGGTCATCTAGACTGTTTTCTTCGATTATCGAGGTGTTGTGCATTATGATTTCCTGCCAACCGGTCAAACAGTCAACAAGGAATATTATTTGAACGTTATGCGTCGTTTGCATAACGCTATTCGCCTAAAAAGTCCGGAATTGTGGAAAGACAATTCTTAATTTTTACACCACGTTAATGCACCATCCCATACTGCCTTCGTAATTCGTGATCATTTCGCCAAAAACTCAACCCATATCGTTCCGCAACCACGTATTCACCTGATCTGGCGCCGTGCGACTTCTGGCTGTTCACCAAGCTCAAAATACCGCTCCGGGGACACCGTTTTCTACGATAGTGGAGATTCAAGCCGCAGCGAAGACGGAACTAAAGGCCATCCCGGAAAGTGACAACAACCAGTGTTTCGAAGATTGAAAAATCCGTTGGCATAAGTGCATTGCATCAGGAGGGGATTTCTTTGAAGGGGATGAAATTGATTTGGAAGAATAAAGAAAGAATTTTCAAAATAAATACAAACAATTTTTTAAAATAAATTTTAAAAATAGTTTAACTAACATTTGAAAACTATGTTTGTATGTACTTAACGGCTAAAGCGAATCGTATACCCTGTTTTTCTATGAATTCGTCCTCATCTTCACTCAGTAATGCTTTTGGGTGTGCGACTTCGGTAACAATACTACCGCACCTAATTGCAGGCAACGATTTCAATAATCACCATAATGCGCTTCTAAAAAATATTTACGAAACATTGACGAGATTTAAGGGAACAAAATATGACCTTTTCGCCAATTAAGGCATACAAAAATCTCACTTTACCAAAATTTTCCTACATGGTAGTATATGTGAAAGCTCAACCCACATTAAAGGCGTTTGACAGTGAAAGGGGTGTCGTCGCGTCTACGCATTATTGTCATTGCTATCATTAGCAGGCGGCACTCAGGTTTTGTAACCAAAATTTCACTTAGTTCCATTTTAATAGCGATGCGCTGCTGTTTGTGCCGTAACCATTCCCATTTGTTGTTGTTGCTGTTGTGCATGTATGCTATCCGCTGTTGCTGCGACAACAAATGCCGGTGAAAAATTACGCCTAACCTTGCGGCTCACATTTCCGCTTTGCCAGTTTTAATTTGCTTTCAAATCGGCGGCCTCGCTGCCAGCGAATGTGTGCCGGTGTGCCGGTGTGGCAGGGGGAAGGTGAGTTGGTAGGCAGATGACTGTTGCGTTTGAAGGTGTGTGACGGGTTTCCGCACATTGTTCGCCTAATTTCCTCACCTTGTGCTAGCTTTCTTCAAGGCTGCCTATGGTTGTTGCTGTGACACACAAGCATGCATGGTTGGATATGTGCTTATGTATTGTGATGTCTGCGTGCGTGTGTGCCTGATTTATGCAGCCTGTTAATGCACATATGTATGTATGTATACTTAGTTGCTTTGACACACTCATCGTCACGCACCTGTGCACACATACCCACCCATGGCTATGTGTGTGCGTGTGTGTGTCATTTGATTCTTTTAATCACTGAAAATTTGCTCATTTTTGCCATGGTAAAGTTTCTTCAAGCGCGTTGGCTGTCGAATTTTCGTCGGCGGTTCAAAATAACTTTTGTGTGAAATTGTCTGCCAAATGAAGGCTCTGCGGCAAAATTGGTTTTGAAAGGTTAAAAGCGTTTGTGTATTAGACACTGAAATCACTTGCCGAGGAATTAACGGTGTATAAGGTTTGGACTTAGTCAAATGGGATTTGGCTCAAGGATTTCTTTTCTACGTGTGAATAATTAGCCAATTAAATAATTCTTTTGATTTAGTGAATGAGTTAATTAGAAATTAGGGAGCAGCTGCATTATTAAAGCTGTAACCCTTTGATGAGTTACTTGGGGTGGCATTTAAGCTAGTTACTGGCTGAAAGGTAATCTTTAGAGGGTAATATTAACCACAGATTTAATGAATTTTTTTTTTTAATTTATCTAGTTATGGTTTATTTTGAAAAAATTTTTCATCAAAAAGAGAGTGATCTACTCCAGGCCAAATCAAAGTAAGGAGTTACAAATACTTATTCCTGCCATAAGTTCTGTTACAAGGTAAATTTCAATTGCTACTGACCACGCTCCACGAATCAAAGATTTTTTCAGTTTCTCCAAACTTCAACCAGAAAACCAGGAATATTGATGTCAAGAGTTACATGGGTTTCTTCGGGTGAAAAACAACATTTCTTGAACAATTTTTTCTCAGGTAAAGAATTAAACATTTTATTAAAATTTATTTATTGTCACAAACATACACCATTGCCAAAGAAATACTGAAATTCTGGGAAAAAAATATTTTAAACTCGGCCATTGCGACGCCATTTTCCGTGACCACTCGGAAAAACGATGCGCCCACGTTGGAAATATAACTCTTTACAGGATTATTTAAAGCAGAAAACTTCGTGTTTTAGTTTAAATCTTAACTTAGAACTTGGAAGAAGGTAAAAAAAACACTGGAAATTGGAGTTTTAGCAGAAATTTTTAGAAGAAAAAAATTAAACTTTCAGTGAAAATTTTGCGAGATTTTTATGTCTTAGGTTTTAAGAATTGTATTTCAAAGACCAGTGTAAAATTTCATGAAGATCGATTGAATAGTTCTCGGAAAATCTTGTCAACAGCTTTCGAAAACAAAGTTTTAAGAAAAATACATTTATAGGCGGCGGACTTAACCCAGCTGGCTTGAGCACATAAGTTCTCAAGGCTGTTTCTCCGAAACTGATATTCGGATCAACTTGAAAATATAATATTTTAAAATTATTATTAAAATTATTAGAATTTAATAAGACAACAAAAAAATAAATTTTTTAATACTCGTTAGTCCATGTAACCCATTAAGCCACTGCTGGGTGGTTCTTCCGTTGTGTGCTGTAGCTGGAATCTTGTTGGAAGATCCAATGCTCAGTTGACCTACTTCGAGGGTTCGATCAAATATGGATAGTCAAGATTTACAACGCGATTGAATTTCAATTTATGTCATGCATGACATTTGAATCGAAGTTGTTAGGGAAATACTTGACATTTCTAATGTTTCCTGACATTTCAGTGAACGGAAGTAAAACAAAAATACGCGAAAGACTATACATTTTCTCACACTAATTATCAGGCTGAGAAATAAAATTTGGAAAACACAAACTTCGACTTCTAGGTGTTGCAGTGCATTTGAAGATAAGCTCAAACTCTTTCAGTCTTTCCAAAAGTACTGAATTCGGTTGGTAATTTTATACCTGTACAGGATATTGGATTCAATCCAAAGTTTTTAGCACGCAGAAGGGAACGTCGAAGACTCTAAAAAAATATATGTATAAATGATCAGTATGTCTAGCTAAATCGACTCAGCCATCTCCATCTTTCTGTATATTCGCAAACTTGCAAACTTGTGTCTTAGTTATTGAAATATCGATCTGAAAGTTGGCGCACGTATTTTTCTCTCATTTATCGGAAATATATCTGTCATACAAACTGAACAACCGAAATTAAATTCTGGTAAGGATGTCTTTGTATGATTATGTCCCAAAAATAATTGTTAGTTAAACCACATACGAATTAATTGGATCTACAACTACATAAATATATTCTCGTTAATTGGTTTGCAAGGAGATCGGGTAACTTCGTTAGTATTCTATGGCTCCAATATTCCAAAAATGCATTGGAAAGCTATTGTTCTTCTGCACCTCAGTTATTTTAAGCGTAAGAAAATATATTTTTTTAGCTAAAATATTGCACTCAGAAGCGGAAGAACGTCCTGTGACAAAAAAGTTTGAAGAAGAGAACCTTGAAACGTCATTCCATGGAGATTATTTCTAAACATAGGAAGAGATCGTCAGATCCTGGCAAGTCATTCAAGTCTTCATTCAAAGTGTTCCAAAATGTTTAAAAGTTGCCGGATATATTCAAAAGCAAGAAAATCGAAAGCCACATGAGTTGACGCCAAGAGACGTTAAAAGACGTCTTTGCGTGCCAAAAATGCTTCACAATAAAAAGTAATTTTCAAAGCTGATTGTGATGAGAGGTGATGAAAAGTGGATTTATTACGACAACTCTAAATGAAAAAAATTTAAAGTTCAACCTGTGAAATAAGTCAAAACGATAAAGTCTAATATCCACAACGTGAAGGTAAATGAGATCAGAAAGGTACGTTATATTATGAGCTCCGAAAATTGAGTAAAGAGGGAACGTAACCTACAATAATTAAACAAATTGAAAATCGGAAAATTACGACTAGACAATAGAAAATAATTTGTTATCATAAGGATGCGCAGTGCCTCATGGCAAAGCCGGTTTTACCTCATCTGCTTTATAGTTTAAATTACACACCTTCTGATTACCATTTAATCCGATAGATGAAAAACCATTTCCTGAAGTAGGTTTACATCAGAACGGATATCAAAAATTGATTTGTTCTTACTTCTTTTGGAATAGAATCGAAATAAAATTTCCACAAAGATAAGAATATGTTATAGTTTTAGATAGGCAATACTTTCAGTAATTCCATTGTACACCTAATAGTATCAATAAATAAATGCCTGTAGGTCAAATATATGTAAAAAAATGTAATTTTTTTACCACAATTATAGAGTGGAGTATTCAAATAACGCAAAGTGATCTTTGCAAAAAAATCGGATCTCATGGTAACGCTGTTAGGTGTGTGACTTCGATAACTATACTAACAAATGCCCCTAATTGTAGGCAACGATTTTGATTTTTATCGAGATAATGCTCTTCTTAAAAATAATTATGAAACATTGATGATATTTAGCAGGAAATAATTATTGAATAAGGTAGCGTCTCCAATCCCATACAGAAACATTATACAATACTGGTTAATCAATGAAAATATAGTACAATGAATGAATTTTAAAACATACTTATGGCTTAGTTAAGCGTCGTCAGATTATTAAAAATGGCTAGAAGAAATACGAGCAGTATCGCTATTCTACACCTTGCTATCTTTGAACTAACTGTAACAGACAAGCTTGCGTTAAGGGCTAAATGTGAGGCCGCTAACCCTAAATTCGCCAAATGTGGAGTAACCACAGCTTAAACGGCGCTATAGCCTATATGGCGCCCAAACAGAATGCCTAAAACAGAGAGTGGAAACCACACAGACACACATACATATACACATACATCTATGCCTTAGCATATATACATACACCTGTGCATTTACATTTATACATTAGTGCATTGGCAGCAGTATTTAGGCAGCTTTGTGACGCCACTCATGCAGTCACGCACAAAATTGTTGATGCGGCGCTTCTCCCGCTGCATAATCGAGCTGGAACAAAATACGCACTTATATATATGTGTGTGTATGTATGTATGTGTGAGTATGCCTATGCAGGTAGATGTTTGCCAACGTTGCACTTGCCGCTGTTTTTATTGCTGCGGCTATGCGGATATTATGCTACACGAGCATGTTGCAAGTACAGCAGCACATGTCCATGCGAACACGAGCATACACTGACACACACATAAACACATTTATAGGTTTATAGCATGCATATGCGGCGCGTAAGTGCCGGTGCAGGGCGCATAGCGCTGGTGTCAGTTGTCATTGTGGTCGTGGTAGCGAAGTGCTGTCATCTTCACCTCATTTACGGAATGTCGGTTAAGTGTGTGCGTCTGAAATGTGCCAAGAACACGTGAACATGCAGCAACACACAGCTACACAGCCATTCATATACATGTAATGTGTGTATGTGACCATACGCAGGTAACTATAACATGGCATTCGGACCTGCACATCTTACCAGGGATTACCGAATTCGCTACACCTTGCCACAGCGCACGCACACTCTTACATCTATAAACACATATGTATATGAGCGCCTGCATGTGCACATTGTTGCCGCATGTTCGCTGTTGTTCGTATGGCAGAGCACATCCGTAGATAATGCAACTGACGCACTTGCTGTGGCCAACTTTCTGCTGTGCTGCTCCAATTATCCAACAATGTGGTGGCCATAATTCGAGGTATGCAGTTTATTTAGCTTGCACTTTACAAGTGTTGGCACTCACACGCATGCATGCGCTTACTTTCCACATATAATCACATACATACACACATATGTATATGAAAATGTATGAATGTGTGTGCGTGTAGGCTACAGCTTTAAATGAGCAGCAAATAATGGCTGTCACAGCAAAACGCTTCACAATTTCCCTGCATTTGCACTTGATCCCCGCACTATTTGCTGCCACTGTCCTTCTGGTTTGCTTGCTTCTTTTCTCTCGTGCTGCTAGAAAATATGTTGCTCAATTGATGGCCAAGTGCTCTCTTCTTGTAATGACTCATACCTCAAGCTCTTATTGCGTATTTTCCAATTTTACAAAGTGCCCAAGCACATCAGTTGATCCCAGCACTCATTTTGAAAACTAATTAATGGCTTCCATCGTTGGCGGCTGTCACATACATACATATTCTGAATGTGAGCGTGAGTGGTTGACGATTCGTAGTAATTGGTTTGTACCAATATCCAGATGTACATTTACGAATTATATATCTGTATAGTGGATACGTCTGCCCGACACAATCCTACGGAGAAGCGCTTCCCAAGTTGTAAGTGCTCAGAAGTCTATTGCGGACTTTAAGAAGTTATATTGGCGTGTGATTGGGCTGATGATCTAACACATTTTGAAGTCTCTCTGAAGTGTAAATTTTCTTTGGAAAAATCTACTTTTTTTTAGAAAATCACAATTTTGATTAGTCCTTCGATCATTACCTGTATTCTTCTATTGTTACAGTAATTTTGTTTGTTTTTTTGGATTTGAGATAATTTTAAACAAAACAAACTTCCCTACAGCCAAACAGCTTTTTCTCGGAGGCCCTCCTGAAGATCGGGAAAATTTTTTCAAAATACGTCACAATTAACTATTATTTTCTTTTATTAGGAGTAATTTTATACTCTTCAAAAAAATTCAAAAAAAAAAAAAAAAAAAAAAAATTACCGTCAAGTTGGTTAACCCTTTATCGCTTTGATATAGTCTTATTTATTTTCCAAAATTTCACTTCTAAAATTTATTTGATTATATACGGCTAATTTTCAATATACATAGAGTCCTCTTAGCTCGTCATCTTTTTCTATAAAGGTTTGTGTGGAATTAAAAGGAACTTAAATCCGCCAGATGGCGCTAGTATCTATTTATTATTAAAATTCGTAGTTTTGCTCTGAATGGGCTCACAATCGAAGTTTATTTTATAAAACTGAAGAGATTATATTTTGGAAAGTTCTTCACTTCGATAAGACAAGAGCTGATATGTGTATTTATATATTTTTACCATACATTGTGACATAAAAGCAGCCGGAGTTTGTAATTGAATGCCCCAGGTAAATGATATTTCAAAAGAATGTATTTTTCTAAGTTGATAGCACTTTATGAGCGCTGTCAACCGGTTCGTTTACAGCATCTGCTTAAGTCGGTACATTTTTTACAATGGATAAAAATATCGAGCAAAGAATTTACTTCAATTTTCTTTTTATTACTAATCAAATTTCGAGTGCGAAGTCGTCGCGAATGTTGGAAAAGACTTACGGTGATTCAGTTTTATCAAAAACTCAAGCCTATGAGTAGTACAAAGCCTTCAAAGACGGTCGAGAGATCGTTGAAGACATGCCTCGTTGTTCTGGACGACCTTTGAAGCCTTTAACTGATGAAAATATTAAAAGAGTAAAGGATATGGTGCCTGAAAATCGTCGGCAAAGTGTTAGAAAAATGACACGAGAGCTCAACATTTTTCGTGAGTCCATGCAAATAGTTTTGGTGGATACTTTGGGTATAAAACCCGGTTTTTTTTTCGAAGAGGTACCATAAACAGGTACCTTTGGATATTCCAAACCCACATTCATAGAGTGCATTACAACTGCTTCTGAGATATCAGTTTAGTAGTTTGACATGCCAATAAGTCAATAATCATCGGAATGGAACCCGTTTTCAGTCGATCGAAAAGATAAAACAAAATTCGCTGAAGGAGCGGAAGGCCATCCGAAAAAGTTTTTATAAACAATTTTTCGTTAATCACATTGATGAATAAATTAATAGCTCGTGATTTATTCAAAACTGTTTGGTTGGATCCCAGAACAGTGATCACTAAGTAAAAGCTTTAGTAAAGAGAATAGAGTAACGACAAATCTAAACGAGTTTTCTCGCTAGCTGTACTCCATTAATCGTTAGTATATTCAAGGGTTTCGGATTACTGAAATATTTGAAAGCTCAAAAACCTAACGCTTCAATATTCTACAATTTATTTGTAAATTACTGCGCTAAAAATAAATATTGTTGAATTTCTAAAATCTTATAAAAAATAGAACCATCCAGCAATTCTTCGAAACTCATGTGGATAGTTTCGGGGGAAACAAACTTAATATTGTTGAAGGCACGACGGAGATTTGCATTCGTTGCTGACTTTTTCGGAAATTTTGTTTACAAATTATAAAGTCTTTGTGTAACATAAACTAAGTTACGGGCAGACTGTAACCGCTAACCAATAATTGATGAAAAATTGTGAAAAGGATGATTGTCATAGCACTTGTATTGAAAATAAAAACACCGAATGATTTGTATATAGTAAAGACTCAGTATTGAAACTAGTTCCGAATTAAAAAAGCAAAGCTCGAATAGCGAGAACAGAGTACGGACGAATCGAAAATAATATTTCAACAGTCAGTATTCCAAGAAAAAATTAATCCTAACCGAATTCGTATGCGAAACTTTGTGTAATATCAATGTCAGGCCGTCACGAATTCATATTTCTCTGCGGAGTAGTGTACACCCTTATATCATAGCTACATTTTTGGATATTTATGTGTCAGTGCCAGTGACTTATGACATTTACTGATTACTCGTCCATGGAAATTCGGACTTTCGCCACAACTTCATGGAATTGTTGCACATTACATATCTACTTGTACATATATATTCACGTATTGTATATATGAGTTGTGGCTCAAAACGCGGTCGGGCGCTTCTTGTTACTCATACCCATACATCCATATAAAGTCATAATTACATTGAAGAGTGCATACAGTTATTTTATAGGTATCGATTTGTATGCTTGTAAAATATTTAGCGAGTACTTACCGTTTAGTACGTGAACGCGTACGCTGGCCACATCGGCATTCGATGGCGCACAGGAATATTTCCCCGAATCGGCCAAGTCGGCATTTTGTATGAGCAGAAATGACGTAGTAACGTCGCCTTTCTCGGTAATTACCGAAACGCCGCCACGTGACGAATCATAATTGATGACCTGTTAAGTGTCGCATGCATTTGTTCGCAGAGAGAGAGAAAGAGAGGGGAGAAGAGACAAAATATCGATATGATAAGATAGCGTTAATTAGTATTGATGTAAATGAGCAATTATAATTATGTGTGCTTGCGGGTGTGCTAACTTGTATTTTATATGGAAGATTGTATGCACAGAAATGTACTTTGCGCAATTGCATAATTGGATACTATCTACAAAGCGTGTGCTGCAAGCAATCGGAGTAATTATACTAAATAGTTAAAGCATTGGCAGATGTGCTTAAAAAACTAACTTAACTAACTTAATTTAAAAAGAAATTTTTCAGATAAAAAGTCATTGTATTTAGATTACTTTTTTTATTTCATGGCAACAAATATTATTTTTCACATATAAGAATTTGAGGCTAATGACTTTTTGACGATTTTCTCGATTTTTTTTTTTTTAATTATTTTTTTCGAATTTCTCTCAAATTCACAAATTTTTTAAGTTTTTGTTATGGTAATCCGTCATAAAACCGGAAATAAGCTATGCCAACTTCCGTGGGATAAGCCTCCTCTACATCGCATATAAGGTTATATCTATCGTAATGTGTGAAAGATTAAAGCCCACTGTCAACAAATTGATTGGACCTTATTAGTGTGACTTTGGACCCGGCAAATCAACAATTGTCCAGATATTCACTATGCACGAAATCTTAGAAAAAACCCGTGAAAGGAGAATCGACACACACCACCTCTTCGTCGATTTCAAAGTTGCTTTTGACAGCACGAAAAGGAGCTGCCTTTATGCCGCTATGTCTGAGTTTAGTATCCCCGCAAATCTAATACGGCTGTGTAAACTGACGTTGAGCAACACCAAAAGCTCCGTCAGAATCGGGAAGGATCTCTTTAAGCCGTTTGATACCAAACGAGGTTTCAGACAAGGCGACTCCCAATCGTGCGATTTCTTCAACCTGCTGCTGGAGAAAATAGTTCGAGCTGCAGAACTAAATAAAGAAGGTATCATCTTCTATAAGAGTGTACAGCTGCTCGCATATGCCGATGATATTGATATCATTGGTCTTAACAAGCGCACCGTTAGTTCTGGCTTTTCCAGACGGGACAAAGAAGCAAAGCAAATTGTTTTAGTAGTGAACTATGTAGCGCAAGACGAAATCTCTCCTGTCATCAAGCAAATTGTCGTCGAACTCGCGATTTGCCTCCCATGTCATTGTTGACAGTCATAACTTTGAAGTCGTAGATAACTTCGTCTATCTTGGAACCAGTATTACCACCAACAACAAAGTCAGCCTCGAAGTCCAACGCAGAATAACTCTTGTCAACAGGTGCTACTTCGGACTGAGTAGGCAATTGAGAAGTAAAGTCATCACTCGATGAACAAAGACCAAACTCTATAAATCACCCATTATTCCCATCCTGCTGGTATATGGTGCAGTGGGATGGACGATAACAACATCTGATGATCCGACGTTACGAATTTTCGAGAGACAGTTTTTGCGAAAGATTTATGGTCCTTTGCGTGTTGCCCACGTTGACTATTGCATTCGATGGAACGATGAGCTGTATCAGATATAAGACGGCATTGGCCTAGTTCAGCGAATTAAAAGACATTCGCAACGCTAGCTAGGTCATGACGTCCGATTGAACGAAAACACTCCAGCTCAGACTCCTCCCGGGTCAAAGCAGAGGAAGGACAAGACCTCGACTCCATTGGAAAGACCAGATGGAGAAAGACCTGTCCACATTTGGTATATGCAATTGATGCCAACAACGAAGTGGAAGAATGCCTAGCTGTTAGAAACTCGGCTATAATCGCGTAAGCAGTTTCGCCAATCAAGAAAAAGGTTCCGTCATTGTTCTTTCGACCTATCCATTCACAATATCTACGTTTTAGGTCAACTGTGCATAATCTGTATCGATGAAATTCGAGTACGAACATTGCTAGTTATTAAATTATATACATTCATTAACACATGTTCACATTGTGTACCAAACTGTAAATGTCAACCAAAATCTTCCTATTTCATCTCGAGATATCAATAACGTAATAACAACTAATTGCCTGCCACCTAACCTTGACTATTGTACATATGTATATAGTGTCAACAATATTCACATCAATCAACATCTTATCTCGAGCAATTTGCTGCTCAAAACGTATTTTCACAAACATTAATGAAAATAATAAATACAAACAATAAAAATATTACCATACAGTGCAAATTGACTTTTACGAGGGCAGTTTGATACGTCTGTGGCGTTTTCAGGAAAAATTAAAATGGAAACCAATATACAAACTTTTAACCGATACAATAAAAATCAAAGCGCAGCCATATTAACGTAAAACAACATACTTAACCATTCCAAACAAAGTTTTGGCCGCTTAACCCTCACACACACATATCTATGTATGCGACCGTGTATGTATGAATACATACATAGCTTTACTTCAACAACTTACAGCTGTGTTGCCCATACATAATGAGCCAATTGACTTGACAACTTTTAACATTTGGCATTGGAATTATTATACAAATATGAGTTTCATGCCAGTAAACCGATGCGAAGCGCTGACGCACGTCATAGCCGCACTTCAGCACGCCACGGCGCACTGGGCTTGGCTTGCCATAATTGCCTGTGTTTCAAGTGGGCTTTCCACATGCTTCTTCTCCTTCCATTTCCTTGGCTGTCATAAGAGACTAGCTCACTTGAGTTTTTGTGCTATTGTTGTTGTCCTTCGATTGTTATAATGATTTTGATTTCGATTTGCTAACAATTACCCATCAACCGCGCCTTCCGCACACACACACGCACTTCCGTCATTAGTTTTAAGTATGTGCCTACTGCTTTACGGCCCTTCATGAAGCGGCGGCGGCGTAGTGCGGGGGTTGCCTGGGCGCTTCCGCTTGCCTTGATGGCATTTCCACTTCTTTTAGTTTTCTTTACCATACTTTTGTGTTTGTTTTGTGTCGTCGTTATTCATTATTTACTTTGAAGCGATTTTTTCCACTTGCCTGATGTATTTGCCACGCCCTTTGTTTCTGTTGCGGTCGGCTGTGGCGTATGCTGCTGATTGCGATTAGAAAATAAGATTAGGCAGTGCTTCTGCGGTTCGAGTGGCGGGATTTACATGTATATGTAGTTGGGTAAGTGGCTTTAGCCATCACTAGCAGTACTGACTAGTTGTATACGTATGGTATACAAAGGCAAATGCTCTCGAGTGGAAACAGAAGTTGTAATATATATTTATATATGTATATAGACTGTGTGAGGGTGGTTTTTAAATACACGAATAGAGAAATTTTACTTAAAAAGTTTTTTTGATTTTGCATATTAGACGAAAAAGATTTTATGTCTATTCGTATAATCTGATTTTTTTGCAATATTTTCATATCTTCCACCTTTTATGTTTTAACGAAGTATGCAGTAATACAAAACTCATAATCGTTGTCAATCATCTGTTTACGAGCGATATTCCGCTAAGTTATCTGGTGACATTGATGTAGTCACTCAAATAAATCGAGACTTAACCCCACCGAAATGCTCAATTCAAAAACCTTACCTTCAAAAGTACTATCTTTTTTCCAGAGAGCAATACTTGGTGCAAAGTAACTTCCCAATCATATTGAAAGGCAAATCTTGAGAAGCACATTGAAATGGTATACTCTCATCAAGCGAATTTCTACAGAATTAAGGCCAAAATAGGCACATTCTATGTTATTCCAAAGGCTTCCAAACCAAATCTGAAATGTAAGCTTTTATGAAGATGGAGTTAAATAATTTTAAGCCAACGCAAAGTGGTTCTATTGAGATTCTGGATCAGTTCTTCGTAATTCAGACACTATTCATCCGTCTACGGCTTCACTACTCGTAGCTGCTTCGGTTTGATAGCTTCATCAATTTCTTTGATAATTAATGAAAACTAAGAGAATCTGCATAAATCACCATCCAAAATCATCCCCCAACTACAAAGTTTTTTGAACCTATTCTGTAAGAGCAACATAAAGCGATGTATGGAGCGTAATAAAGATGCTGAGAAGCATTTTGATTCACATTTGTCAAGATCTGCCAAGTAGATTTAATGACTAAAAGTTTTTGTGAATAAATACTCAATGACAAAACAGAAAATATAATAGCGAATCACCTCTCTAGTCTGGGTTTCTGTGAAAGTCTTAAAAAAGGCAGCAAAAAACAAATGAATTGATATGCTAAGGTGCCACTAAGAACCATACAATAAATTCTTAAGTTTATACCCTGAGCTTAAAAGTAAAGGTCGGAAACATTTAAAGAGACGAACTAGTCCCTCTAGCTTTGAGACAACGAGCTGAATATATTACCACGTGCTCCTTTTTCATCTGTCGGAACCGAACCCATGTTTAATTCGCCCCGCTATAGTATATAGCTTTCATTCAAATTAACCAATCAAAATTAAGATAGTGAGCTTCGAGGTTTCTGGTCTCAGTCTTAATAAAGGCCACCAAAAAATAGATGAACTGACCACGAAGAGAAGATTTGAGAAACTTGAGAAGATACAGCGTTTACTTTCTCCTAATATTTCCAGCTGTTGGAGGTATCTATATACTTAGAATCGTAGAATATTATCAGATAATTAAAGTTTAGCGTCATTATGGGCACAGCAAACCAATTTTTTACATAATGCTGAATCTAGACAGTCAGAAAAAAATAATATTCCTCCATGATGCGACGCGCTCGAGATATCACTTTTTATTCTTCAAGCAAGTAAAATAGCTTAAAGTACATGACTTTACATATTTTCTAAATGTATTTAAATTTCAAAAAAAAAAAAAAAATATTTTTAATAACCACGCTAATGTATAGAATATGCAACGACAAGTATCTATAAGTTTGTAACGATTTATACGCCAGATAGTTATCTAGCGGGCGTTTGGTTTGCTTAGCCTAACGCACTGCCCACCGCACTCCACCCCACCGCGCAGCGCCGCCCAAAAGTCAATAACTTGTTGTGGTTTAATTTGTTTCTTCTGTTGATTTTATTGTAGCTAAATTATGTGTCAACTTTTCTGTTGTTTTGTTGTTGCTTCCTAATTTGCCAGCTCTGCCTAGAGTTTCCTAGTAGCAGTAGATTTCTTACTATTCTCGCTCTCGTTGGATATGTTGTCAGTGTTGCTGTTGGCATTTCCTATCACATCCTTTCCGAAACGATAGCAAAGTTTCTTGTGGTGGCAGCCATGCAACACACAAACACACCTAATCCCCCACCCAACCACTCAGCCACTTACCCACAGAGTCACCATATTGACTACGCCCACTCGTTTGCTGGATGAATAATGTTGGGTGCCTGTATGTGCTTGAAATTCTTAAAGGTACTTTGCTGTTGCTGCGAAACTAATAATCTCGTCGGCAAACTTTTATAAGCATTAAATTTGTACAGCGATTAAGCGGCAGCGTTTTTGTGCATTTCAAGCCTCGACTGTTTGAGCTCGTTGTGCCGTTGCGCAACGCAAAGTGCGTGGGAAGTAACAACTGCTGTGATAAGCGAGGGTTTTTTGTTTTGCCTCATTTGGACTTAATGTGTTTAATTCATAATTGTTATTTTCATATTTGTTCGATGCTTTAATGACTGCCGCTAATAGAGTCTAACAAAATGAATTAGGTGTCTTTTTCCGTACAGTAAAAGGGCGATCGCTTCCTCCCTCTCCCTATATCTCTCATAGTTGTCTCTCTGGACCTTAACTTTTTAGGCACATTGAACATAAGGCGCTTAAAATCTATCTCTATTCCAAATACCATAGAATAGCTTTACTAGGTTAGCAGGGTTCTTGGATTTGATAATTATTTCATTTTTGGTTCAAGTTTGTTTAAATAATACTTGGTGAAGATGTTTTGTTGTTGAAGTGGCATTAAACATCATTTAAATAATTTTCTGTCGAGCCGATAATATTAAGCTGAGCAAACATGTCATGGTGCGGTTTCCTTTCCAATCCAAATATTACTCATGGTTTATTTCAGCGTTATCTTGAAGCGATTTGAAGTCTCCACCTAAATGTCACCAGACCACATTGACAACTTTGGTCTTAGACATATTATTGACAATCATGATTAATTTTGTATTATTATATATTTCAGTTCAATGCAAAAAGCAAATACTATGATCGGAAGCATACAGATTTTGCACAAATTGAGTATAGGCTTAAAAAGCAACGATCTTAGAAACATCTACAGATCTGGTAATTTGATACAGCTTTGATAAGTACCATACTAAAAAGTCAGTTTTGAACTTTAGCGGAACGAACGACAGTGACTCTCTTCCTAACACATTTTATTCTCACACATTTTATTCTCACACATTTTATTCTCGGTACGTGCAACAGAAAATGAATAGACCTTCAGATATTCGTGGAGATGTCAAAGCTTCTTTAGATAGTGACATTTATTTTCGAAATCTAGAAGGTAATAATTTGTTGCATATTTTGCAGGAAAGATTATTCTGATTTTAAACAGGGTGGCTTGTCATTCCAAAATCTTTGTTCTGTCCGACAATTTCGGTTATTCTAAGCCGCTATTTCAGTTTTCTTGAATTAGATTGTTATTATATGATTCATGGGTATTAATTTAAGGAACAATGCACGGAGTAATGCATGAGAACCATTCCAACTACTCTCAAGCTTATGAGAGGAAAATATCTAAAACTTTCCTAAATCTCTCTTTATTAATAAATAAGAGCGGTCATGGGTATCTGCAGAGTGAAAAACCCCAAAACTGCTGATTTTATGTTACCGGAAGCGATCCAAATTTTATATCGCCAAGAGTTGTTTTTTCGGCGAACTAATCTTGTTTGTATGGATTATTAATTAGTAGTAGAACAGAATAAAAGAAGTTCCGTAGCTTAATTACAATAAACGAGTCTAACTTTCTAAATAAAAGTATATAAGAAAGATGAATTTTGGATATGGCAATTGAGTAGACAAAGATATCTTTTTTTAAGTCACCCAAGAATAACTTTAAAGGTTTCTAAAAGAGTTAAGTGTCAATAGCAGGGTGATCCTTCTTTTTTATATATATATTTTGAGATATATGCTCTGACAACTTTTAGACAACCATCTATCAAAGACACTAACGACTAAAAGAAATTAGACATTGCATAGGTGAAGGAAAGGGAATTATCAGACACTGTTGCGGAAAGAGGAAACAACGGTCAAGGTACTTGAGCTTTAGACTAACGAAAGTTATTAGCAGCAACTTGGACTGACGTATGCAATGACTTGATGCATTCTACGTCGAGATCTTAAATTAAAAACACGCAAAATATAGCTTGTGCAAGAAATGCAGCCGCTCGATACAAATACCAACCTGAAGAGATTCAGGAGCTGCCATTTCATCTAGAAAAAACAACGGTTTGGTGCGGTTTGCGGGCCGATAGAATCATCGATTCATATTTCTTCAAAAATGATGCCGGTGAGAACGTAACCGTCAATGGCGTCCGTTATCGCGCTTTGATTAACGACTATTTGTTGCCTGAAGTAGAAGGTCATGATTTCGGCAACATTTGGTTTCAACAAGATGGCACCACTATCCACATATTGAATCAATCAATGAATTTAATGAGAGAACACTTCAGTGAGCAGATAATTTCATCTTTTGGACCGGTCGATTGGCCACCAAGCTCCTGTCATACCACACCTTAGGCTTTTTCTTGTGGGGCTATGCAAAGTCTTGTCTATGCAGACAATCTCGCTTCGAATCAGGCCTTGAAGCAAAACATCACGTCTAACATTCGCCAATTACCAGTCGAAATGCTTGAAAGAGTGAACGAAAACTGAACTCATAATGCTCGAAAATTAATTACTAAATAATATTCATTCAAATGTAAAGAAACATTTGCTATTAAAATTTAAATTTTTGTGTTTTTTTTTTAAGTAGGGAACCTCTTAAATGATCCCACTTTATATAATTTTAAGAAAATTTCTTCTAACGAAGGATACGAAAACGTACTTAGAGTGATCGGCAAGTCTGAGATGTGTAAAGAAAAATGTGAGCACGTTCATTTCGTGTTGTAATCAAGAATTCTCCAGGAACTACGAAGTGTTTATTATGGGTTGCATACTGTTTTATTATTCCTTATCGTAGAAACAGGTTATGCAGGTATAACTAATGTTTAAAAAATTGAGCTTTTTGAAGCCTTCGTATATAAGTTCGAAGGTTTAAAATCACGGTAGTATTATTTTTTTCAACGTTATTAGTTTGTATTCAATTCATCGTCACTTTTATCGTCGCATGCTTTTCTTGTTTTTTTGATGATGGATGATGAGCCTTTTTTTAGGTACACAAAGCTTTCAGCTGTTTTTTTGGAAATGTTTGATGCTTAAATTGGCACTTGTATAACAATACAAGAAAATAATAATTTGAGCTTCATAAATTTTTTCTGAAATAGATATACACTTGTGATAATTCTCGTATCGCACTATTATTGTACAAAGATTATATGACAAACATTTTTTAAATATGCTTCAAATTACAATATTTATTACAATTTTAATTAACAAATTCTACTCCTTTGGCTTAATACCAGCAAGCTCATAATTTAAATTGCGATACAAAAACTAAAAAATTGCCAAACTATAACGGCACGTGACCAGCGTTTGGCATTGAGTTTGAATTGCAGCTCAGTGGCGTAAGCTATTCATTATGCAGCAGAGCGTTCTTCTATTTGAGTTTGAGTTTTACACTCCGCTGAGCGCTGACTTAACTTCGCGTTGCTTGGACTGTTATGCAGCAAACAACTCCGTTCAGAATGAGCACGAAATTATATCATTTCAATTAAGTTTAGTTCAAATGCATTTCATTTATTTCGCATGTTATTTCACGTCCCTTGCTTTGCATGAAAGCCAAGGCTTGGGTACTTTAATTGTTTTTTCGGCGACTAAGTGGGTGACTTTCTTTGTGTGTATTTGTTTATTTATTTATTTTTTATAATGTTGCACGCAGAAGGTTTTTACCAGTTTACGCGTTGAGCATATCCTTAACCCGATTTTTCGCTCTCCCACTCTTGCACTGTGTAGCCAAACAAGTAAACTCCTTAAAATGACTAACAACGTGCGACCCCAACGCTGATACCCTCATTAGTAGCGTAATTTGTCGCTTAGTTTGCTGCGAGGACATTTGACTTTGTTTTGAGTGGCCGAAAGCGTGGAGGTAAAACCTAAACAGTTTGCTATCATTATAGCGCTATTTTTTATCAGTTTTTTTGCCACTTCAAGCCAACGCGTTCTACAGCGACTAACACTTTTTTCAATAAATTTTTTACATAAACTTTTTTTGGTATTATTTTGCATAAGATCCTATGCTTGCTCACAATGCTCGTTTGTTATTTAGCTTCCTCCTGCACTTAAGAGCGCTATCCTGCTTCCTTTAAATTTTAATTAATATTTACAGTGGCTCGAGTGCCACTTGTGCCCGTTGGCTCCCACGTCGCCTTCTTACGACATTCATTAGTTCATTTTGCCTTTCTTCTTCTTAATTCTTTTTGTTGTCTTTTTTTCATATTTCCACTTGACTATCATATCTTTATGTTTTGCTTGCGTATTTATACTCATCTCAACGCGTTTTTCCTCCCTCAAATTGTTTTTGGACAAATATTTGCTTATAATTAACAGGGCTGAATGGCAGCAGCTTGTCTGGGTGGAGTGTGAAATTGGGAGTTTTGTTGTCTTCCACAATGTTTTTACATATATACATGAGTTTGTATGTGTGTAGTAGCGTCTTAAGTCTCGTAAACAGATTTATGCGTTGAATGAAAGTGACAATCCTTTTTGGCGTAAATCTAATTAGCGTTGAAAGCGCGTTTGGCAACCCTAAGCTATCATTAGACACTGTCAATGAGCGCAATTTTTTTTATTGTTGTTTGCTCGGTCAAGCAGATGCTTAGGTTATATTTTTCAATTGTTGGGTTGGCTTGCTTCTCTAAACAAGATTGAATGAGCCATTAGTTATTGTGTTCAGTTGAAAAAAGTTACAATTATGAGCAGAAATTTGGGTATGGAAGAAGAGTATTTTTAAAGTTCTAATAAATTTAAGGTTAACAGATTTTAGTGGTTAGAAGAGATTACAATCGAAAAAATTCTGGTTCTTCATATTCTTTTATTAAATTTTGTGTGTGGAATCAAATATCCTTTGCCGAAACGTCCAGAATTTTGAAAAAGAGCTTCGATGGTAATTGTTTGTCGGGAGCAAGTCTTTTGGATTGGTATAAATTTTTCAAGGGTGGAGAACGCGATAATGGAGAACCACTTCCAGGATGATGATCAACAAGTCAGTAAAATTAAGGAATTGGTGCTTGAGAATCGACAATTAACAGTTAGATATCTTAATGGCTTTGTTTGAATTTCAGAAGGATCAGTGAAAATCCTTTTGAAAATTTTTTTGGGCTTAAAAAAAGGGAAAAATCAAAGTCACTCACCTTTTTTAAAAAACAGCGTCGCTTAAAGAATGTGAAACAATACTTTTCGGCCACGAGATTGACTGGCGATGAGTCTTGGATTTATGCCTACGACCCGAAATCGGCCTCATATCGTGGCAAAGGTGAGCCTTAACCGAAAAACTACATCGAAGCAGGTCAAAAATCAAGATTGCACTCCGAATTCTTTCTGACCTACCAAACTGTCAACTGTATACCATTTAAGTATTAAGTGCGAAGCTATTCTTTAAAAAAAAGGCCAAAATTATGCGCCGACAACTCTTGATTTTTGCACCATCTGCATTGATTCTTCGTGAATTTTTCGACTGATTTAGCTTTGAGTGACTTCTGCCTATTCAGCAAATTTAAACGATTGCTCTGTGGAAATCATTTTGAGTCAATTGAAGACATTAAACGTGAATCGTTACTCTCATTGAAGGCTAATGGGGAAAATTGACTTTAACAACTGTTTCGGGGAATCGAAAAAGCGTTGCCATATTTGTTTTCCCCAAGGGGGATTCTTTTGACTGGAACGATATAGATTTTGAAGAAAAATTTAAGAATTTTAAAATTATTAACAAGTCTTACTATTTTTTGTCCATAATAGTATGACAGTGGCTTCTGTGTTCACACGGCCAGAAAGTTTTTCCATATGAGACTTTACTATAGAGAGACTATATGTTGATTGATGCGGCAAATAAGTCAATTCCGAGATAGCGTTCAAGATCGCCATTGCGAAACATACCAATGCTCATTGACTACGCATCTTAAAACTTTGTTTGGGAATCGCTGGTTTTGTACATACTGGGGCTTGAACAGCCCCAAAGTTGTATGCCACAAGTCCAAACTGGTTTGAAGACCTTCTTTTAGACAAGAATTTCGTTATATGTGGATAAGATAGAGTTTCTAACCAATAACCAATACATGTTTCTGAATTTTATTTATAATTCTTCTTTTTTCTTTTTGACATTTGCACTCCATCTAAGTTTTGTGTTCAGGATCATGATTAGGTATTTCGCAGTATTGTGATAGGGTATACTATATGTTCATTCATATATTTGCATATTTGTTCTTGAAATCTTGCAATTGATGCAGTTTGTGCTTCGCCGACAGACAAAACCGCAGTATCGTCTGCAAATGTTGCTGTAGTACAATTCTCATCGTGTGGTAGATGGCATGTAAAAGGTAGGTACAGCAAGGATCCTCACATACTACCCTACTATACGTGTGTATGCTTTATTTTTTCTTGCAAAGAATTTCTCTAAAAAAACACGCTTTACCTGATTGTATTATCAAAGAGGTCATTAGAATTGAAATCACGCTCTACGAGTGGTGGGCCCACTGACAGTTTTCTTCGATTTCAGGGGCGTGGTGCATCTTGAGTTTTTGCCAGAACGGTCAATAAGGAATATTACCACAAGTTATGCGCAATTTGCGCGAAGCAATCCGCCAGAAACGCTCGGATTTGTGGAAGAACAAAAATTTGGCTTTTGCACCACGATAACGCCCCGATAACGCCGACACTTATGATGCCGCAGCCACCGTTTTTCCCCAGATCGGGCCCCCCTTTGACTTTTTATTGTTCCCTAAACTGAAGAGGACCATGAAAGGACGACTTTACGCTTCTCTTGACGAGATAAAGACGGCATCGAAGGAGGAATTGAAGAAGATAAAAAAAATGTTTTTTTGAAGTGCTTCGAAAATTGGAAAAACCGTTGGCACAAGTGTATAATATCTCATGGGGATTACTTTGAAGGGGACAAAATAGATATTCATGAATAAAAATTTTTTGAAAAAACACAAAATTCGCGATACTTTTTGAACACACCTCGTACATATAATTAGTTATACCTCTGAATAAAGTTAGTCAATCTGTGGGAGGAATCGTAACACAAACGTTTGAGGTTTGAAAATGTCGTTGGCTTTTCTGAATATAAAAATGATAGCATGTTAAATTTTTGTACTTGCGATATTTTCCATTAATTGGTATTTACGAAAAGAACAAACGAGTTGTTATTTTGCATGAATAGACCATATAAGAAGTTCTGAATGATTGCCCTTCGAGTTAAATATTTAGAATAAATATGGTCATTAGGGTGATTCAATTTTTTTTTTTTTTCAATTCATAATAATTTTTGTTCATTGAGTTAGAAAATTCATAAGTATCAAAAAATTTTCCCAAAAATAATAAAACTTTAACTGTTATTATCTTTTAAACGGTAGGGTTTACGAAAAAATCATAGGAGACCTTTTTTTAGGGCATTCAATTTCCTACAAAATCTAAGGAACAAGATATTTTTTCGAGCTGGAAGCGAGATATAAATTTTTCTATCTGATAATAGGAATAGCGACAACTTTGCATTTTTTTTTGCTGTTCATGGGACCAGAGTCTGACACTGATTCTTATGTAAAATTTAACGAGGAATCGAATGGAAAAGTCAATTTTGAAAAATAGTTGGGGAAAAAGCACAAAAAAACGGATTTTTGGAAAAATAATGTTTTTTTTGGATTTTGAAAATATTTTTATCAGAAAGCTGAAATTCGTTTACATAAAATTGGATAATTTAAAAATTTTTTTCACTCAATTTTGAGATCGTAAAAAAATAAAAGAAAAAGTATTTTTTTTGTTTGATCTCAAAAAACAATGGAGCAACTTTGACCACTAAAAAGTTAACAGATATTCTTCTATTGGTCTATATTATGATATTCTAAAGTTTGGTCAAAATCGGAGAACCACGGGTACAAAACCATGTCGCCAATTGATGGAATGGCCCATATAATTCACAGAACCGATTATAAACTGTTTTAATAGTGTAACCTCTTAAGTATGTTTTCAAACTCACGAATTAATACATATCTTACCCATAATTCATATATGGGTATGGAAAAAGTTCTAGGGATATTTTTATTTTTTTTTTGTTTATATATGTAAACCCTGGAATGGATTTTAAGTGTCCCCTTTAATTTGATTTAATAAAACGAAATATGCACAAAGAATCACCGCGAAGTGACAGCAGAGCCCCGCACAGCCACTTACTATCCATCGAAAATACCACCGATAGCTACGTGCCTGCACACTGAGTGTCCTGAGTGTCGAGACCCAATTGAGCGCTGCCATAAATTCAAGCAGTAATGCATTTCCACAAAGACTTCACTTAAACTTTCACTTCATTTAATCTAATTTTGAAATTACTTAACCAAAGATAAGCCGAATTTAATGCATATATCCTGCCATTTATGGCTAGCACAATAAAAACAGCAATAACAATAGCACAAACTACTATTTAACAAGAAAATAACTACCAAACAGACAATAGTGTGTGTGTGCGAGTGTATGGGTGTGTATGTATGCATAAAAATTTCAAGCGCAAATATGCTGGCAAGCACGCCTTTCACGCACTCGCACACACACACACAGCCACGCACTCGCACACATATAGCATGGCATGTAATAGTAAATTTTAATTACCTCCTCGTGATGATACCAGAAAATGTAGGCCGGCGGCTCTGGGCTGAATTTCACTGTGCATGTAAGATTTATGGTGCTGCCTTTGTCGACATGAAGGGCGGGTCCGCCAAGGATGGTCGCTGTTGGCACTGCACAAACACACGCAGACACACATACATACGGGCGCGTAGTTGGTAAGTAAGTAGCCACACGCAGTTGAGCAAAACGAAGACAAAGAGGACCGCAGCAGTTGTGGCGTCGTAGTAGATGTAGCAGGTTGTGATGTTGGACGGGGCGTTGGTCGAGGCGCATGAGTGACCGACCGACCGGCGTTGGTTTGTTTAGTAAATTGTGGGCGGCGAGTTGGTTGACCGGCAGTGACACCAGCGCGTAGTTGTGGTTAGGACATATAAATGGAAGAGAAAGAGAGAATGACGAGAGAAGGTGAGTGTTAGAGAGTGAGCAGCATTATATTACAAACTGACATACAAACAAATATTAGCGCGGCATTATCACGCACTTTGCTGCGTAAGTTGAGTAGTTAGCGCGTGAATGTGAAAACTAAAAAAATTTTAAGCGTGTAATTTATGCGCAAACGAAACGCAATCAGAAGTTATACTGAAATAAAATTATTGGCCAAATGGCGGGAAGTTTGGGTATAAAACCATGTTTCCATGGCGCAAAGGATGAGCTGTTAAAGAGGAGTTATGGCGCGGGAATGTGATGAAAATGGCTGTGAATGGTGTGACATGTATGACAATGAGCATTGCGTGGGCATATGATGTGAAGCGACACTTCATTTATTGAAGGTACGCAGCAACTCGTTGCTTTATGTGTGTGTGCTTATTCGCCATAAACACTAATGGATGCATATGCGGCTGTAAGGCCTTTTCATTAACTCGAAACCGTTTGTACTTACCCACAACGTTGAGCCGCACAAAGTAGCTGCGCACCGGCTGCGTTGATATTTGGCACTCGTACATGCCAGCGTCGCGTTTCTGCGCCCATTTTATTTGCAGCGTCCAGTCGTCGCTGTCCTGATGATGTGTCGCCTGGAAAAGCTGATCCGACGTGTACGTGTACGCGCCCACGGTGAGTATGTGTATGTCACGATGGCGTATCCACGAGACCTATGCGTGATGGGAAAGAGAGAATAAAATCAGTAAAGGCTTTGATGGCTCAAACATATGCATATGTGTATGTGTATTGATGGCTTTTTTAATGTATTTATGTAAATAGGCTTTAAAAAAAAGTGCGGGTTTGTGCCGCTTGATTGCACATTTTTTAATAGTATTGTTGTACGCTGGCAAAGGCTTTTATTTGCTATGGAATGCAAAAATATATATTTGTGTGTTAAATGCGTAAATATATTCTTCAGCTGCAAGCAACTTTGTTTTTTGCAAAAGTAATAGCAATAATAAATTATTATTTTTTAAATGCATCGAAACCATAACAAGCTTCACAGGCGCATTTTTTATGGTATGAAAGGGTATAAAAAGTACAATATATTGAATCGGTCACTTTGAGTGGCAACAGTACGACATTCTTGCAAATATTGTAGCTTTATCTTGGACAATGAATATTGTACACGTGTACAAATTTCAAATCGAAATCTCATAAACTGAAGAACTATTTCCGTATATGAATACCTCCTGATGAATAGATAGAAAGATAAGCTTTCTGAAATCCACTCAGCTCGTCACACTTATTATTTATAAACCATATAGGTTCTGTGACGTTTCTATCTTGATGTTACAGACTTACATGTAATATTGGGCTTTCTAATAGGCATGCTATGATTTTTATCTCGCGAAGAAATGAAAATATGGCTGTCTTTCAGGCAAGTGTTGCTGAAGACCGCAATTTAACGATTCCAAGACGTTTTCAAGAATTTGGGTTGCCTCAAACCCCAATCTGGCGGGTTTGGGGAAAGATTTTGGGCTTGAACCCATATAAAATCACTCTCACTCAAGAACTGAAGCTATTGAACATCCGAAAACGTCGTAAATTTGCTGATTTTTCCTAGGAACCACTTGAAAATGATAACGATTTTTTAGAAAATTATCATCTCCGATGAGGCTCACTTTCATCTCAGTGGTGCGGTAAATAAACAAAACTATCGAGTCTGGTGCGAAGAGAGTCCATAAATTCATTCATGAACAACCATTACTTGCACCTAAATTGACAGTTTTGTGTGGTTTTTGGTCCGGTGGAATCATCTATCCATACATATTTTGAAATGAAGCTGGTCACACCGTTACTATCAATGGAGGACGGAACAGATCGGTGGTAACCATCACCGCGATGGAAAGAAGTTGATCTCGATAGCTGGTTCTAACAAGATGAAACTACTTGTCACGCACGTGCAGCTACTTAATTATGCGAGAAACGTTTTTATATTTAATTATTTAAAGAATTTTTGACACTGAATGGCATCCAAGAAGTTGTGTTTTAACTCCATTAGACTTATTTTTGTAAAGCTTTTTGAAGTCATTGGTCTTTAGCAATAAACTGGACTTTATTCAAGCTTTACAAGTTCATACTGAGCGTATTATTCATGATGTACGACTTGAGTTCGTGGAAAAAGTACTCGAAAATTGTGTTCATCAAATTTGTTCCTGCAAAAGCAGTCGCGGAGGTCCTTTGAAAGATGTTGTATTCGATCAAAAAGTATATATGTAACCAATGTCAAAATATAATTTCTGCTTGACGCAGCTTTCTGATATTTTACAGAAAGTTGCTGAAATCTTTTCACATTTATAAGCATTCAAGAGAAAATTGGAGTTCATCAAGATTTATACCAGATGTGTTCCAAAGTAAACAGGACATTAAAAAAAAAAAACAGAACAAATGGTTTTTTCGGCAAAATCAATTTATTATATTCAAAATAGTCTCCTGCTGCTTCAATACAGCTTTTTGCATGGTTCAATCAAAGAAGTGTCATGATTGTCACTGGAAAATCGGCAAAGATAGCAGATTCTAACGTACCAACATATAGATGGCAACACCAGTGGGTGCTAAATTCAAAAAGTCCTGTTTGCTTTGGAACGCACCTTCTATAATCGAAAAGTTTAAAGAAACAGTGCATGATAATCGTCTTTTTGTCATCAGAGAAATAGCAAGTGATTACAACAACATGCTCAACACATTCTGCATGTTTTAGATATAGTTTTGGATATAGTTTCGGATGTAGACTTGGAGACTTGGCGAGTAGAGGTCGCAAAAGAGATACTTGACAACATAGATCCTCCCATACATTCATCAAGAGATGCATTGATGGTGACGAGGCGTGGATTTTTGAATATGACGTCAAAAACTCACCAACAACCAAGACACTGAAGAACAACGCAGCCGAAGCATTTAAGGGAGTAAAAGGAAAATTGGTTTAAATATTGGCACGCATTCACTCTGAAACATGAAATTTGATGAGATGATATGTATACTGACATAAGCTGTGTCGTATCAACTCTTATAACATTACCTCTCCTCAATTGAAAAAATGTAGAGCATTGAAAACATCTTTTATTTTCTTCCTCAAATGGAAAAGAAAAGTAGTAATTAGATATTGTATTTAAGTAGCACACTCACACAAGCAAATGCAATTTTCATTTCCTCAACAGTTTTTCACTTTTTTATTTTATTTTTCTGTATTTTCTCACATTGGCATAATCAATGCCAAATGTCACTTGTCGGCAATATCATTCAGTTTAGCCTCACTGCAGTGCCCCTACGCTCTTGGCTGACCTGCACTTCCGCCCAAACCGCACCGTTCAACGCGTCAGCAGCTGAAGCCGAAGCAATTACATTTTGCAGACACACGGAATGCGAATATCACATTAAAACTAAGGAGAAAATGTGCTACGAATTTCAAGTGAGTGCTTTTTTGCCAACTTGTTATGCGCGAAGCGAGCGAAAAAAAGAACAACAAACACCAGCAAATACAACAATTAGAGGCATTACAATGAGCTTGCCACAGCTGCGAGGAAATATAGAATGTAATGTGAAATTGTAATTTTTACGGTTGCACAAAAAACGAAGAATCAAGCAAAAAAAAAAGAGAAAATAACAGCGAAAAGCAAATTTTCTTGCAATTGTTTTTGTTGTGCCACACACATACGAATTTCAACTTGTGCACATATGTGTGTGTATGTCATGCATACTACTTTAATTGTTGGCAAAGAAATGTGCGCTATTTCAATTGAGCGCGCATGGTTGTTGCTGTCGGTGTTATTGTTGTTGTTGTTGTAGACATGATAATTCACGCATTGCCCTGCCTGAGGATGTGCTCTGCCGCTTGTTGTTGTCACTAACGTAACATACTTTTTGCTGCATCTTCTTCTTATCTGCCTGTTTTGCACTTTCTCCTTCTCTCTATCTCCACTTTTGCAATTTTTTCAATAACATACGCTTCGCGTGTTTCTCGCTTGGTGTCATTATTGCCAGCTGGCGCGTGTGTTGCGCTTCACGCTTTACTAAAACGCTGGCATTTGCGGTTCGCGCGCGCCTAGAAGTAGGCAACATAATATGGCTATGCAAACGTCTTGCACATATGTACGCTCCTGAGTGTAAGTATGTATGAGTGTGTGTGTGTGACATTTTCCGCATTCGTGTGAACTACACGCTTTTATGGCCATGTGTGTTCTTCACAGCGACGCGCTTGAGTCGTCGTTTTTCATTTAGTGCGGATTAAAACTCTGCTTGGCTGCAGCTCACCTCACAGTGGGCAGTAAATATCAGCAGAGGGCTTAGAAAGTTTCGCAGTTAATAAATTAAACCACATTTAATATCATTAAATATATTCATTAAGGTAGATTAGTGAAAGCATAATGTTGTTTGGTTATATAAGTTAGAGTTAACTACTTTTTGACATATACAAATTTTCTGTACTTTTTTCGAAAGGTTGTAAAAAACTTACTTGAGTATCTGTAGCATAATTTGAGTGTTTTAAATTTTTATAGAAGTTTAATGATACTTTTATTTTTTAGTAATTCGTTATTATGTAGTTAGTGAGTTCTCATATTGGCTATGGACCTTTAAAAATATTCTAAACGTGAAGCCAAGTCCTTAATAATGGCAATTAAAATATTCACAGTCCTCTAAATAGTCATCTGCCACTCAAAAGCTGATCTTATTATAGAATTTTCACTTTTAGGTACCTCAGTATCGGGTCGCAGGAGGCTCTTTGTACTGAATGCTTGCACACAGCAAGGTTCACCAGATAGCAGCGGTTTCAAACAGACTCTATCTAATAAGCGTACATTAGGTGATATATGGTGGACATTTGTCCTAGCAACTATCTTTAAGAAGAGAAGGTAGAACTTCTTCGAGACTTGCACTTTCATTGGACAGCATCAGCTATAAGGAGATACAAACAGTCTCCATTTCATACTTTTGATCAACCGAGGAAATTGAATATATTCGCAATAAGCCACCTTAACGGATTTGTGTTAGGTACAAGGTCTACTGTTCCACATGCGAAAGGTTTTGACTTTGCAAAAGAACCATATTGTAGAAGCAATTATGAAACTTAAACTAACTTAACCTATTAAACAATGGTTTCAAATGTTTTAGCCATGTTTTTAAATATCAGACATGGTTTTGAACTTCGCTTAGTGAGTACCGAAACCAACTACAAAAATGTGGTGAATATTTAGACTAACGGGCATCGTCAGGGTGAAGATAAAATGCATTCGTAATGACTCACTTCGGTTTCAGCTGCAAATAATTTATATCACAAACCATGTTCACGGATGAATTAGGAATAAAAGATATGTTTATATAGCATATCTACAACAATATCATTGGATTAAGAAAAAATTTGTTTAAAGTATATTACAAGAGTTGAGAGACGAGTGAGTATTTCAGCAGATTCAGTTTGAGATGCAGGAAATTATTATTATATTTTTTCTTCTATTAATAAAGAGATGAGAAACACTGTGGAATATTTTTTTGATTATTGTCTGGGGGGTGAGAAATTCCGAGTCAGGGTGATGGTATTAGGTCAGTGTAGTAAAACCCTCAAAGAGTGTGACGCATACAGCAACATTAGTGTTTGTTATCTCAAAGATATGAAAGTAAAATTGTGAACTTGAATTTATTGAAAAAACATGATAGATATGACTGATTTTTTCACCAGTAGATGAAAGTAACAATGTAGCCGGAATGCTTGCGTTCGAAAAATATCATGCTGAACAAGAGCAATTGTACTGAATATTAACTCATTCACTCTTCCAGTTATGCACTCACTTTCCAACTAGATTTGCTTTTACTAAGCCCTGCAGGGGAACTTCGTACGAAATATTCCACCAATTTTCTCAATTAAATGAGATGTCAAATGCTCTTATTCTATTAATTTTTACCTCTGCAAATGCATTATTCGCTGCAGTGTGTATTCGTTCGCTGAAAATCAAAATGCTGAAGAAACAAAAATTGAAAACGTTGCGCTTATAAATCGTGATTCTTGGAAGGGGTTGCCATTTGACATTGTCATTGTTTATGCATATAATACACCCCCGCTACACAGAAACATCAATAACTATAAGGCAACACATATTGAATGCAGGCGAATACCCATCAAACCATCAATGATTGCGATTCCTGAGATAAATAACAAGCATTTTCAGCTGATTCTTCGATTTATAGTTCTTGATAGCTTATTAAAAGGGAATATAGAAAGCTGTTGGCGCACAAGGTACACATATCAAGAATCCAAATAAAAAAATGACATTAATCGCAATCTCTGCGATCAGTTCAAGTATCGAATATAATGACGAGCCGAAGCGATGAAGACTCAAAAATCCAGTCAATTCAACTCGCATTGGGCTGTTTTTGCTTCATCAAATTTGAAGTGAAGCGAATCGAACAAGCAACTGGTATAAATCAAGATTGAACAGACTTTCGACCGAGCTGAATCGAACAAACAACTGATATGAATCAAATAGTCTTGTCCATTCAAATGCGAATGGATCAGCAATCGATTTTTCCACCATAGTGAAATATTTTCTTACACTTTCTATTGAATTCTGTTGAATAACTGCATAACACTTTAATAAAAGAGCCTTATCAAATTCGCCAGACGTAGCCCGCCAATTATCATCTAAGGTATAACAAAACTTTATTAAATTAAGTTTTTTCCAACTGCTTAAAATTCACTCAGCGTAGCTCCGTTTAATGGTTTATTGGGCATCACTATTCTCTGAAAAAAGTTTCCAGCAATGACTGCTGTGTTACGGAGAGCGGAATGCGCTTCGGTATTTACATTTCATAGAAAAGCGCGACAAAATATTTGTGCTTTCTGGTTGTTATTATAACCCAGCAGACAAAGGATTTCAACACGCATGAAAAATGGGTAAAATTTCGAACTCTAATAGGTCGAATGTACAAAACTCGTGAACTACTAAAGCTATTCGAATAAAACTAATGGTACTTATGATTTCATTATGCATGATAATTACGCTCATTACGCTTGACTAAGTGAAACTACTTAATGTTCGAAAGGTCTCTTCGTGACGTAACATGAATGTTAAAAATTTAACTAAATGTGTGATATAGACGCAACACCACTTAGTTATGCTTGAAATTCATTGAACCTCAGGAACTCCTTCGCACAGTTCAGAAACGGTCGTACAATAAAATATAACAAGACTACGCTGTAAGCATCTAGGGTCTCCAAAGGCCGCAGAGTCTGTTAAAATTCGCGTCATACCAAACGATGACTACTCCTTTTGGACTTAGCAAGTTAACTACACCAGCTATCGCAAAGAACCAAACTGGACTATGCGTGGCTTTTTGGCCTACCAGATTAACCTACCCTAACCATTCCTTACCATATTTATACCATAATAAAGGAGTCATCATGTAAAGGTACCTAGATATACCGGCTACTAATGCTTGAAATTAATTTAATTGCTCTACATATATCTCGTCGGATATACCCGTTACTATAATCAACTCAGCGGATTGACTTAATTTCTAATGTAAATATTAGTCCAAGAAAGCACGTATGAGAAATGTTTCACTTTCTTCCAAACTTTTTACCAAAAATATTTTCCAAAATAAATTTCTTACTAACTGCTCCAAAAACACTTACTTTAAGAGCACTACCAACTTAGTACCAAAACCTGCAGTTGAGATACAAATACCTTCAAACACTTGTTGGAATTTCAAGCCCAGGTTGAGTTCAATCACAAAACATCGAACAAATGTGAGCGCACAGTTGAGTGACTCGATGTGTGTGTATGTGTATACTTGTTTGTTGTGTGTGTGCATTCCACGTTTACGGTTAAGTACTTACCGTTTTGTTGCCCAAATTGCGTACGCGGCAACTCAAATACGCCGATTTGCCCATTAATGCGGTGACATTGCGCGGCGTCGACGGATCAAAGTACGGCTCAATCCACTTCGGATGTACGTAGCCAACCGTGGTGGGTGGATATTGTGTTGTGCTCAAAGCGTGCAAATGCTCCTCCAGTGAATTGTAACTCTCCATAGGTCCTTGAACGCCACCATTTGTCATATCTTTTGTGGTGAAGCGAAAATGCGAAAAATGCCGAGAGGGGAGAAAAGAGAAAACAACAAAAACATATATGAGGAAAATTGAAATTTTTAGCTTTTGAGTGTTGAGTATTTTACATATTTACCAAAAATATGTGTATATATGGGGAGCCTAAGATTATTTTAGATATGCAGGTACAGAAGAACGTATAGGGGTGAAGTCATATTTGTGGGAAATTAACATGGAAGCGCCTAAGTTGGGATAAAAAAATTTGAATATTTGAAGGTTTGTAGAACATTGTGGAAATTATCGATAAGTTATTGTTGGAATAAATAATGTGTTTTGCATATTTCTTTATTGTTCATGTAGGTTCGTTCTGAAATATTATTGGTCCCAAGCTATCGATTTAAGCGAATGTTATTGATTCATTGTCGATAACTGCGATTGCATTTTGATAACAATTATCGACCGCACGAATTGCGATTTCCACGTTTATTACTTATAAACGATATTATCGATAGTTCCATCACTAGTTAGATATAATATAATACATAAATTTTGAACGCCAACGGAAAATTTAAGATTTACATATTTTTTAGGAGTATTGCCACCTATTTGAAAACTTGGAATCAAAATATCAAAAATACTTACATGAGCCAAGGACAATATACGAGTATATTAACAGCGTATATAAACGCATTTATTCCTAAAAAGTGTTGCCACCCGTTAGAAATTTTTTTATTAAGTTTCGTTGTTGTTAAGATTTTTATTTGAGTAAAAGAAATATGTTGATAAGAATTTAAAATATAACACAGGTACGGAACTGAAGTGTGAAGTAGTGCTGCCACCTGTTTTAAATTTTAAGGCAACAAAAAATAATAAAATAAACCAACTCAGACATTACGGGTACAAATTAAAATGATTTCAGAAATATTTCCTTCGAAAATGTTGTATATCTGATATATTTTGAAAAAGTGTTGCCACCTGCTTAAAATTTAGTTAAGCAATTAATTATAAGTAAAAGAAATATATTAAACAGAGGTAAAATATGCATCGGTATTGAACTGAAAAGTGAAGGAGTGTAGCCACCTGTTTGAATTTTTCATTCCATTGAAAATTGATAAAATAAACAAACTAAGATATAATGGATAAGAATATTTCATTCAAAAATATTTATGTATTTCAAAAAAGTGTTGCCACCTGGTTGCGAATTACAATTTAAATTGGGTAAAATAATTATATAACAAAGAGTTAAAATATACCATCGGTATTGGATGAAAATTGAAGGAGTGTTGCCACTTGTTTGAATTTTCAACTTAGCAAGAATTTATAATATATACACAGTAAGACGGTATGGATAAAATTTGAACAGGTTTCAAAAAATTTTCCTTAGTAATACTATTAATTTTGTAAAAGGTGTTGCCACCTGGTTTAAATCTAGTTAAAAATTAAATTATAAATAAGATAAACATATAAACAGAGGTAAATTGCTATTGGCATTGAAATTAAAAGTGGAGCGAGGGTTGCCACCTAAATGAATATTTTAATGCAGCGAAAATTCATAAAATAAATACAATAATATCTTAGTGTGCATCAAATTTAGACAATTTCCCAAATTTTTTTTTTTCGAAAATATCTATGAAAAATTTAAAAAGTGTTACCACCTGTTTAAATATTTAAATGCAGCAAAAATTTATAAAATAAGTAAACTTAGACAATAAGAAATAAATATAGGTAGGTTTCAAAAATATTTCCTTCGAAACTATCTATATATTTTTAAACAGTATTGCCAGCTTGTTAAAATTACTTGTTTTATTATCATTCTTACTAAATATAGAATAGAATAAGTTTGATTTCTCTCTCGTTCATTTCACTTACATCATTACCTTTCCAATCGAAGTGGCAGTCATCGAAAACTAATTGATTTTTATGGCAGCTAGTTTTAGCAAACACAAGTTATTGTCAACTCTGGTATAAATATACATATGTATGTATATATGTGTGTTTGTTCAAGTTGTGAAAAGTGACTTGAAAGCAAACACTTGTAATGAATTTCACTTCATATTAAAGAAGAGTCAGAGGGCGCTATGCACACAAAATACCAAAGGGATCCCTGTTTTTACAACGTGCAATGAATGAGCAATGCAAAGGCGGTGAGAGGGCGGTGAAAATGCAGCTCAGTCGCTTCTAAAACAGTAGCAAAAGCGCCCACACCGCGCTGCATTATGTGAGTGGTAAGCACTTTCCACCGAAATTTCAAATGCTGCCAGCGATTTTATTGTGTGCGCTTACAAATCCGAATGAAATGCACTATGGGCGTGTGCCTGTATGTGAGTGCACGGGCAAGTATTATCACATCGCCTCTTACACGCGCTTTGCGGTTGTTTTGCACATTTCGTGCTGCTGTTTGCACTTTACTTGCGTTACCACGCACTTTTTCACGCCTTTACCTCCAAACAAAGGAACTTTTAAAATTTCAATCTTTTCTATTTTCATTTTTATTTTTATATCTACTTTCTGCCATATCCTTCCGGTGACAGCGTGAAGAGGATGTACGAGTACAAGTTGTGAAAATTTCAAATGTGCGGCAAGTAGTACATGTACATGTGTGTGTGTTTCCGCTTCCTTTATGTAAAAAGTCCTATATAAGGATGTGTGCGTGAAAAACACTCTCGTGCTCGCTGCAAATCTACTGCAGTCTGTGCATGCTTACCGCTGCCGCTGCCGCCGCCACATTCGCATAACTGCATTACAGCTGGAACGTCTTAACAATGCGAGCATAAACAAGATATGAGCCACAAGCTTTAATGCAAAAAGGGAATTTTTGTTCAAATTCATCAGCACGCACCGAAATAAAGTTCATCTTCCGTTAGGGTGTTATGTCATGCATGCATTTGCAAAACACATACAAACACACGCCTGCATACTGGTGTTATTATGCTGACACACGCATACGCTATATAAGCTAGTCCTTTTATATGCACGTCCGTTATTGCACAGTTTGCATACACATACATACCATACATACGCACACATATACCTATGCAATATTAAGAAAATGTGCACTTGCACTTAAACTGAAAGTATTCACTTTCATCAAATGTCGAATTTGGTATTTCGTCTCATTTTACTGTTGGCATTAAAGCCGAAGTGCGATGTCCATTATTGCACACAGCATTTGGGTGCAAGGAAGACTGGTTGCATTTGTACCAGAGGTAGTCCTATTAAGACTTGGGAGGCTTTATATATTTTCTTATAAACACTATAACAAATTGTGCTTACAACTTGACACATTCCCATAGAACCCATTGTGTTAATGTTTCGTATAGAAGTTTATCTAAAGTACAAAAAATATAGGTCTATTTTCAAAGAACTATAACTATAAAAAATGTATATAAAATATGCAATTAACGTCAATCGCGCGTTAGTAGTATAGTTATTTTGGTAGACCACATACATACAAAATTCCCTTGGTTCTCCAATTTTGGAGTGCAACTTGGGTAATTTATACAGATACGTCAAAATATAGGCAACGTTTTGTTTTTTAAAGGAAACATAATATTTTCTCTCATGTACAGAATAAACCTTAAGCCAAGTTCGCTTTATTTTTTGCTCTTTCAATAGTCTACAAGGTTTGTTCCAAAGAAACCGAACAAATGGTTTTTCGGCAAAATCAATTTAGTTTATTCAAAATAGCTGCTTCAATACAGCTTTTTGCATGGTCCAAAAGCTTGTCGAACGAGTGTTTTAGTTTGTTGGCCGGTATGGCCGGTGCAAGCCTTTGAATGGGCTCTACGTCTGCATAACTCTTTCCTTTCATGAGCAAATGCATTTTTCTGAAAAGGGAACGGGCCATATCAGGTTAATACGGTGAGTGGTTAATGGTTAAAATGTGATTTTTGGTCAAATAAACGGGCACAAGCGTCGATCGATGAGACGGATTCTGAGCAATTTTTGGTCGTCAGCTAATTCGTGCGGAACCGTGCACACACCTTTTCGAAAGCCCAAATGTTCGGTCAAAATGCGATAAATCGACGTTTTGAGATGTTCAATTCCATTTCCATGAATGTCAATGGTGATTTCGGCTGATTTTTGATGAATTCACGCAAAGTTTCGATGGGATTTCCGCTGATCATGGATTGTGATTGGCCCACATGTTGATCGTCATTTTTGTCTTCACGACCACTTTGAAAACGTTGAAATGACGATCCACTCGTGCACTCTGTCTCCTCGCCAGAAACTTGTTTTATCAATTGAAACGTTTCGATAAAAGTTTTACCAATTTTAAAATAAAATTTAATGTTGATTCTTTGTTCGAAGCTCATTTTCGCATCGATAACACAAAAATACTGACACTTAAAACGAATAACTTCACTTCCAAGCAATTAAATGTCATGAAGTATTCACTGGAGAATCGATAAAGATAGCAGATTCAGGAGGCGTTAGATTCTAAAAGTTCTGTTTACTTTGGAACGTTCCTTGTATATTTTAAAATACACACATACATTTTCATATCGTTTCGGTGAATATTTTCGAAGTTACAAGAATTTTTGAAAAATACATTTTAATTAATCCAAGATTTTTTCTTACCGATAATTTTTATTTTTTTGTATACAATCTAAGGTTGAGGTTTTGGTCGAAAATCGATTTTTTTTTTTTTGGAAACCGCCATTTTGTCAAAAAGTTTGGTTTTCCCTCCAAAGGAGAGCAGGAACTATAGCCTTTCCCAATAAATAATTTTAATAATACTCCTTAAGTCTTAATATCCAGTTAGGGGATACCATAATATGTCTAATAATAATGAGTTCAAAAGTTTTCTCAGAAAAAACTTCCAGAAATTTCGGTTTTTTCGTTTGGGATAGTTTTCGAAACCACAAATTAATTATAAACAGAATTAAAAGACACTGACAAATTTTTACATGAAAATATTCCTTTACTGATCTCGTTCTATAGGTTTTCCAAGAAATGAAACTTAATTGTTAAAGAAATCGGCATGGTATATTAAAAAAAAAGAGATTTTTGCCATACAATTTTTCTATCAAAGTCCCAAAAACGAATAAAACGGCACCAAAATCTTATTATAACTATCACGAATTTCCAAAATTTCCAAATATAAAAACAGAAATATTATTATTAGTATTGGGTCGCGAGAGGGAGGGAACCATTTTTATCATGCCGTTTTTGCAAAGCATTCAAAATTTTCAACTTGCTGATGGTTCACAAAACCTAAATGGTTGCTAATAGTTCTGCAAAAAGTTATATATCGACTTTATGGATATTTATTTTAGAAATGAGTACATCCTTTGCTTACTTTTACCAAGACCTATACTGTGGAGAATATTATGATGCTTCAATGTGTGAGTAACTTTTCCGATACTGAATAAATAAATCCATACCTCCTTTAGCACCATTTCGCGCATAATTATGATTTTCGACTTTCAGTTTGATCGGTTATTGTGGTAAATAATTTCAATATTTTAGTGAAATTAAGTGGATCTTGATTAAGCTCATCTCTCTCGTTGACTTTTCTTTCAAACGGACCTGATCATGGGAATATAATGAACGTCAAGCCTTTGGTTGAGTTTATGTGGCATAGGTATAAATGTAGGTATTTTTGGGAATAGAATTGGGCGAACAGAACATAAAACTAGAAAAAAACATTAGTCTGATTCTAGGCTGTTGTACTCTTCAAATATGCATTCATCTTGATTTTGATTGCCCAGTTTGTACGGCACTCATGACATATTGTGATAATTTTTTTGGAAATTTTTGTGTGAATGTAGTGTTGCTTTGTGTAATGATCGATACCAAATTTCGTCGGTCAGTGTCATAGTATTCCAATATGTACGGTTCCCACAAATGATAATTTTCTGGAGGTGAAAATTTAAAATCGTTATCTCAAAAATGAGAGACTAGTTTGGGTATTTACAGACGGACGGAAATGGTTAAATCAACTCAGCTCGTCACTCAAATTATTTATGTAAATACATTATAGGGATCCGACTATCTTTCCTGTGTTACAACTTCATGGTAAACCCAATAAACACTGTTCAGGGTAAAAAGATCCCTCAGCCTTTGGTGCTTGCTCTCTTCTTTCTTTCAATTAGAGCATAAAATGCTTGATTGCACCGAACCTTAGCGTTTCTTTACTTGTCGAAAACGTAATCCATTTTCTTGTTTGGCTGCTCATTTCATAAAACTTTACAATTTATACACTTTCGAAACAAGCGAAAATTAATAAAAAAAAATCAATAAATTCTGTAAAAAAAACCTTCAGCATCTCGGAGTACACACACAAAATAAAGGCGATCACTGAGCCGATATTAATACAAGAAAGTAGCAACTTTTTATCCGCATAATCTCTCCAAAGGTGAAATAAGAAAATGAAAGATATAAATCTTTAAATGACAAAAATTGTATGCACATAATCGCAGCCTAGCGTATTGGGGACCCGGCCAAATGAATGGGTAAAATGACGGACGACCAGCGCAAAGGAGAGAAAATTGCGAATTGGTGTCACACAGCAGGCAAGTGGGAAATCATTGAGTGGTCGATTGGACGGACGGCTTCGGCTACGCCGGTTGGTCGAATGATATACTACGAAATGTACAAGTACAGTGGCCTCATCGGGGAGCTTAAAGCGCCAGAGTGCAGCCATCAACGAAGATGAATGCAGAAATTAAATGAAAATGAAGAATATACACAAGCAACAGCAACAACAAAAACACGCGAAAAATGAAAAGTGTGGATATTGAAGTCGAGTAAACGATGAAGTGGAGCATGGCCAGGTAAAATATATTCTGTTGGTACGTTCATTTCTGGGTGTAGCTAGCGATGGACACTGGCGCACATATATAATGACAGCTCGCAAAATATTTGAGAAACAAATATGAAAACATGTGCGACTTTTATAACAAGGGAGCCCAATATTTATGTATATATATTTAATAATATATTTTAAATATTAATATCTCAGAACTGACATTTAAACATTCCGCTGGAGATTACTTTCCTGAACTCTTTTGTATAGGAACATACGAATGTCAAAAGATTTTGCTCGAAATGTGATTGACTTAACACCGATGGTTGTACCATTTTCGACGAGATGCTTGTGGGAACAGTATCGGAAGACCCGACAAGTACTCAGTCAAAGATTTCGAGCAAATACGAAGACTTGAAGAGAGCGAGAGAGAAAAATAGTAAGAATAATTTTTCAACGTAGAGTTTAATCTCTTTGTTATCATGTGAGATTATTTAGGTAAGAGATATGTGGATGAAATTTTTGTTGTATCACATGTCAGGATTTTTATGCAAGGAATTACTACTGTTTTGAAGAGAAAAATAAAGGAAAAATAATTTAAACGGAATACCCGATGGACCTCTATAAAACGAATTCTCCATTCAATGAGATGAAGGCTAGAATATACTCTGTGAAATGTTCATCTTCATCACCTATTCTACAACAAATTTCTAGTCTATGTTAAAAATATAGAAAAGCTACACATCTCATAGGTCATAACAGACCTATTTCATTCAGAAAAAAGCGCCCTTTGTTTGAAATTGAACACTAAAACGCCTTTACTCTATTTTCGGAACCGAACCGATGGCAACAAACGCTCAATGCACTCATCGAGTTCAAATGAATACCATTTACCTGACCACCACTGTCGCAATATGCAATGAATGTCGCTAAATTGCTGTTGCATATGCAAACTTGCAGCAGCAGCAAGCCCGAAAGGGTTGCCACACCTTAAGCGCTTGCAAATACCACCGCTGTCTTGGCTACATGAGTCACCGGAGTGCAACGACAATGGCCTTGGTAGAAAAATTGGAAAATTGCATAATAACCACTGAAGAAGGCACATACACATATGGACAAAATAATAGGTGTGCCTATGCGTGATGCCATTTTTTTGTCAAAAAGTGTTGTAACTGTTATTTATTTTTAATACCGCTATGTTTTTATGATGGACGCGTTTTAGTAGCATGGTGGTGTCAACAGTTTGCATTACTCATTCGGTGATTTTGCTTTTTAGTGACGAGTGATCATTGTTCATTTAATTTTGCTTGGCCATTAAAATAGGTGTAGTTCATATTTTTCGTAAAGAAGTTGTTAATTCGTACTATTTACCATACCAAAGTAAGTATTTGAGTATTTCCAAATTTATATTAGTTTAAATATCACAAACTGACAAACAAAAAATTTTCAGAATGGGTCGCAAGAGACACTGCACCGAAATAGAACGCCAATTGGTTAAAAAACTACGTGGTGAAGGGAAAACATATAAATTCATAGCCAATACGTTAGAGCGATCAGAAAATTTTGTCACTAATGCTCTAAAAGGAAAAAAAGGGAAGGAAACTCGTGGCCGTCCAAAATTAACCTGCCCAATTGATGACCATCGTATAGTACTTATGGCAAAAAAAGACCCTTTTATCTCTTCGCGACAAATTGAAGCGGAGGTGGGACTTAATATAAGCTCGCGGACAATTCGGCGTCGTTTGGTGGAAGCTAAACTACCAGGGTGAACGGCCAGAAAAATTCCTCTGCTACGAAAGAACAATATCCAGAAGAGGAAAACTTTCGCTACTGAACATAAAGATTGGTGTGGTCCCACTGGAGAAAAAAGGTGGCGAAATATTTTATTTAGTGATGAAGTGAAGATAAATCTTTGCGGAAATGATTCCATGAGAAGCGTACGCCGTCCGAAAGGCAAGGAATTCGATTCCAGATATACCAAAAAGACAGTTAAGCATGGGGGCGGAAATGTTATGGTGTGGGGATGTTTCTCCTGGCAAGGTGTTGGTCCATTATTTTGGATAAAGGATACAATGACCGCTGTTGAGTACAGGGAAATATTACAAAATATTATGCTACCATATGCGGAAGAAAATATGCCTCTGCGCTGGTGTTATCAACAAGATAACGATCCGAAGCATACCTCGAGGTTAGTATCTGAGTGGCTCATAAATTCAAATGTAACCTGTATGAAATGGCCAAGTCAATCTCCTGACCTCAATCCGATTGAGAACTTGTGGAGTGACCTCAAAAGGAGATTGGCAGGCTTTTCTTTTCGAAACAAGGAGCAATTGTGGCAAAAAACTAAGGAATTGTGGGATGCAACTCCCTTGGAGACTTGTCAAAAGCTAGTACAGTCTATGCCCAAGAGAATAGCAAAACTTATCCAAAACAAGGGAGGATATACTGGCTATTAAAAACTTATAGGCTAAGGAAATAATATACTGATTTTTTTTTTTTTATTTTGAAAAAACTTTTTTACACCTATTATTTTGTCCAGGGAAATATGTTTTTATAACTGAATTTTTTGTTTTAAAGCTTACAGTAAGAAAATTGCAAAGTATTTCTGTTTAATAAAGAGAAATACTTTTATTACTAAAGAAAAATTTGTTTTAATTGCATATGATTTCACGATATTTTGGTAAAATGTAATACACCTATTATTTTGTCCATATGTGTAAATCACAGCGCCGCTTCCATACATACAAGCAAATATATAAACAAGCAAATGTATGTGCGCACGTGTGTGTGTGTGTGCTGAAGTCAGACGTGGATCGCAGTCACCGCTGGCAGTGTGCCAAGCATACGACATGGTCACTACACGAGCTTGCTCGTTAAACACTGGGTAACGGTTGGCCAAAGAAAATGCAAATTAAAATGTGGCAAGTTGTAGCCTAGCTGTGCGCTTGCCACATGCCACACAGTAGCATATAAGAAATGCGGGTTATGGCAGGAAAAGTAAACAATGGGCAGTTAAGGATTGCTGGCACAGCAAGTGAACTTTTCAATGTGTTTGTACTATATGCGTATATATGTATTGTCTGTATGCTTGCAAGTGTGCTTACACAACATATATATGTGTGTGTGTGTGGTCTTTGGCACGTGCATAGATTTTGTGTGCTCAGATCTGTAATTATGGTGATTCGCAAATATTTTGTTTTAGAAATCACAATTCACACGCACAGGCTTTTGTTGTGTATTTTAGTATAGTTATGATTATATTTTTTTTGCGTGCTTTCCGTATAATTTCGCACTTTTCTTGCCAATCGCTCGGTCAATTCCATTAATCTACCTCTCCGAGGGTCTTCAAATGTTGTTGACGTCTCTGATTGCGGTTTTTCGCGCTAATAACAAATTGACTGCCAAAGTAGCTGTAAATTAAGTAAATGACAGTGTTTTGGCATTCTTGGCAGCTGTAATGAAACGCCCAAAGCGGTGATTAGGTAACATGCGCGAAATTCGATAGCCAGTGGAATATTTTCGTCGCCCAACCACTGAATCGTTATGCTATAACGGATTCTGTAATTGGCTGTAATGCTTGCGTCAATTATATTTATAAATATGATAGATGACAGGCTGAGTACTATTATCCATGTTGTAATAACACAACTGTACACAAAAATAAATGTTTTGTTAGTTGCTTGGAATATCTTAGCAAATTCACTGGGCCCCTTTTATGAGATAACACGTTCACAAAAGTTGT
>CM050323.1:152334003-152432394 GCA_027475135.1 Bactrocera correcta
ACTACACCGTAGCAGGTCAAAAATCAAGGTTGCACTCCGAATTCTTTCTGAACTACCACACTGTCAACCAGTATACCATTTAAGTATTAAGTGCGAAGCTATTCATTAAAAAAAGGCCAAAATTATGCGCCGACAACTCTTGATTTTTGCACCATCTGCATTGATTCTTCGTGAGTTTTTCGACTGATTTAGCTTTGAGTGACTTCTGCCTATTCAGCAAATTTAAACGATTGCTCTGTGGAAATCATTTTGAGTCAATGGAAGACATCAAACGTGAATCGTTACTCTCATTGAAGGCTAATCGGGAAATTGACTTTAACAACTGTTGCGGGGAATCGAAAAAGCGTTGCCACATATGTATTCCCAAGGGGGATACTTGTGACTGGAACAATATAGATTTCGAAGAAAAATTTAAGAATTTTAAAATTATGAACTAGTCTTACTATTTTTTGTCCATAGTAGTATGTCAGTGGCTTCTGTGTTCACACGCCAGAAAGTTTTTCCATATGAGACTTTACTATAGAGAGACTATATGTTGATTGATGCGGCAACTAAGTCAATTCCGAGATAGCGTTCAAGATCGCCACTGCGAAACATACCAAGGCTCATTGGGGGCGCATCTTAAAACTCTGTTTTGGAATCGCTGGATTTATATATATAACAGTACTGAGACTGAGCAGCCCAAAATTGATGCCCATAAGTCCAAACCGGTTTGAACACCTGCTTGTAGACAAGTATTTCATTGTATGTGGATAAGGCAGAGTTTCTACCCAATAGCCAATACATGTTTCTGAATTTTATTTCTAATTCTTATTTTTTCTTTTTGACATTTGCACTCCATATAATCTTTGTGTTCAGGATCATGCCTGGGATTTGAAATCACGCTTTGCGAGTAGTAGGCGCGGTTGTAGTCTATAATTATCTATATAGTACCTCTGAATGAAGTTAGTCAATCTGTGGGCAGAATCGTAACACAAACGTTTGAGTTTTGAAAATATCGTTAGCTTTTCTGAATATATAAATGATAGTATGTTAAATTTTTGTACTTGCGATATTTTGCATTAATTATTTTTTACGAAAAGAACGAACGAGTTGTTGTTTTGCATGCATGGGCCATAAAAGAAGTTCTGAATGATTGCCTTTCGAGTTAAATATTTTGTAATAAATATGGTCATTAGGGTGATTCAATTTTTTTTTTTTTTTTCAATTCATAATAATTTTTGTTCATTGAGTTATAAAATTCATAAGTAATAAAAAATTTTCCCAAAAATAATCAAACTTTAACTGTTATTATCTATTAAACGGTAGGGTTTACGAAAAAATCATATAAGACATTTTTTGTAGAGCATTCCTACAAAATCTAAGGAACAAGATATTTTTTCAAGTAGCTACAAGCGAGATATAAATTTTTTCTATCATTATAAGAATAGCGACAACTTTGCATTTTTTTTGCTGTTCATGGGATTAGAAATCCATGTTTTTAAACACTGATTCTTATGTAAAATTTAACGAGGAATCGAATGGAAAAGTCAATTTTGAAAAAAAGTTGGTGGAAAAGCACAAAAAAACGGGTTTTTGGCAAAATAATGTTTTTTTTTGGATTTTGAAAATTTTTTTGGATTTTTAAAATTTTTTTGGATTTTGAAAATATTTTTATCAGAAAGCTGAGATTTTTTTACATAAAATTGGATAATTTAAAAATGTTTTTCATTCAATTTTGAGGTCGTTAAAAAATAAAAGAAAAAGTAATTTTTTTGTTTGATCTCAATTTGAAGTGCGCGCCAAAAAACAATGGAGCAACTTTGACCACTAAAAAGTTAACAGATATTCTTTTATTGGTCTATATTATGATATTCTAAAGTTTGGTCAAAATCGGAGAAACACGGGTGCAAAACCATGTCGCCAATTGATGGAATGGCCCATATAATTCACAGAACCGATTATAAACTCTTTTAATAGTGTAACCTCTTAAGTCTATTTTCAAACTTACGAATTAATACATATCTTACCCATAATTCATATATGGGTACGGAAAAATTTCTAGGGATATTTTTATTTTTTTTTTTATGTATGTGAACCCTGGAATGGATTTTAAGTGTCCCCTTTAATTTGATTTAATAAAACGAAATATGCACAAAGAATCACCGCGAAGTGACAGCAGAGCCCCGCACAAACACTTACTATCCATCGAAAATGCCACCGATAGCTACGTGCCTGCACACTGAGTGTCCTGAGTGTCGAGAGCGCTGCCATAAATTCAACCAGTAATGCATTTCCACAAAGACTTCACTTAAACTTTCACTTCATTTAATCTAATTTTGAAATTACTTAACCAAAGATAAGCCGAATTTAATGCATTTGTCCTGCCATTTATGGCTAGCACAATAAAAACAGCAATAACAATAGCACAAACTACTATTTAACAAGAAAATAACTACCAAACAGACAATAGTGTGTGTGTGCGAGTGTATGGGTGTGTATGTATGAATAAAAATTTCAAGCGCAAATATGCTGGCAAGCACGCCTTTCACGCACTCGCACACACACAGCCAGGCACTCGCACACATATATGCATGGCATGTAATAGTAAATTTTAATTACCTCCTCGTGATGATACCAGAAAATGTAGGCCGGCGGCTCTGGGCTGAATTTCACTGTGCATGTAAGATTTATGGTGCTGCCTTTGTCGACATGAAGGTCGGGTCCGCCAAGGATGGTCGCTGTTGGCACTGCACAAACACACGCAGACACACATACACACGGGCGCGTAGTTGGTAAGTAAGTAGCCACACGCAGTTGAGCAAAACGTAGACAAAGATGACCGCAGCAATTGTGGCGTCGTAGTAGTAGTAGCAGGTTGTGGCGTTGGACGGGGCGTTGGTCGAGGCGTATGAGTGACCGACCGACCGGCGTGGGTTTATTTAGTAAATTGTGGGCGGCGAGTTGGTTGACCGGCAGTGACACCAGCGCGCAGTTGTGGTTAGGACATATAAATAGAAGAGAAAGAGAGAATGACGAGAGAGGGTGAGTGTTAGAGAGTGAGCAGCATTATATTACAAACTGACAGACAAACAAATATTAGCGCGGCATTATCACGCACTTTGCTGCGTAAGTTGAGTAGTTAGCGCGTGAATGTGAAAACTAAAAAAGTTTTAAGCGTGTAATTTATGCGCAAATGAAACGCAATCAGAAGTTATGCTGAAATAAAATAATTGGCCAAATGGCGGGAAGTTTGGGTATAAAACCATGTTTCCATGGCGCAATGGCTGAGCTGTTAAAGAGGAGTTATGGCGCGGGAATGTGATGACAATGGCAGTGAATAGTGTGCACATGTATGACAATGAGCATTGCGTGGGCATATGATGTGAAGCGACACTTCATTTATTGAAGGTACGCAGCAAACTCGTTGCTTTATGTGTATGTGTGCTTATTCGCCATAAACACTAATGGATGTATATGCGGCTGTAAGGCCTTTTCATTAACTCGACATCGTTTGTACTTACCCACAACGTTGAGCCGCACAAAGTAGCTGCGCACCGGCTGCGTTGATATTTGGCACTCGTACATGCCAGCGTCGCGTTTCTGCGCCCATTTTATTTGCAGCGTCCAGTCGTCGCTGTCCTGATGATGTGTCGCCTGGAAACGCTGATCCGACGTGTACGTGTACGCGCCCACGGTGAGTATGTGTATGTCACGATGGCGTATCCACGAGACCTATGCGTGATTGGAGGGAGAGAATAAAATCAGTAAAGGCTTTGATGGCTCAAACATATGCATATGTGTATGTGTATTGATGGCTTTTTTAATGTATTTAAATACGCTTTAAAAAAAGTGCGGGTTTGTGCCGCTTGATTGCACATTTTTTAATAGTATTGTACGCTGGCAAAGGTTTATATTTGCTATGGAATGCAAAATATATATTTGTGTGTTAAATATATTCTTCAGCTGCAAGCAACTTTGGTTTTTGCAAAAGTAATAGCAATAATAAATTATTATTTTTTAAATGCACCGAAACTATAACAAGCTTCACAGGCGCATTTTTTATGGTATGAAAGGGTATAAAAAGTACAATATATTGAATCGGTCACTTTGAGTGGCAACAGTACGACATTCTTGCAAATATTGTAGCTTTATCTTGGACAATGAATCTTCTATGTGTGTACAAAATTTCAAATCGAAATCTCATAAGCTGAAGGACTATTTCCGTATATGAATACCTACTGATGAATAGATAGGTAGGTAGGTAGGTAGGAGTGCAGCCCTATCGGGCTCAATTAGCACTGATGTGCCATTTTGATACACTATTCGTAGAACCTCCTGTATCTGCTGTTACGTTCCACCCTCTCTCTCAAACCATTTTGAGGTTTCGATGAAACTACTTATGTCCGATATGCTTTTGGTGGAAATCCATTCAAGGTTTGGTGCTTGGTGGATTCCGAGTGTTTTGTGTCGTATCTGTGCCAGAGCCGGGCATTCGCAGAGAAAGTGGAGGATTGTTTCCTTGTTCCCTGCTAGCAATTAGATAGAATAGATAGAAAGATAAACTTTCTGAAATCCACTCAGCTCGTCACACTTATTATTTATAAACCATATAGGTTCTGTGACGTTTCTATCTTGATGTTACAGACTTATATGTAATATTGGGCTTTCCAATAGGCATGCTATGATTTCTATCACGCGAAGAAATGAAAATATGGCTGTCATTCAAGCAAGTGTTGCTGAAGACCGCAATTTAATGATTCCAAGACGTTTTCAAGAATTTGGGTTGCCTCAAACCCCAATTTGGCGGGTTTGGGGAAAGATTTTGGGCTTGAATTCATATAAATTCGTTCTCACTCAAGAACTGAAACCATTGGAAACGAAAACGTCGTAAATTTGCTGATTTTTCCTAGGAACCATTTGAAAATTTTATCGGTTTTTTTTTTAAGAAAATCATCATCTCCGATGAGGCTCACTTTCATCTCAGTGGTGCGGTAAATAAACAAAACTGTCGAGTCTGGTGCGAAGAAAGTCCATAATTTATTCATAAACCACCGTTATTTGCACTTAAATTGGCAGTTTAGTGTGGTTTTTGGTCCGGTGGAAACATCTATCCGCACTTATTTTCAAATGAAGCTGGTCACACCGTTACTATCAATGGAGGATGGAACATATCGGTTATAACCACCACCGCAATCGAAAGAAGTTGATCTTGACAGCTGGTTCTAACAAGATGAAGCTACTTGTTACGCACGTGCAGCTACTTAATTATGCGAGAAACGTTTTTATATTTAATTATTTAAAGAATTTTTGACACTGAATGGCATCCAAGAAGTTGTATTTTAACTCCATTAGACTTATTTTTGTAAAGCTTTTTGAAGTCATTGGTCTTTAGCAATAAACTGGACTTTCTTCAAGCTTTACAAGTTCATACTGAGCGTATTATTCATGACATACAACTTGAGTTCGTGGAAAAAGTACTCGAAAATTGCGTTCATCAAATTTGTTCCTGCAAAAGCAGTCGCGGAGGTCCTTTGAAAGATGTTGTATTCGATCAAAAAGTATATATGTAACCAATGTCAAAATATTATTTCTGCTTCACGCAGCTTTCTGATATTTTACAGAAAGTTGCTGAAACCTTTTCACATTTATAAACATCCAAGAGAAAATTGGAGTTCATCAAGATTTATACCAGATGTGTTCCAAAGTAAACAGGACTTAAAAAGAAAAACAGAACAAATGTTTTTTTCGGCAAAAGCAATTTATTTTATTCAAAATAGTCTCCTGCTGCTTCAATACAGCTTTTTGCATGGTTCAATCAATGAAATGTCATGATTGTCACTGGAAAATCGGCAAAGATAGCAGATTCTAACGTACCAACATATAGTTGGCAACACCTGTGCGTGCTAAATTCAAAAATTCCTGTTTGCTTTGGAACGCAGCTTCTATAATCGAAAAGTTTAAAGAAAAAGTGCATGAGAATCGTCTTGTTGTCATCAGAAAAATAGCAAGTGATTACAACAACATGCTCAACACATTCTGCATGTTTTAGATATAGTTTTGGACATAGTTTCGGATGTAGACTTGGAGACTTGGCGAGTAGAGGTCGTAAAAGAGATACTTGAGAACATAGATCCTCCCACACATTCATCAAGAGATGCATTGATGGTGACGAGGCGTGGATTTTTGAATATGACGTCAAAAACTCACCAACAACCAAGACACTGAAGGCCAACGCAGCCGAAGCATACAAGGGAGTAAAAGGAAAATTGGTTTAAATATTGGCATGCGTTGACTCTGAAACATGAAATTTGATAAGATGATATGTATACTGATACAAGCTGTGTCGTATCAACTCTTATAACCTTACCTCTCCTAAATTTAGAAAATGGAGCGCATTGAAAACATCTTTTATTTTCTTCCTCAAATGGTAAAGAAAAGTAGTAATTAGATATTGTATTTAAGTAGCACACACACACAAGCAAATGAAATTTTCATTTCCTCAGCAGTTTTTCACTTTTTTATTATTATTTTTCAGTATTTTTTCACATTGGCATAATCAATGCCAAATGTCACTTGTCGGCAATATCATTCAGTTTAGCCTCACTGCAGTGCCACTACGCTCTTGGCTGACCTGCACTTCCGCCCAAACCGCACCGTTCAACGCGTCAGCAGCTGAAGCCGAAGCAATTACATTTTGCAGACACACGGAATGCGAATATCACATTAAAACTAAGGAGAAAATGTGCTACGAATTTCAAGTGAGCGCTTTTTTGCCAACTTGTTATGCGCGAAGCGAGCGAAAAAAAGAACAACCAACACCAGCAAATACAACAATTAGAGGCATTACAATGAGCTTGCCACAGCTGCGAGGAAATATAGAATGTAATGTGAAATTGTAATTTTCACGGTTGCACAAAAAACGAAGAATCAAGCAAAAAAATAGAGAAAATAACAGCGAAAAGCAAATTTTCTTGCAATTGTTTTTGTTGTGCCATACACATAAGAATTTCAACTTGTGCACATATGTGTGTGTGTGTGTCATGCATACTACTTTAATTGTTGGCAAAGAAATGTGCGCTATTTCAATTGAGCGCGCATGGTTGTTGTTGTCGGTGTTATTGTTGTTGTTTTTGTTGTTGTAGACATGATAATTCACGCATTGCCCTGCCTGAGGATGTGCTCTGCCGCTTGTTGTTGTCACTAACGTAACATACTTTTTGCTGCACCTTCTTCTTATCTGCCTTTTTTGCACTTTTTCCTTCTCTCTATCTCCACTTTTGCAATTTTTTCGATAACATACGCCTCGCGTGTTTCTCGCTTGGTGTCATTATTGCCAGCTGGCGCGTGTGTTGCGCTTCACGCTTTACTAAAACGCTGGCATTTGCGGTTCGCGCACGCCTAGAAGTAGGCAACATAATATGGCTATGCAAACGTCTTGCACATATGTACGCTCCTGAGTGTAAGTATGTATGAGTGTGTGTGTGTGACATTTTCCGCATTCGTGTGAACTACACGCTTTTATAGCCATGTGTGTTCTTCACAGCGACGCGCTTGAGTCGTCGTTTTTCATTTAGTGCGGATTAAAACTCTGCTTGGCTGCAGCTCACCTCACAGTGGGCAGTAAATGTCAGCAGAGGACTTAGAAAGTTTCGCAGTTAATAAATTAAACCACATTAAATATCATTAAATATATTCATTAATGTAGATTAGTGAAAGCATAATGTTGTTTAGTTATATAAGTTAGAGTCAACTACTTTTTGACACATAAAAATTTTCTGTACTTTTTTCGATAATATGTAAAAAACTTACTTGAGTATCTGTAGCATAATTTGAGTGTTTTAAATTTTTATAGAAGTTTAATGATACTTTTATTTTTGAGTAATTCGTTATTATGCAGTTAGTGAGTGCTCATATTGGCTATGGACCTTTAAAAATATTCTAAACGTGAAGCCAAGTCCATAATAATGGCAATTAAAATATTCACAGTCCTCTAAATAGTCATCTGCCACTCGAAAGCTGATCTTATTATAGAATTTTCACTTTTAGGTACCTCAGTATCGGGTCGCGGGAGGTTCTTTGTACTGAATGCTTGCACTCAGCAAGGTTCACCCGATGGCAGCGGTTGCAAACAGACCCTACCTAATAAGCGTACATTAGGTAATATATGGTGGACATTTGTCCTAGCAACTATCTTTAAGAAGAGAAGGTAGAACTTCTTCGAGACTTTCACTTTCATTGGACAGCATCAGCTATAAGGAGATACAAACAGTCTCCATTTCATACTTTAGATCAACCGAGAAAATTGAACATATTCGCAATAAGCCACCTTAACGGATTTGTGTTACGTACAAGGTCTACCTTTCCACATGCGAAAGATTTTGACTTTGCAAAAGAACCATATTGGTCCATGTGTGATTACCCTATGATCTCTGCAGAAGCAATTATGAAATTTAAACTAACTTAACCTATTAAGCAATGGTTTCAAATGTTTTAGCCATATTTTTTAATATCAGACATGGTTTTGAACTTTGCTTAGTGAGTAGCGAAACCAACCCCAAAAATGTGGTGAATATTTAGACTTAGGGGCATCGTCAGTGTGAAGATAAAATGCATTCGTAATGACTCACTTCGGTTTCAGCTGCAAATAACTTAGGGGAAAAGCCGGAATTTTTATCACAAACCATGTTCACGGATGAATTAGGAATAAAAGATATGTTTATATAGGATATCTACAACAATATCATTAAATTAAGAAAAAATTTGTTTAAAGAATATCACAAGAGATAAGAGACGAGTGAGTATTTCAGCAGGTTCAGTTTGAGATGCTGGAAATTATTATTATATTTTTTCTTCTATTAATAAAGAGATGAGAAACACTGTGGAACATTTTTGGGATTATTTTCTGGGGGGTGAGAAATTCCGAGTCAGGGTGATGGTATTAGGTCAGTGTAGTAAAACCCTCAAAGAGTGTGACGCATACAGCAACATTAGTGTTTGTTATCTCAAAGATATAAAAGTAAAATTGTGAACTTGAATTTATTGAAAAAAAACACCAGTAACAATGTAGCCGGAATGCTTGCGTTTGAAAAATATCATGCTGAACAAGAGCAATTGTACTGAAATTAACTCATTCACTCTTCCAGTTATCCACTCACTTTCCAACTAGATTTGCTTTTACTAAGCCCTGCAAGGGAACTTCGTGCGAAATATTCCACCAATTTTCTCAATTAAATGAGATGACAAATGCTCTTATTCTATTAATTTTTACCTCTGCAAATGCGTTATTCGCTGCAGTGTGTATACGTTCGCTGAAAATCAAAATGCTGAAGAAACAAAAATTGAAAACGTTGCGCTTATAAATCGTGATTCTTGGAAGGGGTTGCCATTTGACATTGTCATTGTTAATGTATATAATACACCCCAGCTACACAGAAACATCAATATAAGGCAACACATATTGAATGCAGGCGAATACCCATGAAACCTTCAATGATTGCGAATCCTGAGATAAATAACAAGCATTTTCAGCTGATTCTTCGATTTACAGTTCTTGACAGCTTATTAAAAGGGAATATAGAAAGCTGTTGGCGCACAAGGTACACATATCAAGAAGCCAAATAAAAAAATGGCATTAATCGCAATCTCTGCGATCAGTTCAAGTATCGAATATAATGACGAGCCGAAGATATGAAGACTCAAAAATGCCAGTCAATGTCAACTCGCATTGTGGCTGTTTTTGCTTCATCAAATTTGGAAGTGAAGCGAATCGAACAAGCAACTAGTATAAATCAAATTGAACACACTTTCGACCGAGCTGAATCGAGCAAACAACTGATATGAATCAAATAGTCTTGTCTATTCAAATGCAAATGGATCAGCAATCGATTTTTCCACTTTCTATTGAATTCTGTTGGATAACTGCATAACACTTTAATAAAAGAGCCTTATCAATATCACCAGACGTAGCCCGCCAATTATCATCTAAGGTATAACAAAACTTTATTATATTAAGTTTTTTCCAACTGCTTAAAATTCACTCAGCGTAGCTCCATTTAATGGTTTATTGGGCATCACTATTCGCTGAAAAAAGTTTCCAGCAATGACTGCTGTGTTACGGAGAGCGGAATGAGCTTCGGTATTTACATTTTATAAAAAGCGCGACAAAATATTTGTGTTTTCTGGTTGTTATTATAACCCAGCAGACAAAGGATTTCAACACGCATGAAAAACGGCAAAATTTCGAACTCTAATAGGTCCAATGTACAAAACTCGTGGACTACTGAAGCTATTCGAATAAAACTAATGGTACTTATGATTTCATAATGGCTGATAATTACGCTCATTACGCTTGACTAAGTGAAACTACTTAATGTTCGAAGGGTCTCTTCGTGACGTGACGTGAATGTTAAAAATTTAACTAAATGTGTGATATAGACGCAACACCACTTAGTTATGCTTGAAATTCATTGCACCTCAGGAACTCCTTCGCACAGTTCAGAAACGGTCGTACAATAAAATATAACAAGACTACGCTGTAAGCATCTGGGGTCTCCAAAGGCCGCAGAGTCTGTTAAAATTCGCGTCAAACCAAACGATGACTACTCCTTTTGGACTTAGCAAGTTAACTACACCAGCTATCGCAAAGAACCAAACTGGACTATGCGTGGCTTTTTGGCCTACCAGATTAACCTAACTAACCAATCCTTACTATATTTATACCATAATAAATGGGTCATCAAGTAAAGTTACCTAGATATACCAGGTACTAATGCTTGAAATTAATTAAATTGCTCTGCATATATCTCGTCGGATATACCCGTTACTATAATCAACTCAGCGGATTGACTTTATTTCTAACGTAAATATTAGTCCAAGAAAGCACGTATGAGAAATGTCTCACTTCCTTCCAAACTTTTTACCAAAAATATTTTCCAAAATAAATTTCTTACTAACTGCTCCAAAAACACTTACTTTAAGAGCACTACCAACTTAGTTCCAAAACCTGCAGTTGAGATACAAGTACCTTCAAACACTTGTGGGAATTTCAAGCCCAGGTTGAGTTCAATCACAAAACATCGAACAAATGTGAGCGCACAGTTGAGTGACTTGTTGTGTGTGTATGTGTATACTTGTTTGTTGTGTGTGTGTGCATTCCACGTTTACGGTTAAGTACTTACCGTTTTGTTGCCCAAATTGCGTACGCGGCAACTCAAATACGCCGATTTGCCCATTAATGCGGTGACATTGCGCGGCGTCGACGGATCAAAGTACGGCTCAATCCACTTCGGATGTACGTAGCCAACCGTGGTGGGTGGATATTGTGTTGTGCTCAAAGCGTGCAAATGCTCCTCCAGTGAATTATAACTCTCCATAGGTCCTTGAACGCCACCATTTGTCATATCTTTTGTGGTGAAGCGAAAATGCGAAAAATGTCGAGAGGGGAGAGAAGAGAAAAAAACAAAAACATATATGAGGAAAATTGAAATTTTCAGCTTTTGAGTGTTGAGTATTTTACATATTTACCAAAAATATGTGTATATATGGGGGAGCCTAAGATTATTTTAGATATGCAGGTACAGAAAAGCATATAGGGGTGAAGTCATATTTGTGTGAAATTAACATGGAAGCGCCTAAGTTGGGATAAAAAAATTTGAATATTTGAAGGTTTGTAGAATATTGTGGAAATTATCGATAAGTTATTGTTGAAATAAATAATGTGTTTTGCATATTTCTTTATTGTTCATAAAGGTTCGTTCTGAAAGATTATTGGTTCCAATCTATCGATATAAACGAATGTTATTGATTCATTATCGATAACTGCGATTGCATTTTGATAACAATTATCGACCGCATGAATTGCGATTTCCACATTTATTACTTATGAACGATATTATCGATAGTTCCATCTCTAGTTCGATGTAATGTAAAACATAAATTTTGGGCACCAACGGAAATAGGATTTACAAATCTTTTAGGAGTATTGCCACCTATTTGAAAACTTGGAATCAAAAAATCAAAAATACTTACATGAAACAAGGACAATTAACAGAGTATACAAACTTATTTATTCCTAAAAAGTGTTGCCACCCGTTTAAAATATTTTTATTAAGTTTCGTTGTTGTTAAGATTTTTATTGGAGTAAAAGAAATATGTTGATAAGAATTTAAAATATAGCACAGGTACGGAACTGAAGTGTGAAGTAGTGCTGCCACCTGTTTTGAATTTAAGGCAACAAAAACTTATAAAATAAACCAACTCAGACATTATGGGTACAAACTAAAATGATTTCTGAAATATTTCCTACGAAAATGTTGATTTCTGATATATTTTGAAAAAGTGTTGCCACCTGCTTAAAATTTAGTTAAGAAATTAATTATAGGTATAAGAAATATATTAAACAGAGGTAAAATATGCATCGGTATTGAACTGAAAGGTCTAGGAGTGTTGAATTTTTCATTCCAACAAAAATTGATAAAATAAACAAACTAAGATATTATGGATAAGATATATTTCGTTCAAAAATATTTATGTACATACATATTTCAAAAAAGTGTTGCGTATAATTACGATTTAAATTATGGGTAAAAGAATTATATAACAAAGAGTTAAAATATACCATCGGTATTGGAATGAAAATTGAAGGATTGTTGCCACTTGTTTGAAGTTTTCAACTTAGCAAGAATTAATAAAAAATACAAAGTAAGACGGTAGGATAAAATTTGAACAGGTTTCAAAAAATTTTCCTTCAGTAATATCTATTAATTTTGCAAAAAGTGTTGCCACCTGGTTTAAATCTAGTCAAAAATTAAATTATAAATAAGATAAACATAGTAAACAGAGGTAAATAGGCTATCGGCATTGAAATTAAAAGTGAAGGAGCGTTGCCACCTAATTCAATATATTAATGCAGCGAAAATTCATAAAATAAATACAATAATATCTCAGTGTGCATCAAATTTAAACAAGTTTTATTTTTTTTTTTTCGAAAATATCTATGAAAAATTTAAAAAGTGTTTCCACCTGTTTAAATATTTAAATGCAGCAAAAATTTATAAAATAAGTAAACTTAGACAATAAGAAATAAATATAGGTAGGTTTCAAAAATATTTCCTTCGAAACTATCTATATATTTTTAAACAGTATTGCCAACTAGTTAAAATTACTTGTTTTATTATCATTCTTACTAAATATAGAATAGAATAAGTTTAATTTCTCTCTCGTTCATTTCACTTACAACATTTCCTTTCCAATCAAAGTGGCAGTCATCGAAAACTAATTGATTTTTATGGCAGCTAGTTTTAGCAAACACATCCACTTACTTGCTCAACTTCTGTGTATATACATATACATATGTACGTTTGTTCAAATTGTGAAAAGTGACTTGAAAGCAAACACTTGTAATGAATTTCACTTCATATTAAAGAAGAGTCAGAGGGCGCTATGAACACAAAATACCAAAGGGATCCCTGTTTTTACAACGTGCAATGAATGAGCAATGCAAAGGCGGTGAGAGGGCGGTGAAAATGCAGCTCAGTCGCTTCTAAAACAGTAGCAAAAGCACGCACACCGCGCAGCATTATGTGAGTGGTAAGCACTTTCCACCGAAATTTCAAATGCTGCCAGCGATTTTATTGTGTGCGCTTACAAATCCGAATGAAATGCACTATGGGCGTGTGCCTGTATGTGAGTGCACGGGCAAGTATTATCACATCGCCTCTTACACGCGCTTTGCGGTTGTTTTGCACATTTCGTGCTGCTGTTTGCACTTTACTTGCGTTACCACGCACTTTTTCACGCCTTTACCTCCAAACAAAGGAACTTTTAAAATTTCAATCTTTTCTATTTTCATTTTTATTTTTATATCTACTTTCAGCCATATCCTTCCGGTGACAGCGTGAAGAGGATGTACGAGTACGAGTTGTGAAAATTTCAAATGTGCGGCAAGTAGTACATGTACATGTGTGTGTGTTTCCGCTTCCTTTATGTAAAAAGTCCTATATAAGGATGTGTGCGAAAACACTCTCTTGCTCGCTGCAAATCTACTGCAGTCTGTGCATGCTTACCGCTGCCACTGCCGCCGCCACCTTCGCATAACTGCATTACAGCTGGAACGTCTTAACAATGCGAGCATAAACAAGATATGAGCCACAAGCTTTAATGCAAAAAGGGAATTTTTGTTCAAATTCATCAGCACGCACCGAAATAAAGTTCATCTTCCGTTAGGGTGTTATGTCATGCATGCATTTGCAAAACACATACAAACACACGCCTGCATACTGGTGTTATTATGAATACACACGTACGTATATACGCTATATAAGCTAGTCCTTTTATATGCACGTCCGTTATTGCACAGTTTACATACACATACATACCACACATATGTACACATATACCTATGCAATATTAAGAAACTGTGCACTTGCACTTAAACTGAAAGTATTCACTTTCATCAAATGTCGAATTTGGTATTTCGTCTCATTTTACTGTTGGCATTAAAGTCGAAGTGCGATGTCCATTATTGCATACAGCATTTGGGTGCAATGAAGACTGGTTGCATTTGTACCAGAGGTAGTCCTGTTAAGTTTTGGGATGATTTATATATTTTCTTATAAACACTATAACAAATTGTGCTTATTACTTGAGACATTCCCATAGAACCCATTGAGTTATTGTTTCGTATAGAAGTTTATCTAAAGTACAAAAAATATAGGTCTATTTTCCAAGAACTATAACTATAAAAAATGTATATAGAATATGCAATTAACGTCAATCGCGCGTTAATAGTATAGTTATTTTGGCAGACCACATACATACAAAATTCCCTTGGTCCTCCAATTTTGGAGTGCGACTTGGGTAAATTGTAAAGATACGCCAAAATATAGGCAACGTTTTGTTTTTTAAAGGTAACATAATATTTTCTCACATGTACAGAATAAACCTTAAGCCAAGTTCGCTTTATTTTTTGCTCTTTCAATAGTCTACAAGGTTTGTTCCAAAGAAACGGAACAAATGGGTTTTCGGCAATATCAATTTATTTTATTCAAAATAGTCTCCTTCTGCTTCAATGCAGCTTTTTGCAGGGTCCAAAAGCTTGTCGAACAAGTGTTCTAGCTTGTTGGCCGGTAAGGCAGGTGCAAGTCTTTGAATGGTCTCTACGTCTGCATAACGCTTTCCTTTCATGAGCAAATGCATTTTTCTGAAAAGGGAACGGGGCCATATCAGGTGAATACGTCGAGTGGTTAATGGTTAAAAAATGATTTTTGGTCAAATAATCGTCCTTCGAATGTTGGATTCTGAGCTAGTTTTGGTCGTCAGCTAATTCGTGCGGAACAAACCTTGCACACACCTTTTCGAAAGCCCAAATGTTTGGTCAAAATGGGATAAATCGACGTTTTGGAGATGTTCAATTTCACTTCCATAAATGTCAATGGTGATTTCGGCTGATTTTTTATGAATTCACGCAAAGTTTCGATGGTATTTCCGCTGATCATGGATTGTGATTGGCCCACATGTTGATCGTCATTTATGTCCTCACGACCACTTTGAAAACGTTGAAATGACGATCCACTCGTGCACTCTGGCTCATCGTCATAAACTTGTTTTATCAATTGAAACGTTTCGGTAAAAGTTTTACCAATTTTAAAACAAAAATTAATGTTGATTCTTTGTTCGAAGCTCATTTTTGCATCGATAACACAAACATACTGACACATAAAAAGCAATAACTTCACTTCCAATCAATGAAATGTCATGAAGTACTCACTGGACAATCGATAAAGATAGCAGATTCAGGAGGCGTTATATTCTAACAGTTCTGTTTACTTTGGAACGCTCCTTGTATATTTTTAAATACACACATATATTTTCATATCGTTTCGGTGAATATTTTCGAAGTTACAAGAATTTTTGAAAAATACATTTTAATTAATCCAAAATTTTTTCTTACCGATAATTTTTTTTTTTTTTTTTTTGTATACAATCGAAGGTCGAGGTTTTGGTCGAAAATCGATTTTTTTTTTTTTTTTGAAAACCGCCATTTTGTCAAAAAGTTTGGTTTTCTAGTTCAGGGGTATAGTGGTCACTCCCTGGAGAGCAGCTATAGTTCCTTTCTCAATAAATACTTTTAATAATACTCCTTAAGTCTTAATATCCAGTTAGGGGATACCATTATATGTGTAATAATAATAAATTTAAAAGTTTTCTCTGAAAAAACTTCCAAAAAAATCGCTTTTTCGTTTGGGGTAGTTTTCGAAACCACAAATTAATTATAAGCAGAATTAAAAGACATTGGCAAATTTTTACATAAAAATATTCCTTTACTGATCTCGTTCTATAGGCTTTGCAAGAAATGAAACTTAATTGTTAATGAAATCGGCATGCTTTATTAAAAAAAAGAGATTTTTGCCATACAATTTTTCTATCAAAGTCCTAAAAACGAATATATCGGTACCAATATGTTATTATGACTATCACAAACGGCCACACTTTCCAAATATAAAAACAAAAATATTATTATTAGTATAGAGTCGCCAGAGGGAGGGAACCATTTTCATCGTTTTTGCGAAGCATTCAAAAATTTCAACTTGGTGATGGTTCAGAAAACCTAAATGGTTGCTAATAGTTCTGCGGAAAGTTATATATCGACTTTATAGATATTTATTTTAGAAATGAGTACATCCTTTGCTTACTTTTACCAACACCTACAGTGGTAAACTATTTATTTATAGTCAGTACCCAGTCTTAGTTTAAAATATCATTGGAAATCGGTTTTGCGTGCAAGGAAATTAGATGAGTGGCCAACTCGAATGATTGAACGATAGATTAAAATAGAACTCGAGAAGATCCAAACCAGTTTCGAGGGTTGTCTCATAACACAATATTGAAATGTGGTAATTCCCACATAAAATAATCCAAATTGGGTCATGCCTCCAGATACTGAATATGACGCAGAGTGTGTATATTTTGAAGGAATATCTAGATCTGCCTGTAAGATAACTTACTGAAATTAAAAACGCTTATTTCCTGGTCCCAAAGATCAATTTCTGAAGCTAGCTAATACTCTAGCCCCCGCCTTGACAAATAACAGCAACACTTAATGTTGATTATATTTTGGTTTGGTGTAGTACATTGGTCTCATTTACTACACGTGATGATTTTAATTATTTTAGTGGACCCTCGGTGGAAAATATTATGATGCTTCAATGTGTGAGTAACTTTTCCGATACTCAATAAATCAATCCATACCTCCTTTAGCCCCATTTCGCGCATAATTATGATTTTCGACTTTTAGTTTGATCGCTTATTGTGGTAAATAATTTCAATATTTTAATGAAATTAAGTGGATCTTGATTTAGCTCATAAGTCATATTATTTCCATCTCTCTCGTTGACTTTTCCTTCCAGCGGACCTGTTCATGGGAATATAATGAACGTCAAGCCTTTGGTTGAGTTTATGTGGCATAGGTACAAATGTAGGTATTTATGGGAATAGAATTGGGCGAACAGAATCTAAAACTAGAAAGAAACCTAAGTCTGCTCCGAGGCTGTAGCACCCTTCAAATATGCATTGTTTTGCCATTCATCTTGATTTTGATCGCCCAGTTTGTATGGCACCTATGACATATTGTGATAATTTTTTTGAAAATTTTTGGCGAATGTTCTGTTGCTTTGTGTAATGATCGATACCGATTTTAGTCGGTCAGTGTCATAGTATTCCAATATGTACGGTTCCCACAAATGATAATTTTCTTGAGGTGAAAATTTCAAATCGTTATCTCAAAAATGAGTTGGGTATGTACAGACGGACGGACATGGTTGAATCAACTCAGCTCGTCACTCAAATTATTTATGTAAATACATTATAGGGATCCGACTATCTTTCCTGTGTTACAACTTCATGGTAAACTCAATAAACACTGTTCAGGGTATAAAGATCCCTCAGCCTTTGGTGCTTGCTCTCTTCTTTCTTTCAATTAGAGCATAAAATGCTTGATTGCACCGAACCTTAGCGTTTGTTTACTTGTCGAAATCGTAATCCTTTTTCTTTTTTGGCTGCTCATTTCATAAAACTTTACATTTATACACTTTCGAAACAAGCGTTAACCAAAAAACCCAAACCGAAACTACTATCCTTTTCACCACAACAAAATTAATAAAAAAAATCAATAAATTCTGTAAAAAAACCCTCAGCATCTCGGAGTACATACACATCTCCGAGTACATACACTAAATAAGGGCGATCACTGAGCCGATATTAATACAAGAAAGTGGCAACTTTTTATCCGCATAATCTCTCCAAAGGTGAAATAAGAAAATGAAAGATATAAATCTTTAAATGACAAAAATTGTATGCACATAATCGCAGCCGAGCGTATTGGGGACCCGAATGAATGGGTAAAATGACGGACGACCAGCGCAAAGGAGAGAAAATTGCGAATTGGTGTCACACAGCAGGCAAGTGGGAAATCATTGAGTGGTCGATTGGACGGACGGCTTCGGCTACGCCGGCTGGTCGAATGATATACTACGATATGTACACGTACAGTAGCCTCATCGGGGAGCTTAAAGCGCCAGAGTGCAGCCATCAACGAAGATGAATGCAGAAATTAAATGAAAATGAAGAATATACACAAGCAAGCGCAACAACAAAAACACGCGAAAAATGAAAAGTGTGGATATTGAAGTCGAGTAAACGATGAAGTGGAGCATGGTCAGGTAAAATATATTCTGTTGGTACGTTCATTTCTGGGTGTAGCTAGCGATGGACACTGGCGCACATATATAATGACAGTTCGCAAAATATTTGAGAAACAAATATGAAAACATGTGGGATTTTTATAACAAGGGAGCCCAATATTTATGTATGTATATTTAATATCTTAAATATTAATATCCCAGAACTGACATTTAAGCATTCCGCTGGAGATTACTTTCCTGAACTCTTTTGTATATGAATGTCAAAAGATTTTGCTCGAAATGTGATTGACTTAACACCGATGGTTGTACCATTTTCGACGAGATGCTTGTGGAAACAGTATCGGAAGACCCGACAATTACTCAGTCAAAGATTTCGAGCAAATACGAAGACTTGAAGAGAGCGAGAGTGAAAAATAGTAAGAATAATGTTTCAACGTAGAGTTTAATCTCTTTGTTAGCTTAGGTAAGAGATATGTGGATGAAATTTTTGTTGTATCACATGTAGGATTTTTATGCAAGGAATTACTACTGTTTTGAAGAGAAAAATAAAGGAAAAATAATTTAAACGGAATACCCGATGGACCTCTATAAAACGAATTCTCCATTCAATGAGATGAAGGCTAAAATATACTCTGTGAAATGTTCATCTTCATCACCTATTCTACAACAAATTTCTAGTCTATGTTAAAAATATAGAAAAGCTACACATCTCATAGGTCATAACAGACCTATTTCATTCAGAAAAAAGCGCCCTTTGTTTGAAATTGAACACTAAAACGCCTTTACTCTATTTTCGGAACCGAACCGATGGCAACAAACGCTCAATCCACTCATCGAGTTCAAATGAATACCATTTACCTGCCCATCACTGTCGCAATATGCAATGAATGTTGCTAAATTGCTGTTGCATATGCAAACTTGCAGCAGCAGCAAGCCCGAAAGGGTTGCCACACCTTAAGCGCTTGCAAATACCACCGCTGTCTTGGCTACATGAGTCACCGGAGTGCAACGACAATGGCCTTGGTAGAAAAATTGGAAAATTGCATAATAACCACTGAAGAAGGCACATAAATCACAGCGCCGCTTTCATACATACAAGCAAATATATAAACAAGCAAATGTATGTGCGCGTGTGTGTGTGTATGTGTGCTCCCTGGAGTCAGACGTGGATCGCAGTCACCGCTGGCAGTGTGCCAAGCATACGACATGGTCACTACACGAGCTTGCTAGTTAAACACTGGGTAACGGTTGGCCAAAGAAAATGCAAATTAAAATGTGGCAAGTTGTAGCCTAGCTGGCGCTTGCCACATGCCCACAGTGGCATATAAGAAAGGCGGGTTATGGCAGGAAAAGTAAAAATGGCATTTAAAAGATTGCTGGCACAGCAACTTTTCAATGTGTTGTACTATATATGTATATTCTGTATGCTTCCAAGTGCTTACACTATTTATATTTTTTGGTTTTGGCACGTGCATAGCTTTTGTGTGCTCAGATCTGTAATTATGGTGATTCGCAAGTATTTTGTTTTAGAAATCACAATTCACACGCACAGGCTGGTGTTGTGTATTTTAGTATAGTTTAATTATATTTTTTTTGTTTTTTTTGTATAATTTCGCACTTTTCTTGCCAATGCTCGGTCAATTCCATTAATCTACCGATCCGAGGGTCTTCAAATGTTGACGTCTCTGATTGCGGTTTTTCGCGCTAATAACAAATTGACTGCCAAAGTAGCTGTAAATTAAGTAAATGACAGTGTTTTGGCATTCTTGGCAAAAAACGCCCAAAGCGGTGATTAGGAACATGCGCGAAATTCGATAGCCAGTGGAATATTTTCGTCGCCCAACCACTGAATCGTTATGCTATAACGGATTCTGTAATTGGCTGTAATGCTTGCGTCAATTATATTTATAAATATGATAGATGACAGGCTGAGTCCCATTATCCATGTTGTAAAAACACAACTGTACACAAAAATAAATGTTTTGTTAGTTGCTTGGAATATCTTAGCAAATTCACAAAAGTTGTTTTTAAATGAATCGATTATGACATTCGCTTTGTGGCTTGGGGCCCCCTTCTTTAGAACCACTTATTTCCAAGTCCAATCATACAATTCGGCACAAAATTATTCAGTTATCATTGAGCGTACGATTCCCATTCACCGTAACGTGCCGGTCTTGATCATCACGGAAGAAGTATCGCCCAATGACCCGCTGGCTCATAACCGCACCAAATGTAATTTTTTCAAGATGCAATGATGACTAAGGAGTACGTGTGGATTGCTCCTAACCAATAACGCATATTTTGCTTTGAGCCCTTGAGAACGACGTGTGAGATACTGATTTGATCTTTCTCAATTGATGCGTTAGAGCAGCATATTCTCGACACTAAAAACCTTCTTTGTCTCACTGACACGGGATTGGAATACTTTCACTAGACTTTCAATTTTTTATCTGAAGAATGATTATGACGTCATAAATTGGACGAAGCTTTCTTAAAATTGAGGGCACTGACTCCAAATTCGTAGTCGATTTTAATTTGGGGGATCGTACATCTTTCCATGATGAAATGGCAAACCTTACTGAAGAGAAGAGTCAAAAGAGGGCGGAAATATATGGCGTCGTTTGCTGTTCCTATCGATATACTATTGTGCCCCCTATTGAAAAATCCTATCATTTGAAAGTCGCTGAAACAATAATGTTGCCAAATTCTCAAAATCAGAGCCAAATTAACACAGGGATTTAATTTGATTTTATTTGAAATGAAAAGGGTTCAAAAATCACAAGGATAATTTCAAATATTATTTAATTGGGGAAATTTTGATTGTCCTAAAACAAATTAAAAATAAAAATTTTTTAAAATAAATGTCTCGAAATTTAAACTTAAACTATTTTTTAGATAATCGAAATTTTAAAATTAAATTACCAAAAAAATTTAAAAAATAGAAATAATTTTAGATTCTAAGGCAAATATGAATACCAATTCAAATTTTTTTTAAAAATTTTCATAATTTTAAAAATTAATAAAAAAAGCTTCCCCAGGATAAAAAAATTAAACTAAAGTTAAAAAATCGTATGATGGGATTTTTATTTATAAAAAAGTTTAAATGAAAAATTAAAAAAATATTTCTATAGAAGGAGTGGTATTTTAAATTAAAAATTTTTTGTACTTTTGTTATTTTTTTTATGTTTCTTTATTTTTCCAAACTAAATGCATTAAAAACGTTATTTTTTTTATGCTTTTTTTTTTTTTTGATTTTTTAAATTTAAAATGTAAATAGATGTACTCTTACTGAAGCTATGGGCTGACTGAATAGAGTGCTAAATGTTGTGATATGTTGGTGCACTACCTCAAACCGATCGAGTAATTCGAGTTGGTTGAAAACCAGAATGCCATTGGAGAGAGTCAACCATTGCCACTCTTTCTAAGAAACGATGTTACCAAGAAAATTTATTTCAGTTCAAAGGTATTCAAAGTGTCATCGGGTTGCAATGCAATGGCATACACACGACCGAAACCGGAAGAGGGGATTGTGGCTAGTATAGTGGGACCACGTACCAAACTGGCGGGTTTTAAGTTTTTAAGGGGGCTATTATCAGATGTGCAGAGATCATTCTAAGGGGAATTTCAGGGGGAACGAATTATCATACTTAGTGATAGTCAAGCGAACTTCAGTGCCATCCTGGAAATAAAACCTATGGTACTGAAGTGCATAAAATGCTTAACTTTAACTCTTAAAAAACTGGGGCAACCGGAAGAAGGAAGGACCTGTGGGCTTCGACAGACGAGTTTGTTTCAAAAAAGTGTTGTATGAACAGCAGAGGGCCAATAGGCCACGGTCATAGTGCAAACTTTAAAATTTAGTCTAATCTAGTTCATAAGTTATAATATCTATGCCAAGTTCCAAGAATCATAGTTTTACCCTCTGCTCGGTACCTTGTAAATCGGCGCTGAAGTGAAGTATTAAGGTAGCCCATGTTAAGCTATATCTTGGCGCTCTTTTTTGCTTTTTGGTATGGATTTTTACTTGCTATTCTTTCTTAGTGAAAAATGATAAGTGATGAGACTGTTTATGAAGATTATATATACAATATATATCTGTCTTAGCCTCTAATTGAGTACTTTAAAGGTGTAACGGTCGATTAAATACAGGCTTCTGTACAAAGGGATGCACTCATATGTAAATAATTAATTTCACAATGCTGTCTCTCAGGCACAGATCTTGCATGTGAGTAAAAAATTAATGGATGTAATTGTATATATTATATATAAATGTGGTGTAATTTTTATCAAACACAGGTTGCATGGAGCACAAAGAAATATGATGCCGGTGTAATGCAGGCGACAATAACAAATTGAGAATATTTGTTTTCGAACACACACATACAACCAAACATATAGACAAATATATTTTATACCATATTTAAGCATATGGGTATAACTATCAATTACAAAATTGTAGAGACATAAAAAGTACCACAAATAATATGCATTTATGTTTTTCACTTGTTTGTATGGCTGGGCATGGCCACTGAGCAACTGAGCCACTGAGTCGCAATTGGACAACTGAAAGGAACTGAACACCGCTGCAATTGATATCAAGCGAGGTGGAAACGAACGAGCCAACCCACTTCGACTCTCGGTGGCCACTACAGATGCTTGTATGTACCTACATATGTCTGTATGTATGCAGTGAGCGTCTGATTCGGTGACGGAAAGTAGGTTGGCCCGCAGGGAATTATTGTTTTCCAATTAATAAATGTCAATTACACAGTGAACAACGATAAATGAACTCGAGCTACTTGGCTGATGAGCAAAATAATGAATTAAACGAAAAGCTGGCGAAGAAAAGGCGAAGAGGACAAAAAGCGTAGAGGAGCATAAAACAAGAAAGCAAAGCGTACAAGTAGAAGCATAAGAAAGAGCATAAATGGACACATGTGTCTGTTTTTTATGTGTGCAAGGAGGTCAAACCAAGTGTCCAGCACGAATGCATTTTTAACATAGCCCCAGCACATAAATATTGCATGTGTGTAATTTAAAAAATGCTCGGTCGTATATGTGTGTGTGCGTGCGCATGTATGCTTATGAATAATGTGCGTGTGTAAATTACTTTTGAACGAAGATAAATGCATTTGAACAGCAGCTGGATTTCAGGGTTTATGTGACATTGCAAACAGATGTGCATGTGTGTGTATGTGTGTCAGGCATGCAGGACGGGGGGTGCACGGCTTTGCACTGGTGTCTTACAAGGCATAAGCGATGCTATTCTTACGAATTTCAATTTATGTATAGATTGTGCGCTTACTTTTAAGATTCTTTTAAGCTATGGGAAATTTGAAATCAATGAACAGTGCTGCCATATCTTAGTAAATATTGGTTTAAAAATAACAAATTTGGTTAAGGCATTATTGACGTTGTAATAAAATTGTTAACGTGTGATTTTCTGCGAATAAAAAATTTCATGGGTTGCCCCCTAATTTGATTTTTATTAAATTTTTTTTTTTTAATTTTTAGTAAACTGTGAAAATGTAATTATTTTAATCTGTTTTAAGAGAATATAAAATTTGAGGGTGTTGCCATCTTATTAATATTTTCAAATAATAATTTTTATTTTTTTTATTAATTTTAAAGTAAAGTGTAAAAAGGAAATTTTTTTTTGCTTTAAAGGCACATAAAATTTTATGGTGTTGCCATTAATTTAAACTTTTTAAGCTATACATAATATTTTTTACATTACTAAATAATGGTTAGTAAACGATAAAAAATACATTTCACGTCAAAAGAAATTGTTTCGTGACTTTCTGCGAATAAAAAATTTTTATGGTGTTGCCATTCTATAAAAATTTTTTACATAAAAATTTTTTGGTAAAATTTTTAATAAAAAACGGAGAGGTCATTATTTATTTGTGATTTTAAGAGAATATAAGACTGCATAGTGTTGCCTCCTTAATAAATTTTTTTAATATAATTGTTTGTTTTATACAAAATTTCAAGATGTTGCCACCGTAGTGAATTTTTAAATAACAAATTTTTTTTAATAAAAAGTGAAAAAGTAATGTTCTTTTATGCTTTTAACTTATATAAAATTTGATGGTGTTGCCACCTTTTTGATATTTTTTTAAATAACATTTTTTTTAATTTTTAGTAAAAAGTTAGTAGGTAATTATTTTATTTGCTTAAAATGTAAAATAAAATTTCTTGGTGTTCCATATATTGAAATTTTTTAAGTAATAATTTTTTTTAAATTTTGTATAAAAAGTGAATTAGAAGTTATTTATTCATGCTTTTTTGCAAATATAAAATTACATGGTGTTGCCACCATATTAAATTTTTTTAAAAATATGAGTATTTTTGTTAAGTTTTGTATAAAATTATTAACTTAATTTAATATTAATTCTGGGTCGTTATTTTGTTTCCACAAGAGTCTCTTTAAAAGTTCCGCACAATTCTAACGATAATATAGCGGGAAGAGTTATGATTGAGACACCGGTATTAAAACATTTTTAATCCATTGGCATCACTCATCTTCCCCCACTCTTGAAAGTTCCAAAATTTTTACTGCAGTGTGTAAATAGGAATTTTTACATTGGTTTTTTTTGATAGCGGCAATTGACTGCCACAATTCTTCACTGATCCAGCCAGCGCAATTGTCATTTTAAATTATTGTCAGTTGGATAATGCGGTCAGTTGCTTGATGCTGGCAGCACTTAATGTTCACTGAAACAAGCGGCCACTATGCACACAAGCAAACAGACGCACATGCATACATAACTAAACATACACAACATGCTTCTGAACTCCATTCCCCTACAACATATGTACAAAAGGTATTTAAATATATATGAATATAGTTATGTGGGTGAACTAGTAAGCCCATATATAACGACCCAGTAGTAAGCCAGCATTTTCGGGTAAGAAAATACACCCCTACGGATAGATATTTGTATGTTTATAAATTGCACATTTAAAATAAACTGGGGAAAGATCTGAAAGAGCAATAGTAAAGGATATATTTTTGGTATATGTATTCTAGTTTAAAAACAACTCAAAACTACCAACCAAGGAACTACCGTAAGTACCAACAAACGATTGGAAACAAAAAAGAAATTTTAAGAAAAAAAAATTAAATCTCTTCACAGTAATTAACAATTTTTTCTTTTTTCTTTTAATTAATTTTCTCCCTGAAAAACTTTGAGCGCTCATTATTACCCTCTATAATTTCTTCACTATAATACAAATTCATATTATTCCACCGTCCACTTTGCACCGCTTCAAACCACTCTCTTGCTATGACCACTCAAATTTTTACCGCCGAGCTAATAAGATAATAATGCATTTAATTCATTTACCAGGCCATTATCGTAAGTTTTTTCAGAAGTGACACTTTCTGCTCTGGGACTCAAACTATAATACATACATCAAAAATTTCATAAGCTTGGACACATACTCGTAATGAAAATATATATACATAGTTTTATGTACCCCTAATGTGTGGTCTTGTGTATTTAAGTCCTTCTAATGGTTTTGCAGAGAGTGCTATTGCTGCAGTGGCTCTTACACAGGGACTTACGTAAGACCTGTGAGGAGTGACGCTTTGAGTGGCTTACGTTAAATAAAGTGAATGTTTTTGTTTTTTGTGTTTAAACAACATGCGGGAATGACAAGCTTATGAGTGCTGTCGTGCTTGATTCGTGATTGGTATGACAAATTATAAAAGCGTATTCTTCGACAGTGACATGTGACTAGGTTATTGGTAAATTTCGTTCCCACTGGCAATGTCAAAGGCGCGCAATCTAATTGAATTAATATTTCCTTATATAAACACTTTTGGGAAAGGACTAACGAAATAATGGCATGATATTTATATTGCACATTGACACTAAATTTTACTTAACTAAATACTCGATTTTCTGTAGCAAAATTCAATTACATAACCGTTCATTTCGTATGAAATCTAAGAAAAAATTTATATAAAAAAAAAAATTTAAAAAAAAACAAAAAAAATTTTAAACTAAATCCAGAAAGCTAAACGGAATTTTCCCAAACCGAGGGGAGGGTAAACCTAATGGGAAACAGAATTTCAAAACAACAAATTAAAAACAAACCCCAATAAAAAATCAAAAAAATGTAAAAATTTAGTATGTTTATTTAGTTATTATTTTTCTTTTCCCCGTACTTTTTAAAAAGTTATATGGGGGGATATTATTCCGATTTCACTTTTTTTAAAAAGGCCTGGGGCCCCTTCAATTTTTTTAAAAGGGGGGGTTTAAGGATTCCCAAAGAAGTTGTAAACCAACCCCTTTTATAACCCCCAAAAAATTTTTTAAATTAACAATTTATGTAAATTTAAATTTTTAATATATCTAAAATTTTTACATTATTTATAATCTGTTTTAGAATTTAAAAAAACGATTTCGCGCTATTATGTTTTGCAATTTCGACGTGGGTTAAATATCAAGAGTGAAATTAATTGAATTTTTGGTGATGATAGAAAATGAATTCAGTCGAGGTTTAGTTCGGTTGTTTTCCGAAAACCACTGATGTTACACAAAACTGATATCGTAATAAAGGCAACTATAGGCATTGGAAAACCAGCAATATTCAGTATACATGACATTTTTAAAAAAAAATTTTTACGTTAGATTACACAAAATTTGTCCCTCGTTCAAAAAATCGTGTAGTTTTTCAAAAAGTTTAAAATCGATAACAGGAGAAAACATTTTTGAAAGGATTGGTGTTAATTTTTCGTTAAGAAGGTAATAGAGTAAAAGGTTGAGTGTCTTAAAATTATGCACAAGAATTCTTTTTGGACTTAAAAACAATTTTTTTAGTTCCCCCGTTTTGACAACCCAAAAAATTTTTTATTCCTTCAAAAAAAAGGCGGCTTTTTTAACCTGAAAGGGTTTTTATGGTTTAAAAGGATGTTTAAGGCCTCAAAGGGTTAAACGAGAAAAGTGTTGGATTTAAGGGGGGGAAGGGGTTTTGGCTTTTAATTATAAAAATTCGGGGAAAAATTGAAATATGGTCAAGGCTTTAGTAATCAATTCTTTCCGGGGTTTTTTTTTAAATTTTTTTAAGCTTAAAAGAACAAACTATAATTTTAAAGAAAAAAATTTCCAACAGATGAAATTTTCAAAGACTTACCCCAATTTTTTTTGTTCAATATTTGCTGTCGCGAAAAATTTTTTTTGAAAATACGCCAAAATCAAACATTTTTTTTTAAAACTAAGGATAACTCCTATTTTTTTTTCTTTAAAGCATTTAATTTGCCGCCAACCGGGTAAATTTTTTACAGGGGTTAAGGGAAATTTCTGCAAAGTTTTTAAAAAATTTCGAAATTCTTTTTAAAAAAATTTTAGCAAAAAAAATCAAAAAATAACCTTTTTTCAAAAAAAAAAAAAAAAAAAAGAAACCCGGAAACCCGGTTTTCAAAAAAACAATTTTTTTCTTTTAAAATTTTCTTTTGTTCTTAAGAATTCGAAAGTTAAAAGCAGAAAAAGGAAACAAAAAAGCCCTTTAATTGAAAACCACAAGAAAAAAGGGGATCAATTAACCCTTTAACCCTTCCTGCAGCTTCCCCGGTAGCTGTTTTTCTTTGCTTACGTTGGGTAAAAATTGAAAGTTTTTGCTTTTCGCATAACTGTTCTTATGGTGTGAAAAAAATGGGGGGGGCTCAAAAAACTAACCCCATTAAAATGGAAAAAAGGGTTGGCAAATCAACGGAAGGCCCCAAAAAAAGGGTAAAAAATAAAAACCCCCGGCACTCCAATTGAAAAATAGTAAGGTCAAGCCTTTCAATTCCAAATAACCCCTGATTCACACCGAAGAAAAAGTAAACTTGGGGGAACGTTGCTTCATTGGCCCAAGGGGGTCAAATTCAAAAATTTTTTTCTGACAAAAAATTTTTTAATTTGGGGGTTCGTAAACTTAAAATGATGATTTTCTTACCACCTTATAAAATCTAAGTTGGTTGGTACCGGAGGGAAGAAAAAAATGCGGCATAAAAATTTGAAAAAGAAAAAAAAATTTTTTCATTTCGTGTTTTTGTTTCCCTTGTTTAATCATTTTTTCCACCAATTTTAATCTTTAATTTCGTTGGGAAATTTTTTTCAAGCTTTTCAAAAAAACCAAAAAAATTTTAAAAAAGGAGTGGGTCCCCGCAGAAAACGCCGCCCTAAAAAATTTAATTTTTGGCGCTTAGCCGCCGCCGTTCGGAAAATTCATTGAAATTAAAAAAAAACCAAAAAAAAAAAAAAGTGAACTCGTGGTCCCCAACTTTCCGCTTAAAGATAATTTTCTGCCCTAAAAATAAAATAAATTACATTTTAAATCATGCAACAACCCAAATACCGACTTTTAATTTTTCCCGAAAAAAAATTTTACGAATTCATTCCCCCAAAAAGGGAAGGCTCCCCCCCCGGAAATTAAGAAAGGGAAAAGGCGGGGCTAAAAAAAAAAAATTTTTTATTTTAAAAAAAAATGCAAAGTAATAACTAAACAAAATTCCAAAAGGAAAACCAAAAAGGGGGGGAAAAAAAAAAGCCAAAAAAAACAAAAGCTTAAAAAATTAAAAAAAAAAAAAGTCCAAAAAAAACTTTAATGCGGCATCAAGCTTTAATTGGTTTTTGGTTTATTGGTTTAAATTTGATTTTTTTCATTAAAGTTTTGCTTATAAGTTCTTTTAATTTTGGTTATTTTTTTTTGGATGAATTTTCAATTTTTAAATTAACCTTGGTTCCCACCTTTCCAACCCAGGGCTCTTGGGATTAAAATTCGGCACTTTTAATTGGGGTGGGGAAACTCGCTGCCTCTAAAAAACCCCGTAATTAGATCCACAGTTTTTGAGAATAAACCGTTTTTTTTGATTTCGCGCGGATTTCAGGTTGGCTAGGGTTTACAAATTTTTGACCCCTCTTTGTTGTGTTTAACGGAATACAGATGGGTTGTAATTTTTCCAATTTTTTTTTGTTTTTATGGATATGCCTTTTGCAAATAATACTTATTTGTAGTATTGGTTTTTTGATTGGGGTTTCTGCATTTTTTTTTGGGTTTTAATTTTTGCGTTCAGAACCCATTTTTTTACCCCGCTTCAATTATTAAACGATTTTTTAATGGGGGCACTTTTAAAACAGCCAACACCCACCCCCCCGGAGCGGTCCCCCAACCCCCAAGGGGGTTTGTTCGGAAGCCCTTTCAGCACAAACGGGGCCCATAAAGGGTTTTGGGGAAATTAGGAAAAAAGGGGAATGGGAGGGGGTTTCGCATTGGTCTCCGGGTTTTCAAAGGTGATGCCCTTGAAGCAATGTCAGAATTTTTTATTTTTAAATTTCATTTTTCAACTTAGACCAAAAAAGAAATCAAAGGCTTGATTGTGAGAAATTTAAAAATAATTACGTGAAGTTCAGCGTAAGGCAAAAAGGGCTGGCATTTATTTGATGAACAAAAGTTTGAAATTTGTCGTTGGCGTAATGTATATAATAAATTTTAAAAAAAAAATTCCACTAGAAAAAAATTTAATAATTTTTATTTCTCCGATTAACAATAAAAAAATATAGCTTTTTGCGAGGTTGGGGTTAATTTCAGGGGGGGGGTTGTTTAAAATTTTTGCTACCAGCCAATGAAGCGTTTTTTTGGGTTTTTAATACTTGGAAAAGGAAAAAAAATTTTTTTCAAGTTTACAAAAATTTTGCTGTTAAAAACTATTTTAGAAATAAGCGAGAATATTTTATCGATTTTTGAAAAAAAAATTTTTTGGGGGAAAACTAACTAAAAGTTTTAAATCATTTTTAAAAAAAAAACTTTAATTTTTAATTAGGTGGGTTTCTGCCCCAATTAAATTTTGTTTAAAATTGGCCCAAGCTAGAGCTTTAAAAGATAAAAGAACAGAATAAAGGGTTTGTTTCCAACCGAGATTGGGGGTATTTTAGAAAATTCTTTTCGTCTGGGGGTTGCAGCTTCCAATATAATCCAAAGGGGATCGTATGGGTTAAGGGGCCAAGGGGGGATCCTTATGAAACCGAACCTTTAAAAGTTTATTGGTAGTTAGATTTAAAGGGGAAATTTTTATTTAAAATAAAGAAAAAACAACAAAAGAAAAAAAAGTTAAAACCTTTTTTTCCAAATAAAAAAAAAATTTTTTCAAAAAACGTCCAAAAAAACGAAAAACACAGGAACCTTCGTTAAAAAAAATAAATTCTCCGGGGGTACTGACCGGGAAAAAAATATAGGGGTTGGGGTTTTTAGGGGGGATGGGTTCCAAAAATTTTTTATTTATTTAAATTTTTATTTTCAAAAATGACCCCAAAAACTTTCACAAATTAAAAAATCCTTTAACCCAAAATTGGCTTCAAAGGGGTGTCTTTTTTTTATTTCGTAAATGTTTTACCAAAAATTTTTTAAAAACCTCCCGGGGGCCAAAAATAACCTCCCAAAAAAAAAAATTCTATCCCAAAAAATTTTCAATTTTTTAAAGAAGATTTTTGGTTAGACCTAAAAAGTCTCAACCAAAAAATACTTCTAAAATTCCTCCTGAAAGGGCCCCAACAAAATTTTAATTGTTGGGGGGGGGGTTAATTTTCAAGTTATTCCCAAATTTAACTTCCCAACCCGATCTCAAAAAAAAAACAACTTTAAAAAAAAAAAACGTCGTTTTTTCAATTTTACAAAACTCTAGGGAATTTTAAAAAAAAAATTTTAAAATATAAAAATCAAAATTTTTTAATACAATAATCAATTTTTGTGGTTTCATTTAGAAGAGGATTTTTCAAAATTCAAATTATTTTCGGAGATATATCCATTTTTTTGACCCGGCATCCAAACTGGTTCGGCCGGAACTAGTCGAACAAAAGACATTACGCGAAATTTTAAACGCGTTTTTCTCCAAACTGACTTTTTTTCTCCGGGTCTACTGGACCGATTTACTTGAAATTTTTATAGAGTTTTCTTTATAGGCTTATCTATGGTTGGAACTAGCCTCATCTCTAAATTTTTATTTTTATTATTTTTAAAAAATCGAAATAATGAGAAAAGTGATCCAAAAAAACTTTTTTTTCAGGCAGTCACAATTTTATGAAAAAAAAAATTTCCCACTTTTTCATAGTTGCGGCCATTGCGACAAGATTTTAGTCTTTTTTTTTTTTTGATTTCAGATAACTAGGATGGTCACGTGGAAATTTTTTAAAGACCCTCCACTTCGTCAGCTCATAATTTTTGAAATTCTTTACTTTTTTTTGGTTTTAATTTTTTTCTTTACTCTTCTAGAATTAACAATTAACAAATAACTAATAAAAAATGGATAGTAAAAATACTAATTGCCTTTTTCACGACACTTTAAAAATGCATGCTTCTAGACCAGAATACCCCCTTATATATTCTTCTACAGAACTTAAGAAAAAAAGTTCAAAAAAAAATAGTATAATAATAAATTTTTAAAGCAAATAATAAACAATGAGATTAAGTTTTCAAATGAAATAACCTTTTCCCAAAAAAGTTTTCCTTTTCCAAAAAAAAACACTCTTTCACAAATATTTTTGCGTAGCGCTGAACAAATTTTTCATCATTTCTCTTAGAAAATCTTAAAATAAAATAGTTTAATATTATATTATTATTTTTCATCAAATAAATAAATAAACAAATAAAATCAAATAAATTTTGTGGCATTCAATCAGAAGTATATTTTGGAGAAAAAAACTTCCACATGTTCACAACATTTAATTAAGGGTTGCCTTATGAAAAAATACTTGTAAAACGACAATGCCGCATTCAATAACTAACTAACGAACTATAGCACGTCAAAGGAATTTTTGGTCACAAAATATTTTGCCCAACAATAATGTAAATATTTTTCGTTATTATGAGCAAAATATTGAACATATATTGTTAGTGGATGAAATGTATTTAAGGAATCCAACAAAAATGTTTTTGCTGCTTAATCGAACTCAGTTCTGTCTTGTTTTCGCATAGGATTAGTTTTTAATATATAACCATTTTAGAAGTATTCCTACAACTCATAGTTTAAATCTACAAAAAATAGTATAAGTTATGAAAAAAATAATATTCGAACATTTTGCATTATGTCATAAAAGTATTTTTGAATCCAACATTCAGTTATAATTATACTATATTTATTTTCCAGCATTTACTTTACTCTTCACTTAACCTTAACACGGAAATTATTTTCTCAAAAGACACGTTTCATGATATGCATACGTTCTAAAAGCCAATAAAGCGCTTAGAACTTTCGCTAGCCGCATGAGTCATCTCATATACATCACACACATCAAACCCCAAAAAAAAAACATAATAAAGCAACCTGGCACTAAAGCTGCCGTTGCGCTATCAAGTGTCTAATCAAGGCGCACACTTCTCGTTTCGCCTCCAATCGACCGTGCATTTAAATACTTCATTAAGGTGAGATAATAAAATGTTTAAACATAAAAAGCGCTAAATACATATAACATGTATATAATTATAACATTCCGTACATTTGTAGAGCTGCTTGTTCGTACTAATCACTCATGGCCAGGCCAACTGGGCGTATACGTAACTTTTTTTGGTGACCTCAGTGCGTGTGTAAAATAACGGTAATTTAGTTTGTAGTTTGTTTTACATAAAATCACAAAAAAAACTTCAATTAACATGGCCTAAAGAAAACAGTGCCTAGTTAAATGAGTGCGGCGAAAGTGAAATTATAAACGCATATAATATTATAAATATTCTTATACCCTCAATGGGGTCTAGAGTTTCCAACGAAATTTGTAACATCGTCAGTCGTATAGTGCATATAAATAACTGAACAGCGCAATTTGTGCCGATTTTAGAGCATTCTCCAGCCTGTGTAGCTGTTCATCGACTCGTCTGTATAAACCAGAACTAGTACCTTAGTTTAAGATATCGATCTGAAATTTTGAACAAGTTTTTTCGCAAGCCGCTGCTCATTTGTCAAAACTACAAATATTTTATCATTATAGTATATAACTGTCATACAAAAATTACGATTTAAAGTAAATTCTGGTAGGAAATTTTTTTTTTAATTTACAAGTTATCCTTACAAAATTTGGCATAGACTATATTCCATGGTAATGCTAAAATATCTGAAGAAACTTTCTAGTTCTGACTACTACGAGGACTGTCATACAAACTGAACGATCAAAAATTAATTCTGTAAAGAAATCTTTTTTGTTTAAAGAGATTATTGTTCAGATGAAACTGCTTAGGCTATTATACTTATACTTATACTTATACTTATACTTATACTTATACTTATACTTATACTTATACTTATACTTATACTTATACTTATACTTATACTTATACTTATACTTATACTTATACTTATACTTATACTTATACTTATACTTATACTTATACTTATACTTATACTTATACTTATACTTATACTTATACTTATACTTATACTTATACTTATACTTATACTTATACTTATACTTATACTTATACTTATACTTATACTTATACTTATACTTATACTTATACTTATACTTATACTTATACTTATACTTATACTTATACTTATACTTATACTTATACTTATACTTATACTTATACTTATACTTATACTTATACTTATACTTATACTTATACTTATACTTATACTTATACTTATACTTATACTTATACTTATACTTATACTTATACTTATACTTATACTTATATACTTATACTTATACTTATACTTATACTTATACTTATACTTATACTTATACTTATACTTATACTTATACTTATACTTATACTTATACTTATACTTATACTTATACTTATACTTATACTTATACTTATACTTATACTTATACTTATACTTATACTTATACTTATACTTATACTTATACTTATACTTATACTTATACTTATACTTATACTTATACTTATACTTATACTTATACTTATACTTATACTTATACTTATACTTATACTTATACTTATACTTATACTTATACTTATACTTATACTTATACTTATACTTATACTTATACTTATACTTATACTTATACTTATACTTATACTTATACTTATACTTATACTTATACTTATACTTATACTTATACTTATACTTATACTTATACTTATACTTATACTTATACTTATACTTATACTTATACTTATACTTATACTTATACTTATACTTATACTTATACTTATACTTATACTTATACTTATACTTATACTTATACTTATACTTATACTTATACTTATACTTATACTTATACTTATACTTATACTTATACTTATACTTATACTTATACTTATACTTATACTTATACTTATACTTATACTTATACTTATACTTATACTTATACTTATACTTATACTTATACTTATACTTATACTTATACTTATACTTATACTTATACTTATACTCATACTTATACTTATAATTTTAATTGCTGCAAAAACGGTCCTCTGAAGGGTATTATAGCTTCGGTACAGCCATTTTTATTGCTCTATAAATGTGCATATACTATATATGTATATTGCGCTATATTACACTCTTAATGAACTTATTTTCAACTAGCGTTATATGCACATGTGAAGTAATTCCGCACACAAGCAGAAGATTCGGAAGATTTTCAGCTATGTAAATTCGTGTACACACACCTACACAGCCACGCATACATGCGCGTGTTGAATGTCATGTTACAGAATGTTTAGTTTTTATTCCACAGTGTGTACGCTGAAATTCCCAACACGCGATAAATTCATTAAAAACATTAAATCTCACTTACATTAACATGTCGCTCGCTGCAGCAGTGCAAAAAGAGCCAAAAATCAAAAAATATAACTAAAACGTGGAAAAGAAAAACGGAGAAGCGAGTCCTTTTTTGCGCAAGGTGACTCAATGCAGGTGTGTACAGAATTTTTTACATTATATACATACCTACTTTGCACTTCCGAATTTCGCTCGGTGTGGTGAGCTTTAAATTGCTGGAAACCAGTAAAATACGAGATAAGCTTTTGACAATGGACTACAAACCACGTGGGATAACAATAGTGTATGTGTACTGCGCAAATTACATACAGCTTTATGCAAAAGCGAGCATCAACAAAGCACTGACCCATAGAAAAAATCTTGAAAATGTGCAACACTCCCTTTAAAAATGAGGGAAATGAAAAATGAAATCACTATTAGAGCGCTACAAATCAACCCAATGGCACAAAATTACTTCAATTACTCTGCAATAACACAATTTTAAAGTAGAAGTACGAATTTCATGTGAAATACTAAACTCAAAACAAGCTTTAATGTTATTTCTGCAGAAAGAAATTGTTATATGAAAACTTGCCACACCGTTTGTCCTCTACACCCACCTTACACAAAAAAGAAAAAAAGTTTTTATACGAGATGGCAACACTATACAAAAGTTGTCATGTTAAACTTGCCAAAAACAAACCACAAAAAAGCATGTCAATATGAACTACAGAAAGGTGTGCGTTGTTGAGCATCGTTTTTTAACATAAACGAGATAGTTCGAAGTGTCTTATATTCGAGAGAAAATAACAAATGCTGAGTAAATACACTAAAATAGTTGCAAGTAGACAAAACAAACGGTGGAGCTCACTGGCGCAGAGCTTTCAAAACCGCTCGTGTGTGCCCAGTTACGGTCAGTTTACTATTAAGTTGCTTTGTAGCGCGCTGCGCAGGGCGTATAAGTAATATGTTGTACTTCCACTCACAGTGCCCCTGATAATATAAACACGTAACAAGGCTAAGTTCGGGTGTTAAACCGAACATTTAGCAAACCGAACAAGAAGCAGAGTCCGGGAAATTCCTTCAGTTGCTGTCAAAATTGTATATTGAAAATGAGAGTTGTGTGTGCTATTGACTCCTTTTTTTATAAATTTTTGTCAAAACTAAATACTGTTAACATGCCACATACTTATAAAATGTTCCCAGCGTTTTATTAAGTTAGCTCATAGTCAATCGTCAATCATATGGAATAAATTCTGCCAGAGATTCGAAAATCGTGATATTAGTTATTTGGGGGATAAGCCAGGTTTTTGCCCAATTCTATAAATTTTAAGCACAAATGTACACTGTGATGAGTAAAACACGCTCTTTCAGTTCCATTGAGACAACTCACATATTAGCTGATATGAGTATATGCGATATAAAGTCACACGAAAGTTCGAAAATCTTTATATTAGGTATATGGGGGGGTAACAGATGCATTGACCTGTTTGAAGCCATTTTTGACGCGCAGATATTATTGTATGTATTTCTCGTCCGAGGCTGTTATTTTCTATCGACTGGCGCGCTGTTGTTAACTCGGCTATAGTAATGAAGAAGATGATGTTATACTACTATAAGAAAAGAATTCCCTCTGAATTCCAATTATATATCCCACACATTGAACGATATTTTCGGTATAAGGTCAACTATGAAAAGGATCCACATATTTAAGTCATTCAGCCAATTTTAAGTCATACGGTGGCACACTTCAAATTCATTATTCGTGCAAAGTTTTATCCTGATATACGAGTAGTTATTCCTGATTTTTATATTGGACAGTGAATGTCTCATATGGAATAATGTTACCTTTTTCAGGGCATAAAAAGGGTTTAATATCCGCTTTTTCACATAGTAGACTAATAACCTTGAATTTTATATCGCAAATATAAATTATGTAGACTTTTTCTTTCCTTACTACCTAATGTACAAAATTTTAAATACGCATACTGTTTGTAGAGTGAGGAATCCACTGAACTTTGTACTCATTTTTGTTAGAAAATTGTGTTTGTTATTAATTAGAAATTCGATACTAAAATAGACTAGAGCAGTTATATCAACTTGCAAGTTGGAATATATGGAATACCTTCATCCCGCAGTCTACCTCTTGTTTAAAATTATTACAAATCTAAACCAAACAACTTCCTTTTGCTATATATGACTACAAGTAGTGATCGAAGAATAAATCCAAATGAACTATTCCTATGTTACGATTTCAATTCTCATTCAGCACATTTAATCCAACAGACTCACTCTTACCATTAAAAAAATTATTTTATCTACTCTTAGCAACAACATTTAAAAATAATAAAATACTTTAATCTAATTCTTAAATTTGACTTTATGACTCTGCTATTTTCGAGCGTTTACGGATTGCGCCTCTCGCCTTGGTTAGGCGACAGGATGGCAATCGATGGGTATCATTATATCTTTAGAATATCAAAAAATATTTTCAATAAATGAAAGATGATTTGGCTAACTTAAAATTTAAAAATTTCAATAATATCACTTTCACTGCTCATCAGTACATTTTTACACAAATTTACTATATAAATAATAAATATAATTTTTTTTGGAGGAGGAGCTTAATTTGCAGTTATTTTCATCGAAATTTCGAATCAAGTGTCAAATTTTGATTGATTTCTGAAATAATCAAAATCTTTAAGTCTCTCTATTTAGGCTTCAAACCTTTCTACGAGCCTACGGGATTGCAGTAGCTATGCTGTAATTGTTGTTGTTGTGAAAATTTCTTAGGATATGTATATTCATAATTTTTCTTTTTAATTTTAACTGTAATTGAGCATCTTGTGAAGTGAATTCTCAAAGCAAAAACTATTTATATACATGTATATGCTGCATTCGTAATACATAAATTCAATATATGTACTATGTAAGTACATCTACGTTACTTTATGCGACATCTCATACAATCCCATCATTACAATCATGTCTGCTAAAATGTGAAATGCGAAAATTTTAAATTTCTCGCAAACACACATACACCCAGATACATTTGCCGGTGGAGAAAGCAACACACAACAATTGCCGAATGACAAATATTAGGTAAAGACGTACTATATTTAGCGTGCTTGTATGAGTGAGTGAGCAGAGGGCACATAAATTACTTCAAAAGAAAACAGGTCAAGGGCAAGCGTAAATATATATCTAGAGGGTTAAAGTTGAAATTAAAACATTTCGGATGCAGAACTGGGTGGCAAAGCAAAAATTCAAAAACTTAGTGAAAAAGAAATGAATATGTGTGCTTGTGTGTGTGATATTGAGAACGCCGAAGCAGACGGCAGACCACAGACAAGTAATTTAATGAATAAATATTAAATTATGTATGCACGTACACATAGTATATATGGTATATATGTATACACAGACATATTTTCATGTGTATGTGCATTATATATGGTTATTGCAAATATTAATGACATTTCGGCAAAGTAATGATATGCGCCCAAATGTAGACTTTTTTTTGCAGAAATATACATCATGCGCCCATATGTATGCTATGTTTCACGTATTATATAGTATATGTAAATATGAGACTGTGCTTGTGTTTGCGTGCAGTCATCTTGAAAATATCGAAACAGTATTCATTTTGTATTCGTGTATTAGTAAATGTTTTGTATCAACATTTTGATCTGAAAATATACTCATATGCATTGCATACAAATATATGTACGTCTATTGCTTATTAAACAAAATTGTTGATTCAATAAGCGGCTGAATATCATATTTTCAACATTAGTCGGTGAGTCAATAAACTTTTGCCTCGTGCAGTACGAACTTCAAACAAGTTCAAGTGATTTTTGATAGCCCTTACAAGTATGCACCGAACAGGCTGTCTGTGCGTACACATGTATGTGTTTGTGTATGTGTGTGGGTCATGGCTGCAGACAGAAATAAAAGTACTTTCGTACATTTGTTGCAAATACAAACTCAAATCGCACTTGTGTCAATTGACTTAAGTCGCATTTCAACGAAACATTTTTTTTTTTAACGAGACTTCAACTTTAATAAAGTGCCGTTAGTGTCGGCCAAATATGTGAAGTCTACAAATCATATTAAGTTTTGTGCGCGTGTTGCTAAAGTGCCAGACAAATACATGAAGTGGCTTTAGGGGAATGATATAAGAGAATGCATCAAAAGTAAATTATACAATTTAAATTAATAAAAATTACCAAAATTGATAATACTTGTTTATTAAGTTTATGAAAATATTGTAATGCAATTGGAAGCACTCCTTGAAGTTTTTGTTGGCAACTATTCGCGTAAGGTACATTTAAATGCATGCCAACTTAAATTGTTTTGTTGCCCAGATTGTAATGTTAACTTTGTAGGTTTATTTATATAGTTAGTTTTTTTAAAAAGGTGGGAACCCTTCTTGAAGTACATAAAATTCGAAAAAGCATCATATTTGATTATTACATGACATTTAATTTACCAATTTAATCGTTTAAAAATTTTAAACAGATGGCAACACTTCGAAAAAATATAAATTAAAGCAAAAACTCTAAACTTCGAACATACCTTTTCAATAAATACATTACAATATAGACTTACTTAAAATATTTAAGTTTTGAATCATATTACAGTGGAATTTTAGTTTTGAAAGAGGTGGCAACCCCTTTGCATTTACCTTATATGCGGCAGAATTATTTATTAATTTTTTTAATACACTTGCAAATTAACATATTTCAATAACATTAAAAGTATAACGTATAAAATTTTTGAACAGGTGGCAACACCTCCGAAAAATATAAATTATTTAAAACGTTTAAACATTCCTCAAATATTCTCAATTAAATTATTTAAAAATTAGCTTCTTATTATTTACTTAGAAGTCTAATGGTATAAAAATTTTAAACAGGCGGCAACACTTCATATGAATTTTTAAAGAAACATAAACTTTCGACTGTCTTCTCAGTTAAATCACTTAAAAATTAACTTAAAACTTTAGTCGTAAAAAATTTTAGGTGGCAACACTTATGAATATTATAAAATTTTTAAAGTTTAAACATTCGACAACTCTTCTCAATTAAATCATTTAAAAATCAACTTCCTTAAACTAATTCAAATCCCACTCTAAATATCTTCAATGCGACAAAATTATTTATAATTCTATATTATAAAGACTTAGAAATTAGCATATTTTGTTTATATTAATAATTTAATCGTACAAAAATTTATACAGGTGGCAACACTTCTAAAAAATATGAACTATTTAAAAAGATTAAACGTTGGACAACTCTTATAAATCAAATTATTTCAACAAAACTAAATTAAACTGATTCAATTTTTGAACAGATTAAAATGTTTTCAAATAGGTGGCAACCTTGCGCTAAGTATTTTCAATGTGGCAAAACTATTGACAATTTATTTTTAAATTGACTAAAAAGTTAACAGGTTTTTTTATATTAATAACTTAGTCATATAAAGTAATAAAACAGGTGGCAACTCTACTCTAAATATGTTCAAAGCAACAAAACTATTTTTATTCTTTTTTTAATTGACTTAAAAGTTACCATATATTATTCATATTAATAATTTAATCATATTAGATATTAAAATAGGTGGCAACACTTGTGTAGAATGCCTGCCCTAAATGGAGCTTACGATCTTTAGTCGCAAAGGTGACTATTTTTCTTATCTTTTGTTTAATTTTTTTTATTTAAAAATTTTTTGACTTGATTTTTTAATTTGGTGGCAACTTTTGAACCTTACGAGTTTTATGTCTAAGGCACCCAAATATCTTACATCACTGCACAGCCTTCACTGTATATTACTTCATTGGCTTACAATCTGCATTCGAACTATTTTACTACCCTTACTGGAGAATTTCATAACGGTATACGAAAATTTCGACTAACACCATAAATACCTATGCTACAGGATATTTACTAATACATATGTATGTATATAAAATCTATGAAAAATTCACTGCCAAATATGCTTTCTAAATTTAGTAGAAAACAGCAAACGTTGAAGCGCTCTCATCTACATGCACTTTTATGTATGTATGCGTGCGTGTGTGCGTTTGTTACCTATGAATATTTACTCGAACTAATTGTGCTTGCGTTGGTTTTTCGAAATTAAGCATTTCATGAGAGCAGTTAATTGTATGTAATATTAAGAAAGTTTCCAAACCACTTTTGTAGCCAACATGAAAGGCGATTGCGGCAACGATGCTTCAGCCGCCAGTCATAATGAAATTAAATTACTTAAAATAAATACACTTGCATGTGGGTGCACACGTGTGCTGCTATATATGTACATATGTATGCATGTATGTGTGCTTGCATGTGTTAACGGACTGATGTGTTAATGTGTACGCATGTGTTTACGTGTTGAATTATATGTGCGAGTGTGTTTACATGCAAATATGCCCACTTTTTTGTTTGCGCTCATGTTTGTTTAAACACATGTGCGTATGTGGTAGTGAGTATGCGTGTTCCTTTGTGGCGTGACTTTTGAGAAAATACGAAGTGCCGCGGGCATTGCAGCATTTACTTTGTTTTATTTATAAGTACATAAAAATAAAAATGAAATAATGCAAAAATTAAATAAAATTTGAAAAACGCTCGGCTACAAGGTTGTGTGCAAAAATCTGAAGGCATTTTTCGATAATGAATTTTTAACAAAACCAAAAAATTAAAACTTTAAACTTTTGAAAGTTTCGAAAACAAATTTTCAACATTTTTTGAATAGAAAAATTTTTAAGATCGCAAGGTCCTTTAATTTTGAAGTTTTTTTATCGAAATTTCTTTAAAATGTAGTTTTGGATTTGGTTGTGAAGTTTGAAAATCAAGAAATTTTGCGTTATTTAAAATGTCGTTTTTTTCATAAAAATTTCTATAAAATTTATTTCTTCTTATTTTAAATGAAAAGTATTGTTTTTAATCCGGAACAAACTGCGGACACTACGAATTTTTCGAAATGGAATTTTTCAAATTTTTCCCTTAATTTTAAATATTATTCAAAATAATTATTTCTAGTTTATATATAATATTTTACATAAATATATTAAAAAAAATTCACTATACATTTATTTTTCTTTTTAAAATCCAAAAAATTTAAAGCAATTTTGTAGTTTATAAAAGCAAAAAAAAATTATTTTCCTTAATTTCTGAAATGAAAGAATATAAATAAATCGCAATAATAAGTTTTTAAATCTCCAAAAAAAACAAAGATATTTGAAATTTATTTTAAAAAACATAATCAAATTTTCAAAAATTGTTTTTGAAAATTTTGAAAATCCGCAAAATATAGGTTACATAAAAATCTTAAAAAACATCTATAATTTTTTTTTAAGTTTCCAAAAAATTTAAAGCACTTTAAGTATCCTTACAACGAAAATTTAAATTTTTTTCCATTTTATGAAAGTTAAAAAATTAATTTCTTTAAAAAAGGCTTAAATTTTTTAAATAAAAAAATATAAAACCAAACATAAAATAAATTTTTAAATCACTTAAATCTAAAAATATTTGAAATTTGTTTTAAAAACTGCATTTTAAAATTAAAAAATTTTTTTTTTAAATTTTGAAAATTTTCTGAATATAGATTTCTTTTTAATTTTCACACAAAAAATTAAAAAAACTTGCAGCATCATTTTGAACCTCATTAGGGCATAAATATTATATAAAGACCAGACTTCCTTGGCCACCACTGTTATTTAAATCTATACGCAACAGCAAAAACATACACTTGTAAAATGAAGTAGCATTTCAGCAGCTTTAAACATCAATCAGCACGCTTGAGTCAAGTTAATAAATATTAAAAACATTAAACTGGCGTGCGGAGTCCCGTTACATATGTACCGTTTTTATGCCTATGTGATTTGTATACTTTCCGGCCTTTTCACTTTTTTAATTTTTCTGCAATTTTATTTTATTTTCACTTTAAGTTTGAAGATTTCCTTTACTTTGTAATTTACTCGTGGCCCTTCCACTGCATGGCCAGCGGTTAACTGTTGTTTTTACTTAGTTGAAGTGTTGTGCGCAGTCTTTTGTGACACAGTGTAGCCAAGCGTGTCAGCCTAGAAGTTCACAGAGCCATAAACAAGTGTTGGCTATTCAGATTAGTTGCTCGAGTTCCGCTAAGCTATTGTATTGTTGAAGGTTTAAATTAATTATGTAGGGTTGCAATTTATTTTATTACGAGTAATTATTAAAAATAAAAAAATAAAAATTTAAAATACAAAGGTTAAAAATTTTCGCCATAAAAAAGGAAAAAAATTTGCCTTGCTTGACACCAAATATATTACAAATAAAGCGCTAATTTTTTGACTTAAAATTTTTGAACTGGTGGCAACGCTTTCCAACAGTATTTTTTATATATTAATTTTTAATACCATTTTAGTTTAATAGACGAGTGTAATGCAGCGCATCTATTTTGACTTTTATGTAAAAAAAATTTGATAAGGTGGCAACCTTTAAAAAATATTTTTCACTGCTTACACTGATGTATGATTCACTTTAATTCAGAATACGTATTCTAGTATTTATTAGCGAAATTTGTGTGAACCAAAAAATCTGGTCAGGTGGCAACCTGTGAATTGGTTCGAAATTATTATTTAAAATCCATAATTATTACAGGCGGATTAAACAAAAAAATATAAAATATTTCTCTGACTTATAGCTACATATGTATATTAAGATTAATGGTCTAATGTATAAGTTTTCAAAAGTTTTTCACAAGTCAAAGCTTCTAATCCATTTTTAAAATTGGTCGCTGATTCGAAAATTGGTTTCATATCTTAAATTTTGTATTGTAACGAGTATAATAAATCTAGATTACAAAAATGTACAATTTCTTGAAAATTTATGTACCATAAGCTTAGTTCACATGTTGTTAGCTTGTAGTAAAAAATCACTCATACGCAGTAGCATGCTAATTATAGAATAATTATATATAAGGTAAATCTCTGCAATATATTTGTTTTAACTATTTTATTAATGACTAAATTATTAAAACATAACAAAATATTTTAGTGCACAGAAAAAATTTTCGGGATCCCGACCCTAAAATTTCAAAATCCCGAAATTTTGTGTTTTTCGCAAACGGTTTTCGGCTTAAACAAACCAAACAAAAATTAACCGGAACCCCGAGAAAATAATTTCAAAATCCCGAAAATTCGGTATTCACTACAAAACTACAAAAACCGCTATATATTTTCAAAATATTTATCAATATACAACATGCAAAAGTTTATTAGTTTCAAAATCCCGAAAATTCGGGATTCACAAAACTATAAAAGCCGCTATATATTTTCAAAATATTTATCAATATATAAAATGCAGAAGTTTATTAGGTGTGCGGATTAAATGCCTTTAATATAATTTCCAAACGAGCGTATAACCAAACCACAGCAGATAATTAACACTTCAGCAACACTGACAGGTAGTCCACAAATGCCTGCGTGCGCAATATGTCCGTGTGGAAATGAAGTTTGAAAACACAATGAAAATAAATTAAATAAACAAACTATTAATTTAAACTTTGCCGCTTCACGCACGCTAAGCAACAGAATTCAGCACGAAAACAACAACAACAACAGGCATATTAAAAACTATTGGAGATTGTGGAGAGAGCGCAATAATTGGATAAGAAAATCGCACGCATAGCATGCGCTGGGGACACATTCCACGCCAAAACTATGAGGATAGACCAAAACTTAAAGTTTTTCGAGCTTTTTTGTAGGTTTTACTTTTTTTTGGGTTTGTTTTATTAATTTTTGCCAGTGGGAATTTCTGCCAACATCTTTATTGTTTTTACCGTTACACAGCTTTTTGCTATAGAAATTCTTTGCTAACTTTGGCATAATTGTGAATTTTTAATAAAATTGTGTGCGAGAAAGTAGTGGCAAACGAAAATTAACGCAACTCAGCATATTGGAGAAGCGGTTGTATGTGAGGGGTATATATGCATACCTGCTGGCAAAAATTTCATATAATGCTTGCGTATGAATACATGTATGTATGTATGTATGTGTGTGTGTGCGTGGTGAAAATTTTGTCACACATCGCAAAAGTTAAGAAGTGACACGCAAGTTGTGACTTAAAAACTTGAAAATTGCTGTTCCTACTTTTTTGCTGCTTTCCTGTCGCATGCCAAGAGTCTTATGTCAGGTATTTTCCCCAAGTGTGTTTTTTCAAGGACTCTGCAAAGTTACCGTAACGACCTTCGCTGTGTATATTTTTGCAAGTTTGGTGTATAAAAATTTCACTTTAACCCAAATACAGCGAGGGTGTTGATACAAATTTATGAGGCTCACTTTGAAGTTTGGTAGCAAATTTCCTTACAATATGAATCTGGTTGGTAATCGGAATTCAATTTATTATGTCTAAATGCTTCACATACTAAACCAGCGCTGTGACATTGGAGTTATAAGAATTTGTAAAGAGCGGAAATGCAGATTGTAGAGTAGACGAGTGATATTGAGGGGTAATGATTACAATTTGAAATGTACTCGTATGTATACTTAATGTAACTTTAGTACTACATCGTTTCCCGATAATAATGATATGATTTATTAACAAATAAAAAACACAAATTTTAAACAAAATTAAAATTTTCTTTAATTGGGTTAAGGGGCCATACCAGTGTGACACTTTCAAAAAACAAAAAAAAAGTTGTTATCCTGTAAAATCGGGAAGGTCGTATCTTGAATAGTTTTTGGATGGCAGCGTTCTAAAAAGCGACCGCTCGGAGCTACAAACATACATAAGTGAAACTTTAAACGCGTTTTTCTCGAAACGATATTTTTCAAATTGCTGACATCAAAACCAAACGAGAAATTAACCGATCGACTTCAAATTAAAACTGAGTATTTTTGAATACATTTGTCATATAATGAACTCCGATCTTTTTTATTGGTTGAAAATTATCAATTTGGCATTAAAAAAACGATCACTTTTTCGTAAAAAAACGATTATTTTTTTTAAATTACGCCATTATCTTAATTTTTATTATTTTTCAAAGATCGTAGTTCATTGTAAAGAAAATATATTTAAGTTTAATAAACATTTTGAATTTTTTTGTACAGACAGATGGCAAAATCAGCAATTTCACGAAGCTTGCGGTGTCTCAATGACTCCACTTCTTGAGTGAAAATAATTTTATAAAGAAGCAAGCCCAAATCCTTTCTTACAATCCGCCAGTTTGTAGTTTGCGACAGTCTCAATTCTTGAAAACGCCTTCTAATCGACAAATTGGTGTCTTCAGCAACTGTTGCCTAAACGGCAGCATTCCTTACATTACTTCGAGCGACTCTTTGACATGTTGGCACTTGAACATTATGCAACGAAAATATGCGCTTGAGATTTTTTACAAAATGAACAAAAATGCGATTTAATGTACAACTAAGCAAATCGAATTATTATTTAAGCCTGTATAAATTTTCTATGTTAATATAATACCTCTCTGAATCGAGACAATACTTTTCGTAACATTAAAACAGCATCAGAGGAAAAACTGAATTGTTGAGTTTTTCTACAGCTTATTGAATGCGAGCTTGCCATAACTCCTTGTCTAGCTAAGTTTAATCTCACATTACCCAACTTAACATAAATAAAACTTTCTTATGCTAGCGCCAACGCAAGCATTAAGAAGTTTTGGTCAATCCACCTATCGTTTAACTTTGACAAATTATTCTGCGAGTATAAAAACAAATAATCGAAACTCACTCTTTCAGCATTGAATGTTCATACAATTAGGTGTGAGAAAAGATGTATTGAAATTTTAAGGCTTCGACACTACATTTTTATTAATTTTTTTACTAACCTACCAACTAAATAATGTTTAATGGAACACTTAATTGCAATTTAAGCCCAAAAGAGAAACTATTTTTTGAAAACTTTTGATTTGCTTTTAAGCTGAGATGAAAATTTCAGATGAAAGCAGCTAACATTTTTTTATGATTTTTAGAACTTTTTTGTTAAAAACTGGTAACAGTGAATACGTCTCGCTTTCATCCTTTCGTTTCGTTATTATGATCTCTGAAAGTAAGACATATTATCCTGCACATTTATTAGATTTGTAGGAAAAATGAGTTAAAATTTACATATAAACAAATATATATCCCCAGCGAGACAAGCATTCTAATTGACCGATATCCGTACACCATAGTAAAAGATGAATAAAAATCCCTCATGAGCAGTGGCATTTCATTAGAACCGCAAAGCGCCTCTAAAACAATGTCACAAACTTTCAATGTAAGTTTTTTTTCTAACATTCCAATGTCTTTTCTCAAATTTTTGACAAGTTCCTGTTTTTTTAAACTTTATTGGACCTATTTTGAGAATAATCGCTGAAAATACTATATGTTTGTAACTCAATAAAGATTTATCATTCCTTACCTCTGGTGGGGGGAAATGAAAAGACCTTCATCGAGTGAGAATATATTCATTCTAATTTTTATTTAGTATTTTTCTTGCTTATATACAATTTTTAAAACTATCTTAAATAACTAAATATATGTGTATCTGTGTATGTTTTTATGTTTTGCAGCATATTTTTTATTGCTGCTTGACATGGGGTTGATTTCAAGTGTACAATTTATTGGAAGTGTGTGTGTGTGTTTAATGTTATCTCTGCTGAATATTAATGATTTGTGTCCCATGCATTTTTATTATTATTACTCGTAGATGTGCATTGCATGTAAATGCATTATGTATATATATATATGTATGTATGTATGTAAATATATTAATAGATATTTATATTTAGAAGAATTTCGGCTTTGCTGATAGGTAAGTATGTTTAATGATATTTGAACACTATATATGCAGAGAATGATCACCAATGTTGGAAATATACGCACAACAATCAAATTTAACGAACTACATAAATGAAAATTTTGGATCTTTATACTTGGCATAAGCCACATTGCAAATTTTATAATTGTCATTCGCGATTAATAGAGCACGGAAAGGACTCTCATTTGATCAAATTTGGCGCTCACATTTTGGTTAATATCTTCAGTATAAAACATATCAAACGTGTCTCAACTTATTTTAGTTATTCATTGGAGTTTGAATCATTTAATGCTAGACTCTTATCAAAAGATCAAGTATTTGATTCGAGTTTGATACCAAGAAGCTCATTGAAAACTGCAGAAATATAAAATAAACGATATTTACGAGATGTGTTCAAAAAGTATCGCGAATCGTAACTGACAGTTTTCTTCGATTGCAGAGGCGTGGTGCATCATGAGTTCTTGCAACAGGGAAGAACGGTCAATAAGGAATATTACCTTCAAGTTATTTGTGGAAGAACAAAAATTGACTTTTGCACCACGATAACGCCCCTGCTCACACACATCGTTGCTTGTGCTCGACTTTTTGGCCAAAAACAACACACTAATGATGCCGCAGCCACCGTATTCCCTAGATCTGGCCCCCTATGACTTTTTTTGTTCCCTAAACTGAAGAGACCCATGAAAGGACGACGTTACGCTTGTCTTGGCGAGATAAAGACGGCATCGAAGGAGGAGCTGCAGAAGATAAAAAAAAATGATTTTCTGAAGTGCTTCGAAGATTGGAAAAACCGTTGGCAAGAGTGTATAATATCTCATGGGGATTACTTTGAAGCGGACAAAATAGATATTCATGAATAAATAAATAATTTTTGAAAAAATACAAAATTTGCGATACTTTTTGAACACACCTCGTATATCGTTACCTATTACAATAAACGTATGTACCTCTCCAGACCAAAGTTTTACTACTCTTTCTTATTTTTTTTTACTAAATACCAAAGTCTACAATAGTAAGTCTCAAAGAAAAACGAAACAGGTGGCAGATATCATATTAAAAAACCTGTCAGAATGAGAGTACCCCTTTAAAGGACTATTTTTTAATAGCGTGCACAAAAAACAGATATCTGTTTGATGAGTCAAATGAGTGCAAAAAATGTTCCCGAAATACTTGTATATCAACAATCAACTCAAACTCAAAAATCATTACACATAAATAGACACAAAAGTATATATCTAAATTTGTATATATGATTTATATAGTTCAACGTATACGGCACAAGCCACGCAGCAAACATTTGCGAGTTCACCACACACATTTTTTATGGAATGAAACAAACAAATCAAATCAAAATTTCACCGCAAATATATGTATATGAAAAGCTTTGGCTTATATGATGTTATTGTTGGTTTGGAGAACGTACTGAAAATGAAATAATGCGCAACAATAAAGAAATATTTCGACGTTATAGTCGAAATAAACACACACACACGCACACAATACATGTATACATTTCACGCACACATTTTCGATGAGCTATGAGGCCACGACGCCACCGCATGCACTCGTATTTTAGTTATAAATTTCGCTAGCTTACATTACGGCGCGCGTTAGCTTAGCAGTAAACTAATAAATACAGGGGCAGTTTGAAACGTGAAATTTAATATGTGCACGCGCGAGTGTTTTCTGATGAAAAATGTGCGGCAACAGCACGCCATGACTTCTCTGACCTGGTAAATAACCAGACTAAAAGGATATCGAAAGCATATTTATGAATGAATGAGTTTTCGGCCACTCACGTAAGTAAAAATGCTTGAAACAATGCTGTTGCCACACAATGCTGGCGCTCAAAATTGCGATTTTTCTTTTTTTGATTTTTCGGCTTCTCTTTCAGTATTCCATTTTTCGTTTCATTTTCAAATTTATATTAAATCCTCAGTCAGAAAATTTTCAATGTTATTTTTGAGCGACAAGCACTTTAGTATGCTTGTTGATATTTGATGCTATAGATCTCTCTTTTTTATTCTTGATGTCGGCATTATTTCCTTAAACGTGTAAATTAATATTGGTTTTTCCGAGTTGAAGCGTTTTCCCTATTAGCATTGTTGTCTTTGTTAAAAGTACTTATAAATAATAAAAGAAATTTTATTAGGGTTGATACTAAAAGTGAACTCTGCGTCGAGAGATTACACTTAGGCACAGATAAGTCTTTCTTAGTACCCAAAAATCCTTCAAATATATTCAACTTTTAATTATAGGCGAAACACCTTGAGGTCATCAGTTATATGCTAAGATTACCAGCTAGCGACTTTGCATGGCGTATTGAGATCCAAAAAATATCTGCCTTGCATTGTTGCAATAGTCATGGAAAAAGGTCGAGAAATGTCTAACCTCTACCTCCTCCGACACAGAGCAGAATAAGATCCGAGATGTTCTATTTTGGCAAACTTGGAACAGTCAATAAAAAAGGAGGACACGGCATTTCTATGTGGTATTCATAGCGGCTAACCAATGCTCATCTAACTCCTGTGTGGCCATCCAGCCAGCAAACCAGCTATGAATTAAAAGAGAACAACGGAATTTCGACTACCTAACAGTACCTTGAGTATGTTATTGCTAGATTTGCGGTGACTATGTGAAGAGGGAGGGATATCTAGGGAGCATGAGGCTTCCAGATGATGGGGTCAGGTGTAGGTGGCAAGCCGCTGGGACAATAGCCGCAGACTTCAGATTCGGGTTGTTTTCGTGGGACGGGGGTAGAGAACTGGGTACATGTATATAATTGCAGAATACCCGATGTACTCGGACATTAGGGTTCTGGGTGATATGGGTATTAGCTGAACTGATGGGCGTTTAGATGTAAGCGATGTGATCTCCACTAGTCGGAATTCCGAACAGTTAGGGCCTTTTGCGGCGAAGGCGTTTAGCTGGGAATTAAGTTAGTGTGTATGATATCCAACTTCTGGCCACCAGGCTTTATCTCAATTGGCTCAACTAGTTGTAGAGTTTTGATGACGGCTGAAAAAACTTGTCCAGGGAAACTTCGAAAGATGATATTTGATCCGATCAGCTTAAAGTTAATACAAAGACAGATCCGTTCAACTTTGACAGATCCTGTGGGTTTGGGAATAGTTTTGAAATCGCTCCAACTACTGTGGTCATTATAAAACACAGCTATGTTATCCGATAAAACTTAATTATCGTATCCTAACTTTTATTTCAACAAAACGGTATCGAAACGATAAAAATTGGATAGTTGTTGACCACAGCGCCATCTAGCTACCCAAAGCGGCATACTGATCATATCTAGGGAAGCAAATCTTAATATTCACACTATGAAAACTAAAATGCATGCCGTTAAATTTCAACAGCAGACTCAAAAAAATAAAGTGGAAATAAAATGAAGATGTCCTGAGAACAAAGTTACGATAGTGTTAAAATGTGGAAATAAAAATATTTGAAAATATTTTCTACAACAAAATCAAAAGGGAAAAATTCCCCATATAATTTTTTTTTTAGAGTTGATTATTTTGAGTCACTTTAATATCAGCATTTAGATGGATTCATAGAAAAAAATATCGCACATTGACTGTAAGAGTCACCCTCATAAACACACCACCATCTACTAAGCACACTTACAACTGGACATAGTTTGTCTCATATAATTATGGCTTTGATATATGCACAAATAAATTCAGTCACAAATTGTGTTGATATTTGATGCCATAGCCATTTATGACATAAACACTCACACCTGCGCATAAACAGCATCCTTTATTTGCACACATTTGCCTTTGGCCATACCGATTGCCCAAAGTAATAAAGTAAACGGCAACATAGAAAAGCAATAAAGATAATATGGCAAATCAAAAGCGTAAACTTTAGTAAAATACGCATTAAATAAAATGTAACACTTCGCAGCACAAAGGGACGCAGACCTTTTGCCATTTTCGATAAACGAAAATATGTGCACATTATAATACAATAACAACTAGCTACAAATAACAATGGAAATATATGGGCTTTGAACAGAAATAACAAAACAAAAGTACAATCGAATATACAGTTAGTTGGCGCTGGTAAGAATTATGCGTTTATTTTGAAAACTTTCCGCTGCACTAAATATCAGTGGGTATATAAGTGTGTGTGTGCGTGTGTGTGCCTGTAAATATTTTCCACAGATTTTAAAGCGATAGCAAGTTTTTGGGTTCAAGGCAGAGAAAGCAAATATAAGCGCAATAAACAATAATCGAAAGTTGATTATAAGTTGAAACGACAAAAGAGAAGGAAATTGAAGGAGCTTTTATAGGATCTGAAGCTTGGTATGCAGGTAAGATTCGTATTCCGCTTTTGTTATTCGATTTTGTTGGGTTTTCAGTGAATGTTTGAAGGACGATAATTATTTTTATTTTCATTATTATGTAGTAAACGTGCAGCTGGACGAGCGATGTTGTAATCAGTCAAATGTTTTTTCTAAAATAAAGCTTTTTTTTTTTCAATGCTCCGTCATTCCACAATAATTTTACTAGGAAATTTTCTGGGTTTTTCCATTGTTGTTTTGAATACATGTATTTGGTTTCGTTCAAAAATCCTTATCTTCTCGAAGAAGAAAATAAACGGAATCGAGTTCAAAGTATCAAGTTCTCACTTTGGAGAATCCTATCTTCCTGCTTGTGTTCATAATTACACCAATATTTGTCAATTTGTTGGTACGAAATGTTCTCAAAACGTATTTCAAGATCTTCTAACCAAAATGTTATGTTAAAAGACTGCCAACCGTGAATACCGTAACTTCCATCCTTTAACGATAGACAGATATTGAAAGACCTATTGACCAAAGGTCTATTGTTTAAAATTTTGGAATTTTATTATCTCCGCCAATTCAGAGAATTCTGAAAGCAGTTAATACGAATCAAGGCCTAGTTTCGAACCTAGAAACGTGCGACGGCATTTCAAGCTCCTTTTCGGAAAGGGCAAAAGAACTGCAGGTATAATAAAGAGTGCCGTGTCGCAGCAGAGAGAAGACAGACTGCCTACTTCGCAACTTTACGATCGGCCCTAACTATTGTGGAATGGGATAAATGCCGAGAGTTGAAGAGGGAAGTGAAAAGCATTTGCAGATAAACAAAGAGAAAGACCGAAATCCAGGAGTACCAAGAGCTTGACAAGTTGACCGATAAAGATAATGCTAGAAAATTCTACGAAACCAAGCGGCGACTCACAGGAGATTCAAGACCGAAGTATACTCTAGCAGAACCGCCAAAGGTGATCTAGAATTATAGAGGGAACACTTATCTAGCCTACTGAATGGCAGTGAAAGCACAACAACAGGCGATGATGAACCCGATTCCCCAATCGATGACGATGGAGCAGACGTTCCATTGCACGGCCATGAAGAAGATCGCATAGCAATTACCTGTCTAAAGAACAACAAAGTGACGGGCGCCGATGGATTGCCGGCTGAGCTATCAAAATACGGCGGCGAAGAACTAATAAGCAGCATGCATAAGTTTCTTTGTAAAAAATGCACGGACGAAAACATACCCAACGATTGGAATTTAAGTGTGCTCTGCCCAATCCACAAAAAGGAAAACCCCACAACCTGCGCCAACTACTGTGCAACGTTGAGGCATATAAAATACTTCAAGAAGCGGTCTGCCTTTGCCAGTGAATAAGAATCCTCCAAGTATATATATTTCTGTCATGCAAGGGCATCTAATTTTATATAATTTATCACATAAATTCAAAGAGAATTTTGAATAGGTATCTTCAGACATTTGCTGCTGAACTTTTTTAAAAAGCCAACCACATGAACCAAAAATTTAAAATATTTTTATCCGACAGTAATCCTAAAGCTTTGTTTGGACCAGTTCTCAACCGTTTCATGGCTGAAAAAAATTATTATTAATTTCAAGTTTTTCAGAAACCGGTTTCTTCAAAATTTGATCATTCGATATACTATATAACAAGATTATAATAACAACTGTTTAGTTACAATAACAAAAGGAAAGCTATAAACTAAGTAACTGGAATGACTATGTTTATCAAAAAAAAAAAACAAAAAACTTTTTCTATCGAAAAGATCGTATCTAGTATAAGAACTGTTTTGATTATTCCATATATCATATCTATGTCGTTGGGAAAGGGTTCGCTTGGTGAATAGGAATAAAGAAAATACATATGTATTTTAGGAATAAATTAACAGAATAGGGTAACTGTCTTCACGTATAATAAAAAAAATGAAAACAATAGCAAAAACATTACTCATTAAGCATTATTATTTTTATATTAAAATAAAAGTAATGATAAATAGTAACCACGAATACCACCCCCACCACTTCACCCTTTACTCCTATAAATTCTTATTATTGTTATTGTTTTCAATGCCATTGTTCTTTTCCACAATGAAAACAATCAGTTAAAATCATTATTTCAAATAAACAATAACAACGATTTATGTGAAATTCAAATTTATGCGTGAAGTTTTATCAAGAGAACACCAACAAGCCAATAATTACACTCACTTGCCTATTATGGCATAAATAATTTTGTTACATTCGCAATTTTATTGAACTTTTGAAAATTATGAGACTCACAGAAAGGAGGCAAGTAAAATAAAAATATTTTTTTTTTTAATGAATTGTTTAACATGAAAAGGAAGATTCTATACTATATATACAAGGAGGGTTCCAAAGCAAAGAGGACTTTTAACAAAAAAACAGCACAAATGGTTGTTTCAGCGAAATCAATTTATTTTATTTAAATTAGGCTCCTGCACGGTGCAAATACATGTCGAACGAGTGTTTTAGCTCGTTGGCCGGTTGGCCACGTCCACAAAACGCTTTACTTTCCTGAGAAAATTCATTTTTCCGAAAAGAAAGTAGTCGCTTGGTGCCACATCAGGTGAATACGGCTAGGGGTTAATGGTTAAACTGCGACTTTTGGTCAAATAATCGTCCTTCGAATCTTGGATTCTGAGCAATTTTTGGTCGTCAGTCAATTTGTGCGGAACAAACTGTGCACACACCTTTCGTAAGAGCAAATGTTCGGTCAAAAAGCGATAAATCGATGTTTTGGAGATGTTCAATTCTATTTTCATGAATTTGAATGATGACTGATTTTTGATGAATTCACGCATAGTTGCTATGAAATTTCCGGTGATGACGGATTTTGATTGACCTACATGTTGATCGTCATTTTTGTTTGTCCTCACGAAATAATATATTTGAGATATGATAAGTGTTCTAAAGAGTTGGAACATAAGCAAAAAATCGTCATCTATTTTCTCTCAAAGGATTTCCACATGAAGAGAATTGGAAATTTAACACCAAGCGAACAGAGATATCTGCAGCACTACTCGAGAACTTGACTTTTTTTCTGGATTTGCACCAGACAAAATTTTAGAGAGATGGGGCTTCCGTTTTACGAAGTAAGTCTCACAGGCTGAAATATTCGCTTTCGAAGTTCGAAATTAAGCTTATTGAAAAAATTATAAAGACTAAGTCTACAATGTCACAGAAGCAAACCAATTTGACGAAGTCAGTCAAATATTACTCCGAGGTAGAAAACTAATGTAGTACTGTTGCAAAAAGTTATCCGAAAACCGATTTAAATTCAATTTAGATTATGATTGTTACGAAACAGCTTTTAAAAGATTTTTTCTCGTTAGAAAAGTACACCATAAGTAGCTTCAAAGAAAAAAACTCACATTCATGAGGCTACATCACTTAGGTAATTACATGGAACGTCACCACGAATTCAGCGCCACTCTCACCGCAATTATACACTGTCATGCCACATGTAAGCCTCGTCTGTTGCCTCTTCTGTTGTCTCTTCTGTTGCAACCAATTTGAATATTCATAAAGTGTAATTATTATGCTCAGCATTCATATGTTTCTTCTTTTGTTTAATATATTTATTTTAAATTTTTATTACATTTTTAATTAAGCATCTCAAATGTCCAACAAGGACCGACCAACGGCAATTCAATAAAGCGAAATGCTTGCGCAGCAGCCGTGAAAACAAGCACCGCGTACAATCAACTGCAAAATATTGACACTTTAAGTGCCGCGCCGTTAAATTGCCAGCGCAACAATGGCAGCCCGACTGCCACATGTAATTGCTGGCAACAACAACAATGAGTGCAAGAACACATTTGTTTTTATATGAGAGACGTGGCACGTGTGAAATAGCACTGTCATTAACATTAAAAGCGTAAAAGAGAGCAACACATGAGCTCGGCCTGTCTTAAATATCAGCAGACAATTTATTTTATCGCGAAATTTTAATTAAGTAGCAAATTCTGATAGCTTACCCAAAAGTTTACCAATATACATATATTACACAATTGTTGCATAAAACAAAGAGAAAATTAAACTGCTCTTAGTTTCGATGCTGAGGAAGTAGAAAGTGAAATATCTCTTTTTTTTATTCACATTTTTGTCTGAGAAAAACAATTTTTTTTTTGCAAACTTGAAAACTTCTATCTTACGGATCTTTTTAATGTAAAAGTCCTGGTTCATATCGGCTTAGCTACTTTTCTCTTAAGGGACCAGCAGGGTAATCTGGCGTGACATTTTGACATTTTTTATACCCTGAACAGGGTATATTAAGTTTGTCACGATGTTTGTAACACCCAGAATGAAGCGTCGGAGACCCTATAAAGTATATATATAAATGATCAGTATGTTGAGCTGAGTCGATTTAGCCATGTCCGTCTGTCTGTCCGTCTGTCTGTCCGTCTGTCTGTATATATACGAACTAGTCCCTCAGTTTTTAAGATATCCTTTTGAAATTTCGCAAACGTCATTTTCTCTTTAAGAAGCTGCTCATTTGTCGGAACGGCCGATATCGGACCACTATAACATATAGCTGCCATATAAACTGAACGATCGGAATCAAGTTCTCATATGGAAAACTTTCGCATTTGACAATGTATCTTCACCAAATTTGGTATAGATTATTTTCTAGGGCAAAAATGTAATATCCGAGAAAATTGTTCAGATCGGTTAACTATAGCATATAGCTACCATACAAACTGAGCGATCGGAATCAAGTTCTTGTATGGACAACTTTCACATTTGACAAGATATGTTCACGAAATTTGGTATATATTATTTTATAAAGCAACAATGTAAGCTCCGAAAAAATTGTTCAGATCGGTTAACTATAGCATATAGCTTCCATACAAACTGGACACATAGTTACTAACAGAAATGCACCTGTGAAGGGTATTTAGCTTCGGTGCAACCGAAGTTAACGTTTTTTTTTGTTTTTTCATACAAATGTAGAATATACAGTTGAACTTTTTTCACATAAGTATCATGAGGCATATCGTGGAGTGTTTAAACAAAATTTTTCGGAATTTTTTGATGCAACCTGTCGCAGAAATGGCTGGGTGAATGAGATTAACTCAATGAAAATTCAGAACGTATTTTAATGATAGCAGAAAAATCATTGTGCCTAAAATATATAAAATTGGGCGAAAACCTGACCCAACCCCCGTATAAAGGATTACAAGGATTTTCGAACATCCGGCTGAATTTGTATAATGACTACGTAAAATGGCTTTGGTTTTTCTAACAAATCTTTTGCCTAATATATGGGTCAATGTAAAAATTATATGCATAGTGTATGTATATATATATATAAAATTGTTTATATTTCGTAAGGCATTTTCTCTGGCTTTGATTCCTGCAAGTTGCAAGTGTATAAGATGTTCGATTGCACCCGAACTTAACACTTTCTTATTTGTTTAACACTAGTTTTTGCAAAACTTTCCTAGAACCCAGTGTCAAATGCCAATTTTGTGATATGAAAGTCAAAATCATATAACGGGTGATTTTTTTGAGGTTAGGATTTTCATGCAGTAGTATTTGACAGATCACGTGGGATGTCAGACATGGTGTCAAAGAGAAAGATGCTCAGTATGCTTTGACATTTCATCATGAATAGACTTACTAACGAGCAACGCTTGCAAATCATTGAATTTTATTACCAAAATCAGTGTTCGGTTCGAAATGTGTTTCGCGTCCGTGTCCGATGAGCGATGAGGCTCATTTCTGGTTGAATGGCTACGTAAATAAGCAAAATTGCCGCATTTGGGGTGAAGAGCAACCAGAAGCCGTTCAAGAACTGCCCATGCATCCCGAAAAATGCACTGTTTGGTGTGGTTTGTACGCTGGTGGAATCATTGGACCGTATTTTTTCAAAGATGCTGTTGGACGCAACGTTACGGTGAATGGCGATCGCTATCGTTCGATGCTAACAAACTTTTTGTTGCCAAAAATGGAAGAACTGAACTTGGTTGACATGTGGTTTCAACAAGATGGCGCTACATGCCACACAGCTCGCGATTCTATGGCCATTTTGAGGGAAAACTTCGGACAACAATTCATCTCAAGAAATGGACCCGTAAGTTGGCCACCAAGATCATGCGATTTAACGCCTTTAGAGTATTTTTTGTGGGGCTACGTCAAGTCTAAAGTCTACAGAAATAAGCCAGCAACTATTCCAGCTTTGGAAGACAACATTTCCGAAGAAATTCGGGCTATTCCGGCCGAAATGCTCGAAAAAGTTGCCCAAAATTGGACTTTCCGAATGGACCACCTAAGACGCAGCCGCGGTCAACATTTAAATGAAATTATCTTCAAAAAGTAAATGTCATGAACCAATCTAACGTTTCAAATAAAGAACCGATGAGATTTTGCAAATTTTATGCGTTTTTTTTTTTAAAAAAGTTATCAAGCTCTTAAAAAATCACCCGTTAAATGACACTGTCGAACTAGAGGATCTTGGTAAGAGGTTTCCATTTAAAATGCGATCTAATTTCCATCAAACCTATTTGCTCGAATTTAACGCATTTTTCTAAAATTCTAAATTACCGGTATTGGCTCACATGTTAAACAGTCAAAACCTATTATTTTTGCGATCTAATTGAGCCTAATGGAGCTGCACTCCTATTTACCTACTTAACCCTATTTGTGCACGGAAAGTAGTAGGTAAGCTTAAAAAATTGCTTCAGCCATAACAATGTGCTTTTGGGAAACTCTTTAGATCCAAACTATTTGATTCCGAGAACTCCCCTAAATTCTGTCAATTTGTCTGTCTTTACGTCTTGTACGTCTTAAGATGATTGGTTTTAATTTAGCTTTTGTTTCTAAATGGCTAGTTCAAGTCAACAATTTTTCAGAGTGATAATTCTCACTCTAATAGACAAGCCTTTAAAACAACTTGTTTAAGTTAATCCATTCAGAGGCGGTTAAGTTCTCAGGAGTAGGAATAAAAAAAATTTACCAAATATTTATCACTCCAAAATATAAACTATAGGGTGATTTTTTAAGAGCTTGATAACTTTTTTTAAAAAAAAAACGCATAAAATTTGCAAAATCTCATCGGTTCTTTATTTGAAACGTTAGATTGGTTCATGACATTTACTTTTTGAAGATAATTTCATTTAAATGTTGACCGCGGCTGCGTCTTAGGTGGTCCATTCGGAAAGTCCAATTTTGGGCAACTTTTTCGAGCATTTCGGCCGGAATAGCCCGAATTTCTTCGGAAATGTTGTCTTCCAAAGCTGGAATAGTTGCTGGCTTATTTCTGTAGACTTTAGACTTGACGTAGCCCCACAAAAAATAGTCTAAAGGCGTTAAATCGCATGATCTTGGTGGCCAACTTACGGGTCCATTTCTTGAGATGAATTGTTGTCCGAAGTTTTCCCTCAAAATGGCAATAGAATCGCGAGCTGTGTGGCATGTAGCGCCATCTTGTTGAAACCACATGTCAACCAAGTTCAGTTCTTCCATTTTTGGCAACAAAAAGTTTGTTAGCATCGAACGATAGCGATCGCCATTCACCGTAACGTTGCGTCCAACAGCATCTTTGAAAAAATACGGTCCAATGATTCCACCAGCGTACAAACCACACCAAACAGTGCATTTTTCGGGATGCATGGGCAGTTCTTGAACGGCTTCTGGTTGCTCTTCACCCCAAATGCGGCAATTTTGCTTATTTACGTAGCCATTCAACCAGAAATGAGCCTCATCGCTGAACAAAATTTGTCGATAAACACATTTCGAACCGAACACTGATTTTGGTAATAAAATTCAATGATTTGCAAGCGTTGCTCGTTAGTAAGTCTATTCATGATGAAATGTCAAAGCATACTGAGCATCTTTCTCTTTGACACCATGTCTGAAATCCCACGTAATCTGTCAAATACTAATGCATGAAAATCCTAACCTCAAAAAAATCACCCGTTATATTAGCAAAAGCAAGACGTAAGCACGACTGAAGTGAAATCTTCGGCCGTTGGTAAGTTCTGAACACCAACCTTTAATAAGGAAAATAGTGAATGCTATTTTGACAGTGTCATGCCATTACTTTTTGACATGCCTTTGATAATAAAATCCGTTAATTCGTGGCGTCATAAATAAAAGTAGAAACAGACTCTGTTCACAAACAAAGATTGACAGTTCGTTTCGTTTATGACAGTACATATAGCAATATAATCTCTATCATCACTTATCTTAAAAAATTAAGTTAAAGAATTTTTAATTTTTTTCTTAATATTTTACGATCACTAAAAATGTACAGTGCCAAGAAATCAACAAAAAAATTATTTTCAATTGAATATTTTGTACAAATAAATTATATCGTTTAAGTGTGCATATAGTCTTTTCGAAAGAGTCCTTAATCACCATACAGTAATTTTTCTACCCACGCGGTATTATAAAATCGTTAAAAATATATTTATAGATTAGGATGTTCGCTATTTCTCTGGTTGTTTCCTTATGGCCCCTCAAAGTGAGGTTGCACAAAGTTTTCTACCAAGTGCCTTATGACGTTTCTGTTGCTCATACAACATGGCGTACTGCATGCACTACTCAGTACTATTGATGTATAATTCAAAGTGCTTATAACTTGGAAACGGATATTCTTATGGAAAAAATTATTGAGACCAGCTTTATAGAGCGCTAACTTTTGTATTAGAGTATGATATTTCCAAGTGTTTTTTTGCTTAATACGAAGGATAAAAAATCCCGTGTTAGATACCTCAGAAAAGTAATATGATTTTAATTGCAGAAATGAAAAATATGGAGCTTATTTTTATTGAATAATTTGGTTAGGTCAAAAACTGAAATTTCACGGGCGTCAGCAAAAAAAAAAAGCAATTTGAGAAATAGCGAACACCTTAATATGTATGTATGTATAGTAAAGAAAATTATTTGAGCTTAATGGATGACAGCATTACACTGTGCAACCAAAGCCGGAAACATTAGCGAAATGCTGAATAATAAAAATTAAATTCACATATATATTGTACATACAAACTAACATATATAAATACATACACATACTACGTGAACACACATATATACCAACACAGAATTAAGTACACAAGCAGGCATATGCGTAATGAACTGAAAATCAGCGTAATACAAAGGGAATAAACCTTACGCCATAAAAATGAAGCAAATTAATTACAGCAATTTTCGACGATGTCGTTGTTTTTGTTGCTGCTGTTACGTTGTTTTTTCGTCACAGTTGCCGGCGAACGCATGAATTGTGCTATAATTTGTGCGACAATTTTGTGCATTTACGTCAATGAAATATTCACAAAACCGTAGTGAATCAAAGTAAGTAGTAAAAACAACAACAATAAAACAAGTAAACCAACTAGCTAGCGAAATGGCCTTTATGGCCCTTTAGGAGCTGCGAAATATTTGCAGTGTCATTTGCACTTAATTAAGTTGCCACCACTTACGAGTGGTAAGTAACAAAAAGCAACAACAAAAACCAACAACACTAGCGTTGCGGTGGAAGAAATATTAATAGCACAACAGCAACAAAAACAACAACAACAATCACAACAACTGCACTAACATAATCGCGCATGGAATATTCAGCGTAAAAAAGATGGCATTCAGCAACGCTGGCAGCTGTTTTGCTTGCAATAAGCAGCGTCATTTATCAGGCCACTCAGTGCGCCACCAACACACACACATACACGCAGCCACTCACGCAGCTGTGTTTAACAAAAAGTCGCAGAAGAAATTGCAACATCACGCCAGCCAGCAACACAGCTGTCGTGGCAAATGAAGAAATTCACTTTGTGCAATACAACCAAAAAAAAAAAATAATACACACACACAGGCACACATATACAAACAAGCAAACGCAGCACACTCTCTTAATTCGCTTTCCAACTAATTCCTTTAGCAATCGAGTATTTTAATCACCAGCGACCCCAACTCCGTAGCGCTGTGGCACAGGTGCTTGACATTCGCTCTGCGCTTCTCGCCTGACGTCAGTTCTGGCAACCGTTTCTTGACGAAAAGTACCCCGAGGAGCATTAGGCGTACACACGCATACAAATGCCATTTGAATTGGTGGTGGTGATGTGTCTGGTGGGTGGTGGATTGTAGGCATACGCGAATCCACTTAATGGAGGTATGCGACGAAACGTCTATAAGTGGCTGAAGCGAGCGAGATATCATTGTATATAAATTGAACCTATGGTTTAAATTGTCCCTGTAGGAATAATTTTTGACAGAAATTTTGTGATTTTTTCGACCCTACAAATTTTTTTTCGGGGATTCTAAATTAAATAACGATAGATTAGCTGATCTTCCATTTGTCAGCTTTCCTTGAGTCTTAATCATCTAGTAGCTCCGAATCTTTTCAGGTAAACATTTACTAGTGTCGTACCATAAATTTGTCAAGTTTACTGATACTCTGGTTTTAGCATTTATATTTTCCTTATAATAAGCTATAAATATTTAAGACCATATACCACATTAGCCTGAAAAAAACATAAATTTCCAAGCAGCTAGTCGTAATGATCAACAAATCCAACTGCAATGCGTTACTAAAGTATACAATTATACTTTTAAAAGCTCGAAAGTTTGCTCAAGAAACGCCATATACTATATGCCTTAAAACACTCTAAAAAATATTTTAGCTGACCTTCTTAGTATCGTCTTATAAAACTTGAAGGCGCTGATAGAGCTTTAAATTGTTCTTGTAAGTAAAAAATGTAAAGATCTGCTTTAGAAAGCACGAAAGCTCACTCTGCAAGATATTTTGGTAATTATACCGTAAAAATATTAAAAGCTCGGAACAATATTTTGCCTTGTTATGAAAATAACGCCTGAAGTCATGAAAGCTCTAAGCTTTTCATTGAATGTTCAAGAATCGTCTTAAAATGTTCGAAAGCTCTAAAGGAGCTTTTAACTGATCTTATATAAAATATGAGTGCTTTTTTCCCAATTATCGCTTTAAAAAGCTCAAAAGCTCTTAATAATACTGATCCTATATATAAAACAGTACTTAAAAAGCTCTGAACAAGCTTTTTGCAATTATTTCTTATAAAGCTCGAAGGATTTGAAGAATGTTTCAGCTTATCTTGTAGCTGGTGTTAAAGATTTGAAATCTTGAGAAGGAAAGGGAAAACTCAATCTTCCTCAACAGCCTCAACCAAGTTTCCTAACAGGGTTGCATTTATACATCGCAGCTATTTACAAACACAAAGTAACAGCACAAACTTCAACTAATCAGCTGAAAATGTTCCACCATAAACGCTGTTTTGTGCAATTTTATAACCCTTCAAGTGCCCAACAATTTACAACAAAACGTGCCACCAATCAACTTCGCTGCAAAGCAATAAGTGAACTTCAATTAATCTAATACTTAATTTCTCAACAATTCCAGCATTTAACATTCATCGGAAAACTTCAACTCCTATACCGTTAGCAACGCACCCCCCTTTCGCTGCGCAATGCACCGCGATTGTGTGAACACAATTTCAATTTATTACTTTAGTTCAAAGCGTTTCGCAGTCGCGGCCATAAAAATTGTGAGTACGAAAAATAACTGTAATTGCTCATAGCTTCCGAACTTTCTTAATTGCATTTCGCTTTCAACTAAGATGACGAAGGTGGGGCCAAAAAGAAACTTAATAATCACATGCTCAAATGGGCGCCCGTAAGTATGCAAAGTCATTGTCTTCGCACTATTAGCCACTTACTGCTATTATGGACGGGATTGTGCGCCTGGTTTTGTGCTGCTCCAATGAGTTTGCGTATCAGATACAAAACGGCAACAACAACAAGAGTAGTAATAAGCGCAGTAACGCTAATACGTTTCGTAATAAATGATGTTGGTGCAGTGTTGTTGTTGGAAAAAAGTCGCCTTTCTTCACGAAATAGTTGAGCAGTCCGAATGTGGGTGTAATTGATTAGTAATGAATTGCCAAATGGGCCATAAGCCACACCCGCGAGCAATGAAGTGCACCCCGGCAAGCGAAGCGTGAGTTGATAAAAGTGTGAAGCGGCGGTCCTCGTAAGCCGATGAAAAGATTTCCGCGCGAGAAAAGAGTAGTTAAGTGCGCTTTTGTAGGAAAACTTCTTGTACGCGTTTAGTGAATTGGAAAATCGTCACGGATATTGCGTTGATTAACGGAAGAATTATGTGCCTTTGATTATGTAAGCATCATTTTCTTTTTTCATGAGTCTTATGCTTAACGCTTGATATGGTTTTTCGGTTATTAAAGGATTTGTAGAAGTTTTTTTTTTTTGCTTGTACTGGCGGATTATCGAAAAATAGAAGTGAAATTAGTCTCATTCCACTCAAAAATTTTATGTCAAAATTCAGTTGGAGTTGTCGAAAGCTCTCAAGAAAATTTAAGAATTTCATATTATGGTATGAAGTACCTTGGGCTTTGGAAGAGTACTCTACAAAGCGGGAATTGAAAAATGTAGTAATGATCTTACAAAATCTAAGCAATTGAATAAATCTTGAGGTTATACCTTTAGAAGAATGCTGTATTTCAGCATTTCAAAACACACATTATCGGACATTTATATGGTAGACAACCATGTTGTTTACCGTAGGACGTTTTTACTTTGTTTCGATACAAAAATATTGCTTGCTGGAAGCAATAATTGTAGCGTTGATGCAAATTTCTTTTTGTTCTAGAGCATGGAAGCTGTCGTTAGAAGCAATTTTCATAAAGTTCAGCCACTTGAACAACAATAATATCTCCTCCAGACCGATTACTTCGCCCTTCATCATTTCCAGAAAGGTGGATCAATATAAAAAATGTAAACATTCATATTATCAATATAAGCCAAACGATTTTGTGTGCTACTTGATTATGTATTTTTCTTTTAACAAACATCTCGGAGATCTTGCTGGCAATTATGTCAGAGTTGGAAGGATTCAATGTCTGACTGATTAATAGAGGACATTGAAAAGACAACTGATCCTATGAAACCCACTCATAGTAAGTCAACGATACAATCGTTCTCTTCATCGTTGAGGAGCAGCTGAAGACAGCTTAGCAAATATTTTGAAATTCTTCCACCCACTTAAAAAGGAAAATTCTGATATTTTTTTCTTCTTGGGTTGCATAGCTGAAAGCTTATATAACTGCTTCACAGAGCTTACTCTTGATAGCCTTTTTACTGCTTACAAGCCGACAAATGTCATGCACATGGACCGAAGTCAATGCAGAAGAAGCTCAGTGAGCGTTTTCAAGAATGTATCGAAACTCAGGGGGAAAGGATTGAAGAGGACGTTTTCTGAAATGTACTTTTCTTCAAATATATTTTTAGGCTATATACTTCGAAGTGCAACCACTCACAGGAAGATGAGGATTCACACAAAAAAAGCAGTGCGGCAATACTAAGGTGTGTGCCAAACTAAACAGGTTTTAAAAAAAATCAGAATAAATGTTATTTTTCAGCAAAATAAATATATTTTATTTAAAATAGTCTCCCTCTGCTTTAATATAGCTTTTTGTACGGCCCAAAAAACATGACGAACGAGTATTTAACTCATTGGCCGGTTTTGGCCGCCAGTATGCCGGTGCAAGCCTTTTGAATGGCCCCACGTCTGCATAACGCTTTCCTTTCATAGACAAATGCATTTTTCCGAAAAGGAATAAGTCGCTTGATGCCATAAAAAGGGGAATACTTCTAGGGGTTAATGGTTAAACTGCGATTTTTGGTCAAATAAGTCCTTCGATTGCTGGATTCTGAGCAATTTTTGGTTGTCAGTCAATTTGTGCGGGACAAATCGTGCACACCCCTTTCGTAGGCCCAAATGTTCGGTCAAAATTCGATTAATCGATGTTTTGGAGATTTTCATTTCCATAAAAATCAATTTCGGGTGAAATTTCTGGTGATCACGGATTTTGATGGGCCCACATGTTGATCGTCATTTATGTCCTCACGACCACTTTGAAAACATTGAAACCACCCAAGCACTCCGCACTGCGATTTCATCGTATTGGGAACGAATTAGTTCCAAGTTGTCTTTTTGTGTCTCTAGCGCTGGACCTTTGGTATTCGCGTGAGCTTAGCAGGCGCTAGTCAAAAGGAAGTTACTTTGCGACTGCGCACAGAGCGCAGAAGATCCACTGAACCACCTATTCTTAACATGATTCATCCTGCCGGATTCGTATATTTTCTTACTGGTAATTATCCAATGAAGTGCACGAGTAAAAATTTTGTCAGACACTAACTAACAATGTTATACCTCGGTAAATGAGATGGTGATTTAATCTTCATTGTCCAGTTTTTACAAAACTTTGTTCAAACAAATTATATAAGCTGCCTAAAAAAATTAATGGTAAATTCAAAATGCTTTGTCGATTTTGGAGATTATTTATAAGTATTGAGGTAGCACAATGAATTGGAGTTTTCAGCTGTCCATTCTGTCCATTTTGGATATACTAAAGTTAACCTTCATCTCAGTCTTTTGATAGCCACTTCACGAGTTCCTTTCCGGTTAGTATGCTCCTAATTATACAATAAGCTGCTTATTCGTTGGAAAATATTTAGTTGGCGAGACATCTCCTCAAAATTTGGCACATATTATTGGCATAAGTAACACTTCAATCTCCAAATATATTATTGAAATCGGCTTCCTATAGCATATAGCTGCCATATACACAAACTGATCGGTCAAAATTAAGTTTTATTTGGAAAACGTTTTTATTATCTTCTAAAAATTCGGTATATGTGACCTTGTCTACGAAAAGGGAGCTTAGGTGTCAAAAAATCATTTTTTTTTTTTGAGGTCGTAGCCCGGGTCATATATTAGTATCAAATTGTTTTTCAGATCGGATCACAATAAGATATAGCAGCCATGAAAGTGATCGATTAAAATCAATGAAAAAATTTTGTGTACCTTTTTGTGCTATAGAAAACGTACTTGTAATATCCTCAGCTTCGATGCAAACAAAGTTAATGATTTTTTTGTTAATTTATCAAAAATGTGTATATTTCTTTGGTTATATGGGAAAAATGACTCTTCCTTTAAATGTAGTAGTGTATTATCGTGTGACTGCTTATCACTATATGAAAACTTTTCAGCAAGCTAATGCTTAAATAAACAGTAGTGATAGCTTCACAACTTGAAACTATATAATACCTTGTGTATTCGAGAAGTATAAAATGCATAATCTACCCACTTTGCTACTAAAGTTTCTACTTTTATCTACTTCACCCTCAGCATACATACATATTTATGAAAAATTCATGATTGAAGCTATTTATTTTTGAACTTTAAATATTAATATTCTTCCTTTTTAAGTTCGCTGCTGATTTTACATTTTGTATTACAAATTGCGAGTAAACACAAAAAACTGTGCTATATACATACACTAACATTTGCATACTATCCGAAGAGTAAAGTGTATCCTACTTGAATAACTGATGAGCAGCCTTGCAACACTTTCAGTTGCGCCACGCATAATTTAAGTCAAGACCCAAGAAGTACAGAGATAAAAGGGAGCGCATTGCATAGACATAAATTATGATAAAAAAATGCGTTGGCTAAATAGATGAGCAGCAAGAATAGAGTAGAAAAAAACTAAACCAGCTAAAAGAATAATTTCCGCGCCGTTTGAAAAGCTAGAGAATGTGAAAATTGCGTAATTCAATAATAATATATTCAATGGCTGCCGTACAATTCAAATGACAAGCAGCTAAGTGCGAATTAATAGAAATTCATGCTTAGGGAAAGATGTTGTGTAGCGTTTTTGGTAGAAGAACTCAAAAGGTTCAACAGAGCATAAGTACACAAATGACTTACACAAATCAAATCGATAATTGAAGTTTACATCTGCGTTTATAATTAAGTCAACGCTGAAACTAGGTTAATTAGAATTTTGTAGAACAAAATGGAAATTGATAAAATACTTCTATGTATTACATAATATCCCCACAGTTATTTAGAAATTTATATATACCCACATGTGTGTTACACTTTGCCAGAGCAATGCTTGAAACCCTATGCTGCATATAAGAACACACACACATGCATACATAAGGACACCGCGTATGTGTTAGTGAGTGCACACTAAGTGCGTCAACCTTGCTGGAAACCATTTGCATAAGTGCATAAAATCATAAATTATGCCTGCACACTTGATTGCCGTGCCGCCTGACTGCCTGTCATGCATTTGCCTGATGATTACGTATACGCCACGGCATACACACACGTCGTGCATTTGTCATATATTTCCTAACGGCGCTTGATTACTAAACGAGTAGACATCTGTGGCAGATCAGTTGGAGTTGACGCTAAGTTATTGAACTTGCAACGCGTATGCACTTAGCTTTAGCAACAGCATTGTCCCAATGGCTGCTAAATATTCAAGTGCTGGAGCACTCATACGCAGCGGTGTCCCTTAGTGTTGCTGAGCTGTGCAACGAAATTGTCGGATATGGTGGAAGACTTGCGTAATTTATATAAATGCGCGTGGGTGGAGAACAGTTATGTAGCGCAAAATGTGCGTTGGTGGTGGTGGGAAGTACGTAATAAGAAGGAAGTGCGCGAAATCAATGGTTTAGTGATGGAAATGCTTGTACTTCATACATATACATATGTATATATATTTAAAAGCAAAAGCAAAAATCTTAGCTGCGGCTGCACTGTAGCAATAATACTATTCTCTATTGCCTTTCTCATAAAATAAAAGGGTATGGAAAATAATTACTCTTGATTCTTATGGTTCAGTTTGTGTGGCAGCTATATATAATAATAGTCTGATCTGAACGATTTTCGCGCAGATTGTACCGTTGTTTTGGACAGTTAGTCATGTAAAATTTTTTTATGGATATCTCGTCAAATAACAAAGTTCTTCTTACAAGGAATTGAATTTCATCGGCCAGATTGTATGGCTGCTATATGCTATAGTGTTCCGATCTGAACAATTTCTCGGTATATTGTATCATTATTTTAAACAAAATTCCTTGCCAAATTTTGTCAAGATATCTCGTCAAATAAAAAACCTTTTCATACAACGATTTAATTTCAATCATTCAGTTCGTATAGCAGCTATATGCTATAGTGGTCCAATTACAATCATTCCGGGCAACTGTTAAGCTTCTTGGGGAGAAAAGATTATGGGCAAAATTTCAGATCGATATCTAAAACACTGAGTGACTAGTGCGCATATATACACAACTAGGCTTCTACACATCATTTGATATTTTCAATAACTTTTCCAAGTGACATTAAATCAAGCTTTTGGAAGAAGCTGTTAAATCATATTGCAACCCTTTAAAACATAGTTTGGCTACATTAAAAAATATTTATTATAGTTATTTAGAAATTGTATAAGTGTGGCAACTCCACTGAAACTGTTATTTAGATAAAAATGTTATGCTGCATTGAAAATAGAAATATATAGTATTTAACTGTTTTAAATTTATTTTAAATTTATTTAAAATGTTCAATTATAAAAATTGATATTATATAAGGGTGGCAACTCCTCCGAAAATGACACTTAGTAAAGTGTTTTGCTGCATTGGAAATATAAAAATACAGCATTTAACTCTTTTAAATTATTTCAAAATTTTTATTCCAAAAATTGGTGTATTATAGTTAGGTGGCAACTCGTTGGAATAAAATTTTTGTTATAAAACATTTTGGTGTTGGCGCTTTTAAATAAATTTTGTATTTAATTATTATTACAGCTGTATCATACATCGAAAATTTTAAAACATAATATTTTAACGGGGATTTTTTGAGGTTAAAAGATTTTCATGCATAGTATTTGACAGATTTACGTGGATGTCAACTTTGGTGTCAAAGAGAAAGAAAGCTAATAAAGCTTTTGGAAATTAAACATCAAGTACTAGAACCCTTAATAACGAGCAACACTTGGCAAAAAAACAATTTGAATTCTCATTCCAAAATTCAGTGTTAGGTTCCAAAGTGTTTCACACTCCCCGTACTCCGATAAAAGCGTGAAAAGGGTCATTTTGGGCCTGAAAAAGGGCTTACGGCAATCATGCAAAATTGCCGCATGCCGGGGTTGAAACAACCACAACCTTCAAGAACTAACCCATGCATTCCGAAAAATGCACTGTTTGGTGTGGTTTGTACGCTGGTGGAATCATTGGACCGTATTTTTTCAAAGATGCTGTTGGACGCAACGTTACGGTGAATGGCGATCGCTATCGTTCGATGCTAACAAACTTTTTGTTGCCAAAAATGGAAGAACTGAACTTGGTTGACATGTGGTTTCAACAAGATGGCGCTACATGCCACACAGCTCGCGATTCTATGGCCATTTTGAGGGAAAACTTCGGACAACAATTCATCTCAAGAAATGGACCCGTAAGTTGGCCACCAAGATCATGCGATTTAACGCCTTTAGACTATTTTTTGTGGGGCTACGTCAAGTCTAAAGTCTACAGAAATAAGCCAGCAACTATTCCAGCTTTGGAAGACAACATTTCCGAAGAAATTCGGGCTATTCCGGCCGAAATGCTCGAAAAAGTTGCCCAAAATTGGACTTTCCGAATGGACCACCTAAGACGCAGCCGCGGTCAACATTTAAATGAAATTATCTTCAAAAAGTAAATGTCATGAACAAATCTAACGTTTCAAATAAAGAACCTTTGGGAAATTTTGTTAAATTTTATGCGTTTTTTTTTTTTTAAAAAAGTTATCAACTCTTTTAAAAAATACCCGTTATAACGGAGCTTTGAAAAATGCAAAAAAAAGTCTCGAAAGGCGTGTTTTCAACTTTGTAGTGACTTTTTTAAAACTAAGCATAAAGAAAGTGAATATAATGGTTTTCCGGAAAATACTAAAACGCATTAAGTACTCCAGACACCTTGAATAACAACAACACTCACAACAAAAATAGACGAACTAAACACAAAAAAACAGATTATAGACCGAATGCTCCTCATCTCGCAACATCTGGATTACAGCGTCAACTAGGAAACAATTGGGCCCAAAAAGCCCCTGCCAATATAACTCCACCAGACACATACTCACACATACGTACTCATCTGCCTATAAATAGTGTGTACAAGTGCTCATCGGCGCCTGCAAATCAGCGCGCTTCATCGGCAATCGCATGCAAATTACTATTCCAGTTTTCATGCCGACGCGATTCGCACTCAACACACACACATCCCTAATACATAAACGCAGACTAACACTTACATGCAGTTAAGCAGCAAAAGTGTACTCGCATTGTATGTCTATACCAACGTTATGTATGTATGTGTGTGTGTCTGTGCATATGTTCGGTACATATTTGCATATTTCAAGGATTGCTTTGGCGCTACACAGGGTTTGACGCTTACAAAATTTTTAGTTCCGCTGCCAGCGTTCGTATCATTTGATCGCTTCGGCAATAGCGACTTAACTACTGCCTTTGCCCTTCAGCTTGTTTAATTTTTTGGCCCTTTTTCCATTCTCCCCACACACACACACTCACCCACCGATAGACACATGTATGAGGATTGGCACCTATTCCCTTTCTTGCTTTTGTTGTTGTAGCCGGATAAGTGAAAAAAGCAATAGGAAATTTGCTGTGCAAATCAAATTTTAATTACTGCATTTAATGCTGACAGATTTGGCTGCATGACCTGAATAGCTGGTTGCGCTGTTGCCACCTGCTAACGGTACATATATAGTCATACATATACTACAAGTACTTTTGTCGGTTATATCACCTTCGACTGAGTAGTTGTTGCGCATGAATCACTCAAGATCAGCTTCCAAAGGGAGCGCCGCACCCTCAGCCTCCACACATGCATTAGTACTCCCCGGAATATGCTTGTAAGTCAAGCACACATGTGCCAACGAGTGTGTTTGCACATTCAGCAAAGTATGATTGCTCTTTGAATGCATGACCTTTTACGTTGCAAGCGAGAATTCAATAAATCCGCTTTGTCTCAAATGCAGTTAGCAGAATTTGCTGCATTGACGCTTATTGGAGCACTTCGTTGTAGTTGTTGTTGCTGCTGCTGCGCTGTCATACATCATTTTCGTTAATTTTTAATGCAATCCAAAGGGGAAACTTCATTAAGCATATTTGTTGGCTGTGCGCTCATAAGTAAGTGAATGCACTCGCGAGTTTCAAGTGCGCGCAACACACACGTACACACGCACACGCAGCAACAGCAAATTAATTGACATTATTGAGTGGCATGTTGTGCGCAAGGTTATCGCTTTTGTGTAACGGCTTTAAGATTCGTTAAGGATATCCATAGACAGGGACGTACTTATGCTGGCCTACTTTATACTCAATACTTAAGTACTCATTTCAAAAGTAACGGTTGAGTATTCTGTGGTTAAATAAGTAGTCTTGGCGGGAAATAATTTGTTATTTCCAAGTTTTGCATTCAAATAGCATACAAATTTTCAGAAATGAAGGATTTTCAATACAAGAAATTGCTTGAGATAATTCAGTTTGCATGACGGCTATATGATATAGTAGACCGATCTGGAAAAAATTTTCAGATATTTCAGAGTTACATTCAGTAATAGTCCACGCCAAATTTCGTGATGATTTCTTGTCAAATAAAAATGTTTTCCATACAAGAAAAAAATTTTGAGCTTTCAGTTTGTATGCAGCTATATGTTATAGTAAGCCGATCTCAACAATTTCTTCCTATATTATATTATTGTTTTAAACAATAACCCTTGCCAAATTATGTCAAGATATCTCTGCAAATGAAAAAGTTTTCCATGCAACGATTTGATTTCGATCGTTCAGTTTGTATGGCAGCTATATGCTGTAGTGGTTCGATAACAGCTGTTCCGACAAATTTGCAGCTTCTTGGCAAGAAAAGAATGTGACCAAAATTTTAGGTCAATATGATACAAACTGACAGACTAGTTGGCGTATATACACACAGACGGACAGATAGGGGGACATAGCTAAGTCAACTCAGCTCGTCTCGCTGATCATATACATAATATATACCTGTATAATTTATAGCGGTTCCAACATTTTCTTCTGGATATTACAAACATCGAAAATGTTATAAATCCTGATTTTGGTATAAACAAATAAGAAAATCCGTGCTCGGGTGAAAAAAATCCTGAAAAACTCTTGGCGATGATTAACCTCGATAAACCGAAGAAACTAACGAAAGCGCAGCCGAACCTTGTCCTTTTTGAATTGAACCAAATATTTCAATTAGAAGTTGTTCGTGAAGCTTGTCGTCGACAGACCTGTAAGAAAATATATCACCTGTCGTCGACAAGGAGTCTTCTTATATCATAGTCGTCGAAACCACTATAGTACGAGATAAGTCTGATATGTACGGAAGAAAAATGAAAATCACCGACAAATACAGAATAAATATTTTAACACCCGCCTTATAATTGAAAACACTTGACCAAGCGAGTCTCCAATTTCTTTAAAAAACCTTTTCCGCACAATGGACCAATGTGGTGGAAATAGCATTCTCACTGGTCTCAACTTTCATTTTCTTGAGAAATCTCAAAACAACAAATCTGCACAATATGGTGGATGGGACAGTACCCCGCAGCTCAATTCGAACAATTTTTGGGTAGAGATGTGAATTAACAATGCCTTTTTTCTGCAGTTCGACCCAATAATTCGGTAGAGTATGGTCATCCGCACTCCTTCTTAAAACAGTGACAATGACCTTTCTAGCTGATAGAACAGTATTCGCCCTCTTCGAAGCAGATTTAACAGATGAAGTCCACTATTTCGAGTTCGAGCCTAAGGTTTAGAGACTAATGGTCTACAAGAATGTATTAAACAATAATACTTACTTGTAGACATGGACCATAGACATGACGTAGCTCCACAGGAAATAGTCTAACGGCGTCAAATCACACGACCGACACAATTGACTGAGCCATTTCATGAGATACCACGTTCACCAAATTTGGTTTTAAATAAATCGATTGTGACAATTACTGTGTGGCTTATGGAGTCACATATTGCCCTAGTCCATATCATTTAATTCGGGCCAAAAATATTCGTTATCATTGAGCGGTAACGATTAGCCATTCACAGTAACGTCCCGGTCTTGATCATCACGGAAACAGTACGTCCCAACGACCCGTCGGCCCATAAACCGCACCAAACCGTAATTTTTTCGGAATACAATGGTGACTCATGTAGTTCGTGTGGATTGCTGCCTGACCAATTACCCCTATTTTGCTTGTTGACAAAGCCATTCACTAGAAAGGAGCCTCGTCACTGAAAGTGATTTTTCGATTAAAATCCGATAGTAAATTTTAACTCATTGTTGGATCGTATATCTTTCCACGATGAAATGACGAACCTTGCTGAAGAGAAATGTCAAAAGAGCGAGAAAAATCGTTAGCTGTCCCTATCGGTTTACTTTTGTAGACGTTCTTATTGAAAAACTCGTTTTAAGCCATCTTAAGAAATTTGAGGAAGACGCAAAGGGATTCGGGGATTTTTATAGGTCAAGTGTTCCATATCAAGGAATATTGGAAACCACAAAGGTCTCGCCATCTAAGCTTGTCTAATGGGACTAAACTTAACCATATATCACCAAAAAGGCAAACTGAACAGAATATTATACTCGTATAGACACGTATTTAGTATTCACGGATTTGGAGCACCTATCAAAATGGTTTATATATTCTCAAAATTAAGAGAATATTTCAGCGTTAAACAATTCCGAGAAAAAACTTACTTTTAAAACCGGGCAATAAAACTTTTGTTTTTAATTTCTGTTTTCTCGCTCATATTCTGATTGTAGACATTGAAAACACTAGCATTTTTCTTATAATGCTATGTTCGGACCGACATTGAAAACATTTTGAAAACACATTTGTATGTTGTGGAACGTAAGTCGTTCGGACCGACAATTTGTGTTTTCGCTGAGTTTTCACTGACAACTATCAATACGGTGATTCTCTTACTCTTTCAAGATGACACAAAATGCAAAAATCCTATACCGAAATATGCAAGGCCAAGACAGCACCCATTGCGAATCTAGTGATATATGACGGCACGAAAATAAACATGGGTTTTGGTCTGACATATTTTACAGCCATTGCAAAAAAATGTTTGCGTGTGTTTGTTGTGCCGTTGCACCAAGAAGAAAATTCTGCAATAGGTGCACCGTGCAATTTGCGGAAGACGCAAGGATTCGGGGATCCTTAAAGGTCTAGCTGTTCCATATCAAGGAATTGGAAACAAATATCATGTGATCTAATTCTAGGGACTAAACTTCAAAATATATCTTCCAAAAAGAACGAATATTAAAGCTATAGCATTCACGGATTACTTATAAGTGGAATTTATATTTTCTTAAGAGTTTTCAGCGCTAAACATATTTCGTGACATTTTAACGGAGAAAACACAATCGCTTCGTTGTCTGAACATAGCATAAGATTTTAAAGTTTGTTTTTAGTTTGAAATTTAATACGACAAAGCCCCCCACAAAACCTTTTATAAAACAAAAGATTTTCCATATTTTTGGTTTAGAAGAAACTTAAATTTAGTATGCAGATTTAGCAAAAAATTGTGTGACTGTTGAAATAAAAGGAATATACTATTTTTGTATTTTGTTTTCTTTTATTTTTCAGATTTATTTCATGCAACATTTTTCCTTAATTAATTATAATAACGGATAAATTAGTTTTCTTTATATTCAATCCATTCTACACAGCAGTTCTCCACATAAACCACGAATATCCTTTATTTGCGTCAATTAGGCGAATATTGGAGAAATTAATTTCAAAAAGAGATTTTTTGTTGTGCCAACAACAAGTGACAGTGCATACTAAACAAATATATGTGTGTGCGTGATTTAGATTTCAATCAATTTCAACAAATCAATCAACAAGCAATCACCACCACCACAACAACAACAACTATTTGCAATTTTCTATTTCGACAAAGCCGCTAGAAAAAAACACGTGACCAAAAATAACAATGACGAGTGCTAAATTGCGTGCAAATTGCAAAAAGATAGCGAAAAGCGCTTTTATTTCTACGCACAAAGCGCTTCAAATCGATTTATCAATCAACGCCTACAAGAAAGCCTTTCACGCTAAAAGCAAGCGAATTTCAAATACAAAAAACAACAATTTACACAAGCGCAGGTTGACCGTGGCGCCTATATGTATGCATGTAAATATAAAAATCTGCCTGATTGACCCAAACGAATGACTGTCAGCTAGCCCAACCAATGCCACACGCATACACATAGGTAATTTGTTGCATGCCACATTGTGGCAGAGTGGCAAGTAGCACTCACGCTTTCATCCATCAGCTTCAATGATTCATACGTTCATTTTTACATTCAGCTGTCAAAATCTCACCAACACACGCACTCATACATACATACATTGACCGTATTGGAAGGCTATGCAAATAAACATCATGAAGTGCCCTGATAACCTGCCCACACACATAGCACGCCTGCTTTCGTATACATATTCACTCTTGATTTGAGCAACAGCAATTTGGTTGACATATTGCCTCGTAGTTTGGCCCACAACTGTCACGAACACAACTAAGCGACGGAGTAACGGGACAGCAACTGAGCAACTGAGCAGCCGAAAGTGGAAATCAAGTTGATATTTTACGCCAAAGACATTCATCACTACTTCTTATTCAGATTCTACTTTTTCCTCCGCAGACATGCTTCATATACATATCCACCATAAATGTACACATACACATAAACTTATATATTTGTATATACACACACACATGCATATACGCACTCAACTTCCACTCCACTCGCCCCGCTGTGGCAACAACATCAGCCCCCGCCAATCACGTGTCCCTCCATTCACCATAGAATTTGGTGTTTCAATGCTGTTTCGATGCCTTTGTTCGGTTGCTAAGTTGCTTTGCTGTTCACGCTTCATTGTCGCAACGCAACCAGTCAATCAAACAAGCCGACAAACCGACGAACCTAGCAACAGCAGCAGCAGCAGCCAAACAAGCCACCAAATAAGCAGCAGCGCGTCGCTTTCACAGTCACTCAAGTCACTTGGGTTAGTTTAGTGAGCGTTGTAAGTCGAGCAGTGGAGCAGTGGAGCATACAATGCCATGCCAAAGCGTGCCAAAAAAAAAACACTTGCAAAAGAAGCAACAAAAAATTGTCCTTGACATCACATCACAGATAGCGCGGTTTGTTTTGCGGTTCGCCATCATTCCGACCGATTTTTCAAAATTGGCTTCATGCGAACAATTATTCATTGTGGCGAAAACATGGCGGCGAAGTAAGTGCGACGGTGGAAGAAACCGTTTTTTATTGAAAATAACTAGCAGATATTTTTCTCACTTAAATGTGGCGCTGTCTCTAACGGTAAATAGTTATTTAGTTGGAAATTATAAAAAATAGAGCGAATTTATTTCATTACATTTATATGCGCAAATAGTTGCAGGCGCATAGGCGCCAAGTTGACACTCCAGTGGTCTATATGTTACACTCTTTCCACTTCTTGTCATGCCTCGTATTATTTGTATAATTACAACCATATCAATACGAACGTTGAACATTCGATATATGGCGACCAAACTACATACAAACATGAAAATTACTGCACTGATTCGGGGCAAAACTTCGCCTGCTTGAAATAACCATAGTTTAAAGCGACCAGTCCGGATCAAATTTGATCAGATGGTTTAGGTTTTAGAACTTTGTTAGCATATGTCATTATTGCTGCGAGCCAGAAGTTAAAATTTTTTGTATGCTCCTTTGAAGTTCGATCTCCATATGTCAATAAGGGTATGCTTGACAACTGTTCGTTAACGACGAGAAAAATTTGCCAGCGATATTTGCCATAAAAATCAATTTAACATCGAGTTACCTTCAAACTTTGTTTTCCAATAGAATCACGGCTGCGAAATTGTTAGAAAAGTTGCTGGAATGTTTTGCGGAATCAACTCTATGACAAACACAAATATTTGAGTGACAAAAAGTATTCAGAGAAGATCTTGTAGTGAGGAAAAATTTTCTCTTGAGAATCTTTCAGCCACCTCATTTCATTCATTAGAAGCACATGGCGATTTAGAGAGGAGGCAACAGAGTCCCGTTGATCGGCACACACCTACCGGATGACGGCAACAGCGGGAGCGTTAAAGAAACAATGCTTGGAAATCATCGTGTTGCTTATAAGGAGATATTGGAGGATCTCAACATGTCTTGTAAGCACATTTTGGTTAATCTTTTAGGTATGAGTCATGTTAATGCCGGAATTGTACTAAAAGACTTTAATCTTTTGCAAAAATGACATCAAGCAGAAGTCGCAAAATAGATGCTTGACAATGGAACTGAGGACACTATATACGTCGAAGACATCAGTACTGGTGACGACATGTACGATTATGATAATAATGTCAACGGAAAAAAACAAAATAAGCTTAAGGTACTGAAGGCCAACTCAACTTATAGGAAGTGTATGAAAAATTACATTGAGAATAAATATTTGTAGTACATGAATACGAAAAAATACAGAAGAACAATACGGATCAAATTTATGTAAATGTTATATAGCCTGTAGAACAAGGAACATAATCATTGAAGCTTATTTAAGAAAGAAGTCAGTTAATAAGTTAACTTAAAAACAAGAAAAAACGTTAACTTCGGTTGAACCGAAGCTAAATACCCTTCACAGGTGCATTTCTGTTAGTAACTATGTGTCCAGTTTGTATGGCAGCTATATGCTATAGTTAACCGATCTGAACAATTTCTTCTGAGATTACACTGTTGCCTTAGAAAATAATATATACCAAATTTCGTGAATATATCTTGTCAAATGTGAAAGTTGTCCATACAAGAACTTTATTCCGATCGCTCAGTTTGTATGGTAGCTATATGCTATAGTTAACCGATCTGAACAATTTCTTCTGAGATTACACTGTTGCCTTAGAAAATAATATATACCAAATTTCGTGAATATATCTTATCAAATGTGAAAGTTGTCCATACAAGAACTTGATCCCGATCGTTCAGTTTGTATGGCAGCTATATGCTATAGTTAACCCATCTGAACAATTTCTTCGGAGATTACACTGTTGCTTTAGAAAATAATATATACCAAATTTCGTGAATATATCTTATCAAATGTGAAAGTTGTCCATACAAGAACTTTATTCCGATCGCTCAGTTTGTATGGTAGCTATATGCTATAGTTAACCGATCTGAACAATTTCTTCTGAGATTACACTGTTGCCTTAGAAAATAATATATACCAAATTTCGTGAATATATCTTGTCAAATGTGAAAGTTGTCCATACAAGAACTTGATCCCGATCGTTCAGTTTGTATGGCAGCTATATGCTATAGTTAACCCATCTGAACAATTTCTTCGGAGATTACACTGTTGCCTTAGAAAATAATATATACCAAATTTCGTGAATATATCTTATCAAATGTGAAAGTTGTCCATACAAGAACTTTATTCCGATCGCTCAGTTTGTATGGTAGCTATATGCTATAGTTAACCGATCTGAACAATTTCTTCTGAGATTACACTGTTGCCTTAGAAAATAATATATACCAAATTTCGTGAATATATCTTGTCAAATGTGAAAGTTGTCCATACAAGAACTTGATCCCGATCGTTCAGTTTGTATGGCAGCTATATGCTATAGTTAACCCATCTGAACAATTTCTTCGGAGATTACACTGTTGCCTTAGAAAATAATATATACCAAATTTCGTGAATATATCTTATCAAATGTGAAAGTTGTCCATACAAGAACTTTATTCCGATCGCTCAGTTTGTATGGTAGCTATATGCTATAGTTAACCGATCTGAACAATTTCTTCTGAGATTACACTGTTGCCTTAGAAAATAATATATACCAAATTTCGTGAATATATCTTGTCAAATGTGAAAGTTGTCCATACAAGAACTTGATCCCGATCGTTCAGTTTGTATGGCAGCTATATGCTATAGTTAACCCATCTGAACAATTTCTTCGGAGATTACACTGTTGCCTTAGAAAATAATATATACCAAATTTCGTGAATATATCTTATCAAATGTGAAAGTTGTCCATACAAGAACTTTATTCCGATCACTCAGTTTGTATGGTAGCTATATGCTATAGTTAACCGATCTGAACAATTTTCTCGGATATTACATTTTTGCCCTAGGAAATAATCTATACCAAATTTGGTGAAGATACATTGTCAAATGCGAAAGTTTTCCATATGAGAACTTGATTCCGATCGTTCAGTTTATATGGCAGCTATATGTTATAGTGGTCCGATATCGGCCGTTCCGACAAATGACCAGCTTCTTGAAGAGAAAATGACGTTTGCAAAATTTCAAAAGGATATCTTAAAAACTGAGGGACTAGTTCGTATATATACAGACAGACGGACATGGCTAAATCGACTCAGCTCAACATACTGATCATTTATATATATACTTTATAGGGTCTCCGACGCTTCCTTATGGGTGTTACAAACATCGTGACAAACTTAATATACCCTGTTCAGGGTATAATTTGATCGATCAAGCAAGTACTACTGATAGTCAGCGCTAAAACTTTGTTCAGTATTCTGATATACTCTTAGCTGAGACAAAAACCACCGGTACTCCTTGACGGGTTAAAGCCTTTGATAACTGGAAATATTGAAACACTTCGCCACTGTGACTCAAAAACAAATTTACGCAATTAAATTGCTAGAAATACATTTCTTTATTATTGTAGACACCGCTTATGCGGTTATAGCTGAGTTGGTAGAAAAATAATTTTTTAATTCCCTAAGAAGCATTAAATTCTGTTGCTAATCTGCTTTTAAAGAATCGTTAAGGTACAAAAGAATTTTTGGCAAAGTAAGTATGTATAATGAACTATGCAAAACAGTATTGTTCCCATCCTCAACAAAAAGTATTCTCTTCTTGATCACCAAAAAATTGTGGACTGTTAGCGGCTCTTTAACTAATTAGTTGGTACTAGTGACATCGTCAAATAGAGAACCATCCGGGACAGACTCTTTCACATAATTTATATTCTCGGTATCTTTTGACCGTGATTTTCTTACTATTAAAAATGTTCCTACTTTCATACAATATTATTATAATTTTTTTTTTTGTTTATTGCCAAAAACATTTCTTACTTGTGTTACATTCGCTCTTCACCACAAAATCATTTTGTTGTGGGTATGTATGTGAATAGTTCGATTTAATTAACATTGTACTCAATAATTGAGCAAAAATCTTTGCTTTGCCAAATAAGCCACAAAAATTCATTTAGCCACATAAACAAAAATAACCACAACAATTCGGTTGGCACTTGCTCGTATGTACATGGCTTTTATTGGATGTTTAATTTTCTGTATTTTATATAAACGGTTGTGTTCGAAGTGTACATACATATTTTTATATATGTTTGCCGTGTTGCAAGAATTGTGATGGTGAAATGCGGTTTGGTCTTTATTAATCAATTAAATGAGATATTGAGTGTGCATTTTTTAAAAATTTTATTTATTTTATGATAAGTTATGTTATAGTATAGTCATTATGCGGTGTTGTGCTGTGTTATGTTATGTTATATTATGTTAGGTAATGTTATAGGTATGTTATGGTAGGATCCGATTTGTTATGTATTTTATGCTTTGTTTGGTTATGTTAAATTATGTTATGTTTTGTTTTGTTATATTGTGTTATGTCATGTTACGTTATGTTATGTTATGTAATGTTGTGTTATGTTATGTTATGTTATGTTATGTTATGTTATGTAATGTTGTGTTATGTTATGTTATGTTATGTTATGTTATGTTATGTTATGTTATGTTATGTTATGTTATGTTATGTAATGTTATGTTATGTTATGTTATGTTATGTTAGGTTATGATATGTTATGTTATGTTATGTTATGTTAAGTTAAGTTATGTTATGTTCTGTTACGTTATGTTATGTTATGTAATGTTATGTTATGTTATGATATGTTTTGTTATGTTATGTTATTAAGTTAAGTTATTTTATTTGATCATATTTCAGTTTATTAAATTGCACAATTCATTTACCTAATCAACTACTATGCATTCCATTATCCACAAACTGGCCACAACCAACTAAACAAAGTTAGAGAGACACATTAGCCAACAAACGTTACGCCACTAACTCGGTGTACATCTAAAATGGCTGAGGTTATGAAAGCAAAATTTGTTCCACTTAACAAAAGGCAACTTGCTGTTGAGGGCCTGTCGAACAGCTAGTCAAAGTAGATGACAATGTCGAAAATGTCAAGGCCGCATTGTCTTGTGCTGAACACACACATCACTGCAGGGAAGAGTGATTGACGAGCGCAAACACTTGGACGAGACATAAAGCAAAAAGCCGACAGTCGACCAAAAGATCAACCTCAATAAGTAAAGTATGTAAAGATGCTGGTGAGGCCGCAGCACAGCAACTAGAAGCGGAAACAAGTGCCCACACACGGGACTACAGAGATGAGTATGTGTATACTATATACGTATGTATATACTAGCATATAGATTATAATATGCTGAAGGTCTCCAGACACACAGTAGTCTATGTGAGTAGCACACATTCGCAAATGTATATAAATGTGTGTGTTCGTCAATGTATTTGATTTTTTGACTGGACAACGCCAACATAAAAGGGATCTACTATAACGGCATGTTTGTGGACTAGAAGCCAATTTGAAAGGATAACATGACTATGAGGTAGCAACAGCCGAATGTTTTATGTTCTTTACAAACGCACACATGTGTGGGTGTGCGAGTGTGTCGGTCAGCTGTGTGGGAGTCCACACTTTTATATGTGTGGGTGTATATGGTCAGGCGTAGCTCATAAATTGCCAAACGTCATTGGTGCCGCGTTTCGAATATTGAAAGCTGGGAGCGCACACCTACCTCAAGTATTTTATGCGTAGAGTTAAATGGAGCTCTTTTATACCCAGCATAGAAATCGGTGAAAAATTTGCAGATACACTTTAAGCGAATATCAAATAAAATTTCTTTAAATTGAACACAAAGAAGGAAATATATGACTCAAAATGTAAACAAATATTTTCGAATACAATTTCTAACATAATTATAGTTGTGATATAGTTAAGCTTTTATTGTATAAGTTTGAGTAGTTTATTATAAATATATCATAAATAATATCACAGGACCTAAGAGTAAAACCTGCTTTATAATAAAAGAATGCTATCAATTATAAAAATGAGAACGACCGCTTTGAAACCACCTGTATTCTAACCGCTCTGCCCGTGCTCCACTGGGTAAAGCTGAGCACAACAAAAAAAAAAACACGTTTTGGTTTGAGTTACACACGCTTGGGTAAGCCTCTTTGCTGTACGGAGAGTTAAACTTTTTTATTTGCCATTTAATATGCATTTACAATATATTAAATATATATACAAAAGTATATAAGCCACGAAAGTGATGAGTCTGAGGAAGCATCTGTGCTGCTGGCTTTTGTTTTATTGCCGATTAAAGTCGCATAAATCGGACATTTACCAAGGAAAAAAGCAACAAATTTTTCCGGATATTGAAAAACTCATAGAAAGCTCATTATTTCCAAAAAAGTATTATTTTTAGCGCATGTCATAATTTGGTCAACATAAATCTACTTGATCAGGAACCATAAATTTACTTAGACAACGAAGTACTGAACTCTTTTGTGATTACTTTCACAGGCACAGTGTGAATGCCAATTCCAAATATGAGCAAAAAGTTGACAGTCTGTCCTAGAGACGACACTGGAATAAAATGAAAACTTCAAATAGAATTTATCATAATTTTTGGTAGCAATACACACTGGCATGGCTGCCGTGGAAATACCAGAGAAAACACTCTGTATCACTGTAGTTTCGAATACTATGGCAGAAATTTATATCAGAATAGTGAAAGCCAAAATCAGACAATTTTGATACTTTCGGGCATCATAAGCAACGTATCATCAACATATCATATCATTATCACATCAACGAACATCTTTATTGGCCAAGCAGATCTTCGAGCAATATCGCTTTACGAAATTAAAACCTCAATACACCTGGAGTAGGTGGAAAAGTACAAAAACTATTATGTGAAAAAAAACATAAGTCTCATAGAGATAGAAAACGAGCAGGTAGACTACGATTTAGGAGAGTGCTAATCACTAAGTCAATAGAACCAAAGACGGTATTGGCATTGAGTCCGCAGAGCAACGGAAAAGTAACCAACACCTGCTTAAATTTTTTGGCTATAGTCAAATAAAATTGTAACTGGAGGATTAAAACTTGGGCACATAAAAGCAACTAGCGCATTCGGAACGAAGAGCAATATAAATAGATTCTAGAGGTGTCATTTCGTTAAAAAAACTAACGGTTTCATGTGGCCCAAACCAACCCACATGTGAAATTATTGCTCCATATTTTTTCAAAATGATGCCGGTGAGAACGTAACTATCAATGGCGTTTGCTACAGCGCAATTAGAACCGACTATTTGAGGCCTGAAATTGAAGCTCGTGATCTCGGCGATGCTTGGTTTCAAGAACACGGCGCCATTTTTTTACAAATCGCACGAATCAATGGATTTACTGAGAGAACACTTCGGTGAGCAAATAATTTCACGTTTTGGGAAGGTCAATTGGTCACCACGAACATGTGGTATCACACCGTCAGAATGTTACCTGTGGGAATATCTAAATTCTTAAGTCTATGTGGACAATCCCGTTTCGGTTTAGGCCTTGGACCAAAGCAATACGCATGCCATTCGCTAGTTTTTAGTCGAAATGCAAGATCGAGTCACTGAAAGTTCGACTCAACGGCTGGGCCACCTCTAAAAGAAATAAACTTCAAAAAATAAATGCCTAATAATTCTCATGCGAATGATAGTAAAAATTCCTTATTAAATTTGAAGTTTCTGTGATTTTACTTTTAAAAAGTATGGTACTTCGAAATGGATCACCTTTTAGAAGATTTTTCCCAGTCTCAAACGTTTTAGAAAAAGCAAAAACTAATTGATGTTTAAAAAAACGCTTATAAATTCTTAGAAAATTAGTTCAAATAAAAGTAAAATTCTCTTTAAAGCACATGAAATGAATTACAATCCCTAATATTTTTTCTGCTATTGGTTTAAAAATTGTATATAAAAAACCTCTTTTAAAATTTTTTGAGGATTTTGATAGTCCAATTGTCAAAATTATTATCTTATTGTACTTGTATTGATGACCCTGTCTATAGCAGTCGTTAAGTGTAGACGTGTCTTTATGAGATTATTGATTTTCATTGAAAATGTATCGAAACATTTTTTGGTGAATTTCGGGCCCAAAAAATAATAGTGTAACGATATCTCGAAGGCAACAAGATTAATGTTGACGAATTTTCAATATTTTTTTAAAAAAAAAACCTTTTTCAGGCACATACCTCTTTATTGATGTGTACTTTACTGTCATACTCTCTATAATCAAAAAAACAAAATTTTCATTAATGTTTCATTATATTCATATTATTTCCATTATTTATGCTTACACTTATTAGGAAATCCTTTATAAGTAAAATATATTTTAAATAATCTCAAAGTGGTATATAATCAAATCAAATTAAATACTTCACTTATTTATTGAATCAATATTTAGAATATAAATATCTATATTTACTTTTAATTTTCAGACAATTTTTAGCACAAAATTTCAAAGTTGTATAATTTCTATAAGACTTATGTAAGAAATCCACTTCAGGCAACGTTTTCTGTGCACAAACTTACAGCAAATATCATAAGTGCTTGCACAAATATAACATTTCTGATTTTCTGCAATTGCATAAAGCTTCAATATTTCAAATATTTAATAAATTCCGAGCTTAATCTTAAAAAATCACTATATTCCTGTTGGCTGGCAACAACAATTTCACAGTCTTCACTCTTCACAGGCGCCAAAACACTCGACATAAAAATCAATTGCATTCAAATAAATAAATATAGATGTATGTATTTATGTAAATAGCTTAAATTTCATAAAATTTTGCTAAACGAAGTCAAATGCGTTGAATGCTTGAGCTTGAGCGCAATGAAAGGCTTGTTTACCTTGGCCTAACTGAAGGCTAAAAGTCTGCCGTTGAATTTGAGTTCTAAAGTGTTTTATACTATACATACTATTAAGGTTTGTGTGAATTGTTGTTGTTGTTGCCGTTGTTGGAAAGTTTGTCTGCATAACAGAGTAGACTCATGAAGATGAACAATTTGCTTGTCTAGCTGACAGTGCAATTTTGTGCATTCCTCTCATGCAAGAAAATGCCAGTGAATTTAGCTTGATATTTTTCTTCTTTTTTTATTGTGTCAAAAAATTTCAAAATTTCCACTGACTTTCTGAAAGTGTAAATTGAAAGATGTGGTGCAAAATTTGAAGTAAAAATTTACGCTACTAACTAGTGAAGTCACCAGAGAGTGAAGCGAATTAATAAGAGATGATATTTCAAATGCAATCAGCATCAGCATCGCAATTTTATTGCTTAGTTTCTTACAAGGCATGTTGAATCGAACAAGCAAGTAGTATAGGGCAGGCACAATTAATTTAAAATAGAAAAGCAAGCGTTTAGATCACTGTAAATTAACGTTATCAATTTACTCTCTTGCATCAAACTAAACTGTATTTCTTTTTTATCATACGATAAGAGAGCAGACCTCAAGCACAAAGAGCAGTGATGTAACGTTTAAAATATGACAATTTAAAATGTTGTAACTTTCATATAAACTAATCTCACATTGTACCTGATTTAAATTGCTACAACTCATCCCTCGTACACCACACACATTAAATTACGCACTTTGCATCACTTGCTCTCATTTGTCTGCTTGCTTTTCATCAGGAAACCACAAACAAAACTAATTGGCCATTTTCTAATAAAGCGTACAATAATATTGCGGTTATTATCGAGAAAACATTTCCATTAAATTTAACATTCATAATTGCCGCTCACGTTGCTTCAACTCCATTGGAAATAAGCGTTACATGGAAATGAGTGCATCAAGCGAATTGCGCATTCAAAATTCTTACTAAAAACGTTTTTTAAAAAAACTCACACACGCTTGCATTTCAAAATAAATTAAGGTATAAGCATGAAATTTCGAATGATGCCCGGGGATATAGTTAGTAGATGCTTGATTACTGGCGGCTTATGTAAAAGCGCTATACTACTATGAGGAAAAAATAGTAGGACTTTGTTCATAATTTTCAAATTCTTAATTAACTCTAATCTCCCTTGGCCTTAATACACGAGGGTCGTTTTTTCTAACTCTCGAAACAGTTGTTAAAGTTAATTTCCGGTAAGCCTCCAATGCGCATAGCAATTCACGTTTAATGTCTGCGATTGATTCTAAACGGAGCGGTTTTTTGAGTTTGCTGAATAGCCAATAGTCACCAGAAGCTAATTCAAATCAGGCGAATACGAAGTTTGCGGCACGATAATGGTTAATTTTTGGGAAAAACTCACGAAGAATCAATGCAGTGTCCGACGGTGCGTTAATGTGGCGCTAAAGCCAAGAGCTCTCGGCCCATACTTCTTGTTTTTTTACGTATAGCTTCACGCAAATGGCGAATAACACTAAAATAGTATTTCTTTTAGACTGCTTGGGCGGTCGAAGGGAACTCGGAGTGTACCACACCTAGAAAATCAAAGAACACTGCCAACATAACTTTGATTTTTAACCTGCTTTGACGTGGTTTCTCCGGCTTCGGCTCACCTTTGCTGTTTTTCGAAAAAAAAGTTGAGTGCTTTCACTTTTCTAAGGCCCAAATTACGTTTCAAAATGTCTTTCACCGATCCTTCCGATATTCTAACCATGCCAGTAATATATCTGACTAATAAATAATGATTCTCAAGCACCTTTCTTTTATTAACGTGCTCATCATCAGTTGATGTTTATGGCCGTCCCGAAAGTGGGTCGATGGGGTGAATAATTTGTGCTTGCTTGGGACAACCAGTTATCATAGAAGGCCTTTTCGAACATCCTGAACGTTTCGACAGCAGAACTTTGATTCCGCACACAAAATTTAATGGAACTTTCTCTATACATCATACGATAATATATCCAGTTTCATATCATACTCATTTTATATAATGATTATTGGGGTTTTCTGGTACAGATACATTTTGGTATGGATTACGAGTATTCTCAAAGTGAAAAAGATAATATATGAGCTGAAGTTGAAGTTTCTTCAAAGTCCAAAATGATACATATATATTCGATATATCGGTAAAAATTATTGACAAATCTAACGTTAAATAATCGTGGCGATTCGAATTCTTCATGTATTGAAAGTGAGAAATTATTGCATAAATTATAAAGTTGTATAATAAATAATATTTTACATTTAAAAGCTTTTTAACAAAATTCGTTGAAAGCGCTGAAGATCATCTGAACCGAGGGTAACAAATGTATGGAAAATTGCGAGCATGCTTGTATTTTTCAATATCTTTTGTCTTTTCAAGACCTTAATTAAAATAAAAGAAAATATAGATTTTTTGTCTGTCCGGTTCGAATTTGAACAGGTAGTTAGTGCGAAAATAGAGAGAATAGATTTTGTGCTATCTTGATCGACATTATCGACAGATGTGTCACCGGTTTGAAAAGTGGTCTTGTGAGCCTCCTGCGGTGATTCTGATTGACTACACATCGCTTGACAACTACGTGGTGATACTATAAATCATGCTAAAGGGTGATTTTTTAAGAGCTTGATAACTTTTTTTAAAAAAAAAACGCATAAAATTTGCAAAATCTCATCGGTTCTTTATTTGAAACGTTAGATTGGTTCATGACATTTACTTTTTGAAGATAATTTCATTTAAATGTTGACCGCGGCTGCGTCTTAGGTGGTCCATTCGGAAAGTCCAATTTTGGGCAACTTTTTCGAGCATTTCGGCCGGAATAGCCCGAATTTCTTCGGAAATGTTGTCTTCCAAAGCTGGAATAGTTGCTGGCTTATTTCTGTAGACTTTAGACTTGACGTAGCCCCACAAAAAATAGTCTAAAGGCGTTAAATCGCATGATCTTGGTGGCCAACTTACGGGTCCATTTCTTGAGATGAATTGTTGTCCGAAGTTTTCCCTCAAAATGGCAATAGAATCGCGAGCTGTGTGGCATGTAGCGCCATCTTGTTGAAACCACATGTCAACCAAGTTCAGTTCTTCCATTTTTGGCAACAAAAAGTTTGTTAGCATCGAACGATAGCGATCGCCATTCACCGTAACGTTGCGTCCAACAGCATCTTTGAAAAAATACGGTCCAATGATTCCACCAGCGTACAAACCACACCAAACAGTGCATTTTTCGGGATGCATGGGCAGTTCTTGAACGGCTTCTGGTTGCTCTTCACCCCAAATGCGGCAATTTTGCTTATTTACGTAGCCATTCAACCAGAAATGAGCCTCATCGCTGAACAAAATTTGTCGATAAAAAAGCGGATTTTCTGCCAACTTTTCTAGGGCCCATTCACTGAAAATTCGACGTTGTGGCAGATCGTTCGGCTTCAGTTCTTGCACGAGCTGTATTTTATACGGTTTTACACCAAGATCTTTGCGTAAAATCTTCCATGTGGTCGAATAACACAAACCCAATTGCTGCGAACGGCGACGAATCGACATTTCACGGTCTTCAGCCACACTCTCAGAAACAGACGCAATATTCTCTTCTGTACGCACTGTACGCATTCGTGTGGTTTGGGTTTTAATGTCCAATAAAGTAAACTGAGTGCAAAATTTGGTCACAATCGCATTAATTGTTTGCTCACTTGGTCGATTATGTAGACCATAAATCGGACGTAAAGCGCGAAACACATTTCGAACCGAACACTGATTTTGGTAATAAAATTCAATGATTTGCAAGCGTTGCTCGTTAGTAAGTCTATTCATGATGAAATGTCAAAGCATACTGAGCATCTTTCTCTTTGACACCATGTCTGAAATCCCACGTAATCTGTCAAATACTAATGCATGAAAATCCTAACCTCAAAAAAATCACCCGTTAGTACCGATTTAGCTTCCTTTACGGTGTTCTTGGCAACTGAAAACTTGTCCAATTGTAGTTTCCTGATTCCGGTATAGAATCACAAACACCTACGAACCTAAAAAACTTTGCAAGGAGAAACAAACTGACTCTCAAAATCAATAAAAATTTTTTTCGATCAGAGTTTTCAGATTAATATACTTAGTATAGGGAATACATGGAAATATCTATGGATGCTTTAAAAACTGTAAAATGATAAGCACCAATGTACTCATAAAATGTACACACAGCTTACAAGACCACATCCGTCTCAGACTAAGAAGAAAAGAAAGTAATTTATTTATCCACTTATACTTGTATGCTGGTATGAATGGATTGCGGCAATCGTAACTCTTCGATATGGGAATTTACGAAATAACAGTTCTACACAGTTAATAAATGTACAAATGTGCGGCTGTATGTGTTTGAATGTGTGTGTGTGTCTCAATATATATGTGTGTGTATAGGAATATATCTCATAAGAAAGCAAAAGTGCGAAGGTGGCAGAAATATCCTCAAAAATCATGAGGGAACACAAATTAAATAATAACAATACAAACAACAACAAAAATATTAAATAGCGCAAGGAATAGTATAAAATATATGCCATAAAAGCTGCACAAACAAAAAAAAAAACAACAAGAAATCGCACTCGTATAAATAAAAATTAATAAAGCGCAACTTTCTTACTTCGGCTGAAATAACAGAAACGCGTATATAAATAATCGTATATATATGAATGTATGTGTGCATATGTATGATACCATATATTTGTGTATAAGTAAGATTGTATGTATGTTTGTCCCCACATTGCGGAAATAAAATCGAAAGGGGGCGGGCAAAATGGGACGTGCAAGCGATAAGCGAAACAAGCAGGAGTAACCAGCACAACAACAGCGACAACAACCACACCAACGTATAGCAGCAAGCAACATGGCTCCATGCCACTATTAGGCTGGCCATGGTATGCTGTGGCAACTAGAAGAAAGGAAGGCACTAATTTTTTATTACTTGATTTCGGGGCGATTATGGGCGCTGAATTGAGCTGCCGCTGCTGATGTTGCTGAAGTCAAGCGTAAAAAATAGCAAATCGAATGCAGAGAGGGGGGGTTGCACAAGTAATGGCAACACACGGGCATTGAATGAACGTAAGCAACCGTGTACTGGCCGAAATCTTTTGGTAAAACAAAAAAATATTAAAATAAAAAATAAAAAATAAAATTTATGTATAAATGGTCCGCTTAACGACAGCAAATCGCAGCGGCATCCAGTTTGGGCAGTTTACGCAGCTTGCGTTACACTCATGCAATTTAAAGTGGGCCAATTGCCAGGAAACCTTAAATACCTCATTTAATAAAGCATGGAGTGCCTGCGTTATAATACAATTGGTCAAGCTGTTAGCACATGACTAGTTCATTATTACTTAAGTGGGGCGGAAATTTGGAGGGACATGTTTTTAAAGCAACATTTTCATGCAAAACAGAAATCGCTCCAATGAAGCTATTGCATATATATTTTTTTTTGGGAAAAGATTTGCCAACTATAGCGTATAGAAAAATTAAAATTTTTCTAAAATGTGTGCCAAAATGCTTGAGAAACCCCTTAACCAGAAATTTCGTTGTATTTCTTACAGTTTGAGGCTATAGTTGCCACCTGTTAAAAAATAAACTGGGAGAAGTTTTGAAAATGTTGACCAAATACAAGGTTTTTAAGCTATTCGAAAATTGTTACACAATATCTTGAATTAAAAATATGTTTTAATAAAGTTGCCACCTGTAAATAAACCTTTCGAATAGTTCGAGAGAAGTCAGTAGTTTTAGTCTATCAGTGAAAGTTAATAAAATATTTGAAGACTTTGAAAGGTTTTTTTATTGAAAACATTGACGAGTATTACATTTTCTGAACCCTATATAATTTATTTTATTTTGTTTTATTTTATTTTATTTTATTTTATTTTATTTTATTTTATTTTATTTTATTTTATTTTATTTTATTTTATTTTATTTTATTTTATTTTATTTTATTTTATTTTATTTTATTTTATTTTATTTTATTTTATTTTATTTTTTTTTATTTTATTTTATTTTATTTTATTTTATTTTATTTATTTTATTTTATTTTATTTTATTTTATTTTATTTTATTTTATTTTTTTATTTTATTTTAATTTATTTTATTTTATTTTATTTTTTATTTTTTATTTTTAATTTTATTTTATTTTTTTTTTTTTTTTTTATTTCATTTTATTTTATTTTATTTTATTTTATTTTATTTTATTTTATTTTATTTTATTTTATTTTATTTTATTTTATTTTATTTTATTTTATTTTATTTTATTTTATTTTATTTTATTTTATTTTATTTTATTTTATTTTATCTTATATTATTTTATTCTATTTCATTTTATTTCATTTTATTTTATTTTATTTTATATTATTTTATTTTATTTCATTTTATTTTATTAAATATTTATTTTAATTTTCCACACTATGAAAATTTTTTTTTCATGTTCAATGAGACTATACTCTTCAGTATACCAACCAACAATGCTCAATATATTCTCCTTTTAATGTAAACGAGCTGAAAACTTTAACCTCACAGTCGAACAAACCCCCCTTAAGACGCCTACGAAGGGCGGAAACAGGCATTGGTCATTTCTACCTTCGTTCAACAAGATGCCAGCAGCTTGCAACCAACAGAACATATCAATACACATGCATATAAACATTCACACATACATACATGTATACATAGACATTCATGCGTGCTCAATTTAAGGCTAAACGATGGCATAAACAAAAGCAAACGACAAATTCGGCATCGGCAATCACTTTTATTTCAATACATATGCATGTACCATATATACGTCTGTATGTGTGAATGTGTGGTGCACACTACGCTATAGTAAGTATACAAATATACTTTAATGGCGCTGTTTGTAGGTATATGTAAGCAATGGCTGCCTACAAATTACGCCAACGATAACGAAAATGGTCACTCACACGCACACTGGCACATATAGTATGTATGTAGTTACGCAGGTATGCGTGTGAATATGTGTGCGCACTTTTATGCTCTTGAATTAACATTGCTTTTTACTACTTTGGTATGTTCTTTTATTTATTGACTTATTTATTTTATTTTATTTTGTTCGATACATTTTACTTTTGCGCTGCGAATTTTTGCTGACAACACCAGCACACCGTGGCGTATAAGTGATGACAATGGCAGTGACAATGCTCGCACTAATGATTAACACAAAAAGGTAAAAGCCGATAATGATTGCTGCGTAAGCAGTTAACGCCTGTCCAGTGCGCTCAACTATTGAAATACTTGGCGACTCGTAATCGCAAATGCCTCTTGTCTTTCGCAATGCCCAGTGCGTCACATATACATTTATATGTGTGTGTGTGGGTGTTTGGCAGAACTGTTAAACTTTCTGAGTGGCGCAAGTACTTAAATGCTGATTGCCGAATTGCTGCCAAATACCTAATTGGACGGCAATCGATTGTTTTTATCTGACATTTGGGAATACACTGCGTGTGATAAATGCGCATGCAGTTGTCTCAATTAAGTAGTAGTCGGTTATAGATGTTAGTAATAGGTTATAGAACGTCAAAGTGTCGCATTTAAAGACGCAATTTTGCTTTAACGATGAACTGAAGATTGCACGATTTTAGTGTTAACCGCGTACGTATCTTCTGGGATATAGTTCAGGATTTGATATGTCAGAAACATTTATAATATTTTGTATCAGATCAAAAAACATAGATAAATGTCATTCGTATTTTGTGAATTCTATAATTAATTTTAGCAAGTTACAAATTAAATTATGTCAAACTAAGAGATTTGTGAAAATTAGTTATCTTGGTCACTTGGAGGAAAAACTTTCGAAAGCATCTTATATCTTGAACCTGACAAGATTTGCACATAATTTCGATTTAAATTTATTTTTTTATGATTTTAAGGCTTTATTTTGTAAAAAAAAAACACAAAAAAAAAAAAATAAAAATATTTTACAATTTAAAATGCGACCTTGAAATTGAATAACTTTTGAACTAGACGACTTAGACTTAGATTCATCTTGGACCGGGCTTTTACTACGTTAGATTCTCTACAATAATTGATTTTCATTTTAACTCAATGGTATTAATATAGGGTGCTCACGCTAAATTAATTTATTTGTTTCGTAAATTGCATGTAGCTATAATATTTAATACTATGTCGCACATGTTAATTTATAACAAAATTCTTAGCAATATTTCTTTAGTATCAAAAAAAAAAAAATTTTAAAATTTTTTTTTTCCCACCCTAGTACTAAAATATCAAGTAAGCTGTGAAAGTTGAAATTTTATACAATGTGTGACATACATATTATATAGATACTAGCAACTTTTAAAGCCTTTAAAAGTAGAACTCGATGTCTTACAGTTACAATAAACATAACTTGAAAGCTTCTAAGGCTCTGCCAAGCTTACTCGTTTTTACAGTAATTTTTCTAAAGCGTGGAAATGGGTGACATAGGGTGCTAATCGTGTTTCCATGCCTTATTAGTATAAAATTCGAAATCAGAAATGTCATAATTTTCAAAAGAATGCCGTTAGCTACGTCAAATTAAATCATAATATTGATGTACTATTTCCAGACAACTAAACAAAAACCGAAAAACTACCATAAAGGGCTTTTGGAATATATTTCATACCACGCAAAGGATTTGTTCGGTTTTTTTACTATTTATTTCGAAATCTATTTCGAAAATTAACTAAACTGAAACACCGTTAGCTTTTCTAATTTTACAGTAGTTAATTCAAGCATTAACAAAGTATAAAAACAATATTAAAAACAACTTGAGTTTCTAATATGTGACAACTCTGTTCCAAAAATAGTCGCTCTTGGTCCATCCTTACAAGCCTATATATAACGTATATGAAAGCACCCGTGATGTCTTAATAAAATTAAGACGGAATACCAATCTTAACAGAATATGCTTTGAGCTTTTAAGCTTTCAGCATTTTTTTCTCATTTCTCCAAATCCATGACAATGAAGAGGTACTAAATAAATTTTCCAAAAATATTATTCCGTTTAATATCTTTTTTAGTCACAAATTTCTTCCGCAAGCTTTTAGCTCTATCTTACTCAAACCACATAACTACAAAAATACTGTAAAATATTTACTAGTATATATGAATAACACCGGCGCGCATGTGAAATTGATGTGAATACCCTTAAAAGCATCCCATTAAACGGCACGCATACTTTGCGAAGTCACAAAACACTAGAACGCTTAAAAATTCCACAGCTGCCAGCTTTCAAAACGCGCAATGCTTGTGACTCATTTACCACTGCTCAGTATTGAGTTTATTTATTTGCGCTCGTATACTCGTATTTTATTCGCGCACATATCATTTGTGCTCGCATGTGCGTTCGCAAGGAATTTTACGCGCTCGTATTTCTTTACACACACACACAGCTACTCAAAGGAATTTATTTAGCAAATAAAAAAGTGAATTATGGTTTGTAGAAAAATTGCTGCATAAAGTATTACTCAAGTAATGCAAGGGGAGTTAAATGAAGGTCAGTTCAGGTAACTCGAAAATCTTGAGATATTATGTATGTAAGAATAAATCTTCATTGTGGCTATAGACCACTATAATGAAAGAGAACAGAATGATTTCCAGATAATCATCGATTTTACTAAGTACATTAAAATATGTTCTAGTGGTCTAATAAAAAACTTTAAGGCACTTCAGTTCAGATGTTGCCCAACTACAATAACACCTACTACTACTACTTACTTACCACTTCTAAAATTCCCTATTGGGTATCCCGAACTTGAGTGTTATGTACAAACATAAATACCCACATTCACACATCTATGTATATATATTATATATCATTTTTTAATACAGTCGAATGCTTAAGTGCTTGGAAATTGAAAATGAAATTGAAGCATTAGCCAATATACTCACAGCTGGCTGACACACATACCGTTAGAATTACATGCAGCGTACAGCAGCCTTCACACGTGCATTTTCAGCGGCTACATACCGACGACTTTAGAGAGCTCAGTTTTTACTTCAAAAATGTCTAGTATGATTTAAGTGCAGCGATAAATTTTTCTTGCCAATTACCAAGAAATGAAAGATGAATGAAAGAATGAAAGATGGCAAGTTCGTAGATATTTAACCTTCACCGGTGAGTTGAAGAACATACTGCCATTTTAGGTGCCACAACTGCAGTAAAGCAGATGATAAGTATTAATTTACAGTCCGGCACGAGTGTAAGCTTGCTAGTATCAGATTGTATTTTTTTAGAGAAATTCGAGGACTTCATAGACTGTAAAAACTGCTTACGCACTTAGACCTCATATTGCAGCTTATGGATCTAGTTAACTCTGGACTGGTGGTTAAGGCAATCCTCCACTTGAATAAGTTTGAGTAACACCGCGCCAGGTGAGTTACTGCCGACAGTGTCTCCATCCCTTTAAAACCCTGGCAGGCTTCAGGGCCCGTTTCTCTTCCCACTTCATTAAGTTGATTTGGTGAGTGTAGGTTCAGACGACTTCCTCTTTGAGCTGGTCGTCTCTGAAAGCGTTACCTCTTAAGGACATGCATATATCCTTGGAGCTATTAAAAGCGACTATGTGCCTTCCATAAGGTGGAAAGCGGCTCTGAGTGGGGACCCAATAAATATATATATATATTTGAATGATATATAAACTAAGGAAAGGGATGTGGGTGGAAGTAGATCGGAAACGACCACGAAACCGAACAGTGTCCGGATGTATCACCGTCTGGGGCATCATCCTCCAGGAAAGTAAGGAAAAGAAAATACACCTTTCAAAGCGCGGTTAAACCCAGAAAGGGGGGTAAGTCAGAGACTAGAAATCAGCCGACTGGAATTTTTAGTAAGACTGAAGTGCAAAGCTAAATCGCAATCACTAGCAGGGAGCCTCAGCTGGGTTCTTGAGTGGTTCAAAGACTTCAGGAAACGTTAAAAGTTCCGTTACAAAGCCGACGACCTCAAAAAAAAAAAACAAAAAGAATTGAAGTCAGATCGCCGGATGACAGTTAAGATCGTAGCTCGCATTGTGGTAGACAAACTGTTTAGCAATCTTATCAGCATACTAGCACACTACAGCGCGTTCGTCTGAGACCCGACCCTCTGTCAAACAGAACAAACCACATGAGGAGAATACTTTCAAAGTAAAAAGTCTAACACGGAAGCCCGGTATGAATCATCTAATTGCTAAAAGCGGCTTTTTTGTAACGAACTTTTGGTTCCCGGACCATATCAAGAAAGTTTGTTGTAAGTAGGTCACTTAGGAAATGCGATTTCACGCCGTTAGACAAATCAATCAACCAGATTTGACTGATGAGTTAGTACAAAATTGGTAATACTTGACGAGTCTTTATAAAACCAAATCTGCTCCACGGCTATAAAAAATCGAATTGTATTCTAAGAGTGATTCCAGCAGACAGATCCTTCTCCACCTGGCTTTTTTAACGGAGTGGAAGTCTTCCTTTTGCTCTGCTTCCCTCGGCGAATGCTTTCAGAATTCGGACGACATGACTAAGCGAATGCAGCCGCTAGCTCTTAATTCGCTGAACACGTCAATGTCATCGTATATCTCATACAGCTCATCGTTCCATCGAATGCGACATTTGCCGTGGCCAATGCGCAAAGGACCATAAATCTTCTGCAGAACCTTTTTCTCGAAAACATGTAACGTCAACTCATCAACTATTGCCTTCGTCCAAGCCTCTACACATAGCAGGACGGGGAAAGTTTGGTCTTTGTTCGTCGTGAGAGGACTTTACACAGTTCAAAGTAGCACCTGTTGGCTAACATTGTTGTTATCTATGACTTCGAAGTTAAGACCAAACATCCTAAATATATGCAACTAATAAAGCAAAATAATTCAGTTGCCATTCTTTTTTTTGTTGTTTAT
>CM050323.1:152433394-152449885 GCA_027475135.1 Bactrocera correcta
AAACGTTTTTAGTAAGAATTTTGAATGCGCAATTCGCTTGATGCACTCAATTCCATGTAACGCTTATTTCCAATGAAGTTAAAGCAACGTGAACGGCAATTATGAATGTTAAATTTAATGGAAAGGTTTTCTCGATAATAACCGCAATATTATTGCACGCTTTATTAGAAAATGGCCAATTAGTTTTGTTTGTGGTTTCCTGATGAAAAGCAAGCAGACAAATGAGAGCAAGGGATGCAAAGTGCGTAATTTAATGTGTGTGGTGTACGAAGGATGAGTTGAGCAATTTAAATTAGGTATAAAGTTAGATTAGTTTATATGAAAGTTACAACTTTTTAAATTGTCATATTTTAAACGTTACATCAGTGCTCTTTGTGCTTGAGCTCTGCTCTCTTATCGAGTGATAAAAAAGAAATACAGTTTAGTTTGATGCAAGTAGCAGAGTAAATTGATAACATTAATTTACAGTGATCTAAACGCTTGCTTTTCTATTTTAAATTAATTGTGCCTGAGCTATACTACTTGCTTGTTCGATTCAACATGCCTTGTAAGAAACTAAGCAATAAAATTGCTTTATGATGCTGATTGCATTTGAAATATCATCTCTTATTAATTCGCTTCACTCTCTGGTGACTTCACTAGTTAGTAGCGTAAATTTTTACTTCAAATTTTGCACCACATCTTTCAATTTACACTTTCAGAAAGTCAGTGGAAATGTTGAAATTTTTTGACACAATAAAAAAAGAAGAAAAATATCAAGCTAAATTCACTGGCATTTTCTTGCATGAGAGGAATGCACATAATTGCACTGTCAGCTAGACAAGCAAATTGTTCATCTTCATGAGTCTACTCTGTTATGCAGACAAACTTTCCAACAACGGCAACAACAACAACAATTCATGCAAACCTTAATAGTATGTATGTATGGTATAAAACACTTTAGAACTCAAAGTCAACGGCAGACTTTTAGCCTTCAGTTAGGCCAAGGTAAACAAGCCTTTCATAGCGCTCAAGCTCAAGCATTCAACGCATTTGACTTCGTTTAGCAAAATTTTATGAAATTTAAGCTATTTACATAAATACATACATCCATATTTATTTATTTGAATGCAATTGAGTTTCATGTCGAGTGTTTTGGCGCCTGTGAAGAGTGAAGACTGTGAAATAGTTGTTGCCAGCCAACAGGAATATAGTGATATTTTAAGATTAAGCTTGGAATTTATTAAATATTTGAAATATTGAAGCTTTATGCAATTGCAGAAAATCAGAAATGTTATATTTGTGCAAGCACTTATGATATTTGCTGTAAGTTTGTGCATAGAAAACGTTGCCTGAAGTGGATTTCTTACATAAGTCTTATAGAAATTATACAACTTTGAAATTTTGTGCTAAAAATTGTCTGAAAATTAAAAGTAAATATAGATATTTATATTCTAAATATTGATTCAATAAATAAGTGAAGTATTTAATTTGATTTGATTATATACCACTTTGAGATTATTTAAAATATATTTTACTTATAAAGGATTTCCTAATAAGTGTAAGCATAAATAATGGAAATAATATGAATATAATGAAACATTAATGAAAAATTTGTTTTTTGATTATAGAGAGTATTACATTAAAGTACACATCAATAAAGAGGTATGTTCGTGAAAAAATGGGGTTTTTTTAATAAAATGTTGAAAATTCGTTAACATTAATGTTTTTGCCTTCAAAATATCGTTACACTATTTTTTTGGCCAGAAATTCACCAAAAAATGTTTCGATACATTTTCAATGAAAATCAATAATCTCATAAAGACACGTCCACACTTAACGAGTGCTATAGACAGGGTCATCAATACAAGTACAATAAGATAATAATTTTGACAATTGGACTAACAAAATCCACAAAAATTTAAACCAGGTTTTTTATATACAATTTCTAAAGCAATAGCAGGAAAAATATTAGGGAATACAATTCATTTGATGTGTTTTAAAGAGAATTTTACTTTTATTTCAACTTATTTTCTAAGAATTTATAAGCGTTTTTCTAATTATCAATTATTTTTTGCCTTTTCTAAAACGTTTGAGACTGGAAACATCTTTTTAAAGGTGATCCATTTCGAAGGACCATACTTTTTTAAAGTAAAACCACAGAAACTTCAAATTTAATAAAGAATTTTTATTATCATTCGCATGAGAATTATTTGGCATTTATTTTTTGAAGTTTATTTCTTTTAAATATTGAGGCCGTGGCTACATCGCAGGTGGCCCAGCCGTTGAGTCGAACTTTCGATAACTCGATCTTGCATTTCGACTAAAAAATAGCGAATGACATGCGTGTTGTTTTGCTCCAACGCCTAAATCGAAACGGAATTGTCCACATAGACTTAAGAATTTAGTAATTCCCACAGGTAACATTCTGACGGTGTGATACTACATGATCTTGGTGCCCAATTGACCTTCCCAAAACGTGAAATTATTTGCTCACCGAAGTGTTCTCTCAAAAAATTCATTGATTTGTGCGATTTGAAAAAAAATGGTGCCGTGTTCTTGAAACCAAGTATCGCCGAGATCACGTGCTTCAATTTCAGGCCTCAAATAGTCGGTTCTAATTGCGCTGTAGCAAAGCCATTGACAGTTACGTTCTCACCAGCATCAGTTTTGAAGAAATATGGACCAATAATTCCACGAAATGACACCTCTGGAATCTATTCATATTGCTCTTCGTTCCGAATGCGATAGTTGCTTTTATGTGCCCAAGTTTTTATCCTCCAGTTACAATTTTATTTGACTATAGCCAAAAAATTGAAGCAGGTGTTGGTTACTTTCCCGTTGCTCTGTGGACTCAATGCCAATACCGTCTTTGGTTCTATTGACTTAGTGTTTAGCACTCTCCTAAATCGTAGTCTACCTGCTCGTTTTCTATCTCTACGAGACTTATGTTATTCTTCACATAATAGTTTTTGTACTTTGCCACCTACTCTAGGACTATTGGGGTTTTTAATTTCGTAGAGCGATATTGCTCGAAGATCTGTTTGGCCAATAAAGATGTACGTTGATATAATGATGATATGATATGAGAATGATACGTTGCTTATGATGCCCGAAAGTATCAAAATTGTTTAGTTTCGGCTTTCACTATTTTGATAAAATTTCTGTGATACAGAGTGTTTTCGCTGGTATTTCCACGGCAGCCATGACAGTGTTTATTGCTACCAAAAATTATGACAAATTTAATTTGAAGTTTTTATTTATTTCCAGTGTCGTCTCTAGGTCAGACTGCCAACTTTTCGTTCATATTTGGAATTGGCATTCACACTCTGTTACTTGGAGATTGTGAAAGTAATCAGAAAAGAGTTCAGTACTTCGTTGATATTATGGTTCTTGTCTAAGTAAATTTATGGTTCCTGACCAAGTAGATTTATGCTATCTAAATTATGACATGCATTAAAAATAATATTTTTTTGGAAATTTCCGCAAATAATGAGCTATGTATGAGTTTTTCAATATCCGGAAAAATTTGTTGCTTTTTGCCTTGGTAAATGTCCGATTTATGCGATTTTAATCGGCAATAAAACAAAAGCCAGCAGCACAGATGCTTCCTCAGACTCATCACTTTCGTGGCTTATATACTTTTGTATATATATTTAATATATTGTAAATGTATATTAAATGGCAAATAAAAAAGTTTAACTTTCCGTACAGCAAAGAGGCTTACCCAAGCGTGTGTAACTCAAACCAACACGTGTTTTTTTTTTGTTGTGCTCAGCTTTACCCAGTGGAGCACGGGTAGAGTGGTTAGAATACAGGTGGTTTCAAAGCGGTCGTTCTCATTTTTATAATTGATAGCATTCTTTTTTTATAGCGCAGGTTTTACTCTTAGGTCCTGTGATATTATTTATGATATATCTATAATAAACTACTCAAACTTATCCAATAGTAGCTTAACTATATCAGAACTATAATTATGTTAGAAATTGTATTAAAAAATATTTGCTTACATTCTGAGCCATATATTTCTTTCTTTGTATTCAATTTGAAGAAATTTTATTTGATATTCGCTAAAAGTGTATCTGCAAATTTTTCACCGATTTCTATGCTGGGTATAAAAGATCCCCATTTAACTCTACGCATAAAATACTTGAGGTAGGTGTGCGCTCCCAGCTTTCAATATTCGAAACGTGGCACCAATGACTTTTGGGGCAATTTATGAGCTACGCCTGACCATATTCATCCACCCACACATATAAAAGTGTGCACTCCCACACAGCTGACCGACACACTCGCACACCCACACATGTGTGCGTTTGTAAAGAACATAAAACATTCGGCTGTTGCTACCTCATAGTCATGTTATCCTTTCAAATTGGCTTCTAGTCCACAAACATGCCGTTATAGTAGATCCCTTTTACGTTATCGTTGTCCAGTCAAAAAATCAAATACATTGACGAACACACACATATGTATATATACATATGCGAACGTGTGCTACTCACATAGACTACTGTGTGTCTGGAGCCTTCAGCATATTATAATCTATATGCTAGTATATACATACGTATATAGTATACACATACTCATCTCTGTAGTCCCGTGTGTGGGCACTTGTTTCCGCTTCTAGTTACTGTGCTGGGGCCCTCACCAGCATCTTTACATACTTTACTTATTGAGGTTGATCTTTTGGTCGACTGTGGGCTTTTTGCTTTATGTCTCGTCCAAGTGTTTGCGCTCGTCAATCACTCTTCCCTGCAGTGATGTGTGTTCAGCACAAGACAATGCGGCCTTGACATTTTCGACATTGTCATCTACTTTGACTTGCTGTTCGACAGGCCCTAAACAGCAACTTGCCTTTTGTTAAGTGGAACAAATTTTGCTTTCATAACCTCAGCCATTTTAGATGTACACCGAGTTATTGGCGTAACGTTTGTTGGCTAATGTGTTTCTTGTACTAGCCCTAACTTTGTTTAATTGGTTGTGGCCAGTTTGTGGATAATGGAAGTTGATTAGGTAAATGAATTGTGTAATTTAATAAAGTGAAATATGTTTAAAATAAAATAACTTAACTTAATAACATAACATAACATAACTTAATGTAACCTAACTTAACATAACATAAAATAACATAACATAACATAACATAACATAACATAACATAACATAACATAACATAACATAACATATCATAACATAACAAAACATAACATTACATAACATAACATAACGTAACAGAACATAACTTAACATAACATAACATAACATAACATCACATAACGTAATTTAACATAACCAAACAAAGCATAAAATACATAACAAATCGCATCCTACCATAACATACCTATAACATTCCCTAACATACTATAACATAACATAACACAGCACAACACCGCATAATGACTATACTACTCATAAAATAAAAAAAATTTTTTTAAAGATCCCCACTCAATATCTCATTTTATTGATTAATATGACCAAGCCGCTTTTCCCCATCACAATTCTTGCAACACGGCAAACATATATAAAAATACATATGTATGTAAACCACACTTTGAACACAACCGTTTATATAAAATACAGAAAATTAAACATCCAATAATAGCTATGTACATACGAGTATGTGCCAACCGAATTGTTGTGGTTATTTTTGTTTATGTGGCTAAATGAATTTTTGTGGCTTATTTGGCAAAGCAAAGATTTTTGCTCAATTATTGAGTACAATGTTAATTAAATCGAACTATTCACATACATACCCACAACAAAATGATTTTGTGGTGAAGAGCGAATGTAACCCAAGTAAGAAATGTTTTTGGCAATAAACAAAAAAAATAATAATAATATTGTATGAAAGTAGGAACATTTTTAATAATAAGCAAATCACGGTCAAAAGATTCCGGAAGTATAAATTATTTTAAGGAATCGCCCCGGATTGTGCTCTATTTGACGATGTCACTAGTACCAACTAATTAGTTAAAGAGCCGCTAACACTCCAAATTTTTTGGTGATTAAGAAGAGAATACTTTTTGTTGAAGATGAGAACAATACTGTTTAGCGTAGTTCTTATACATACTTACCTTACCAAAAATTCTTTTGTACCTTAACGATTCCTTAAAAGCAGATTAGCAACAGAATTTAATGTTTCATAGGGAAAAAAAAGATTATTTTTCCACCAACTCAGCTATAACTGCATAAGCGGTGTCTACAATAATAAAGAAATGTATTTCTACCAATTTAATTGCGAAAATTTTTTTTTGAGTTACAGTGTTACAGTTTCAATATTCCCAGTTATCAAAGGCTTGAACCCGGCAGAGAGTACCGAGGGTTTTTCGTCTCTGCTAAGAGTATATCGGATTATTGAACAAAGTTTTAGCGCTGACTATCAGTAGTACTTGCTTGATCGATCAAATTTTTTATAATTTCAGCATAATAAGACTTAATGAAGGGTATATTGATTCATTACTATTTAGTTTAAGTTTTTTTACACGTTCTAAATATAAATTTATACTAGATCTTTGTTTCATCTACCACTATCTTTTAAATCGAAAAAAATTACTCTTATTTTTCTCTGTTTGATTTAAAAAATATGAAAAAATCAAATATTCTATATTTAATAGAAAATGCAATAAACACGCTTGAAGAATCCTTTGGGTGCGGTTATTTAAGGCCAGCGTTAATTTTTATCGATAGTCTAGAAAAATTTAAGGAGTTTTCTGGCGAAAATATATTTTTGTAAATTTAACTAATTCATGTTGGAAGGAAAAAAAAGTATCTGCAGGCTCTTGAAGGTCTTACGGTTCACATCCAAGTTTTTCAAAGCAGCCATTGCTGCCCTTAACTAGCTTCTTTCTTAAATAAGCTTCAGTGATTACGTTCCTTGTCCTACAGGCTATATAACATTTACATAAATTTGATCCATATTGTTCTTCTGTATTTTTTCGTATTTATGTACTACAAATATTTATTCTCAATGCAATTTTTCATACACTTCCTATAAGCTGAGTTGGCCTTCAGTGCTTTTAGCTTATTTTTTTTTTTTTTCTTTTGACATTATTATCATAATCGTACATATATTCACCAGTACTGATGTCTTCGATGTATGGAGTGTCCTCAGTTCCATTGTCAAACATCTATTTTGCGACTTCTGCTTGATGTCATTTTTGCAAACGATTAAGGTCTTTTAGTACAATTCCGGCATTAACATGACTCTTACCTAAAAGATTAACCAAAATGTTCTTACAAGACATGTTGAGATCCTCCAATATCTCCTTATAAGCAACACGATGATTTCCAAGCATTGTTTCTTTAACGTTTCCGCTGTTGCCGTCATCCGGTAGGTGTGTGCCGATCAACGGGACTCTGTTGCCTCCTCTCTAAATCGCCATGTGCTTCTAATGAAGTTTATCGGTACAAAAAGTTACGGTTTATTAATAGAGGTGGCTGAAAGACTCTCAAGAAAAAATTTTTCCTTCACTACAAGATCTTCTCTGAATACTTTTTGCCACTCAAATATTTGTGTTTGTCATAGAGTTGATTCCGCAAAACATTCCAGCAACTTTTCTAACAATTTCGCAGCCGTGATTCTATTGGAAAACAGAGTTTCAAGGTAACTCGATGTTAAATTGATTTCTGTGGCAAAAATCGCTGGTAAATTTTTCTCGTCGTTAACGAACAGTTGTCAAGCACACCCTAATTGACATAAGGGGATCGAACTTCACAGGAGCTTACAAAAAAATTTTTAAATTCTGGCTCGCAGCAATAATGGCATATGCTAACAAAGTTCTAAAACCTAAACCATCTGATCAAATTTGATCCGGACTGGTCGCTTTAAACTGTGGTTATTCCAAGCAGTCGAATTTTTGCCCCGAATCAGTGCAGTAATTTTAATGTTTGTATGTAGTTTGCTCGCCATTTAACAAATGTTCAACGTTCGTATTGATTTGGTTGTAATTATACAAATAATACGAGGCATGACAAGAAGTGGAAAGAGTGTAACATATAGACCACTGGAGTGTCAACTTGGCGCCTATGCGCCTGCAACTATTCGCGCATATAAATGAAATGAAATAAATTCGCTCTATTTTTTATAATTTACAACTAAATAACTATTTACCGTTAGAGACAGCGCCACATTTAAGTGAGAAAAATATCCGCTAGTTATTTTCAATAAAAAACGGTTTCTTCCACCGTCGCACTTACTACGCCGCCAAGTTTTTGCCACAATGAATAATTGTTCGCATGAAGCCAATTTTTAAAAATCGGTCGGAATGATGGCGAACCGCAAAACAAACCGCGCTATCTGTGATGTGATGTCAAGGACAATTTTTTTTTGCTTCTTTTGCAAGTTTTTTTTTTTTTTCACGCTTTGGGATGGCATTGTATGCTCCACTGCTCCACTGCTCGACTTACAACGCTCACTAAACTAACCCAAGTGACTTGAGTGACTGTGAAAGCGACGCGCTGCTGCTTATTTGGTGGCTTGTTGGGCTGCTGCTGCTGCTGTTGCTAGGTTCGTCGGTTTGTCAGCTTGTTTGATTGACTGGTTGCGACAATGAAGCGTGAACAGCAAAGCAACTTAGCAACCGAACAAAGGCATCGAAACAGCATTGAAACACCAAATTCTATGGTGAATGGAGGGACACGTGATTGGCGGGGGCTGATGTTGTTGCCACAGCGGGGCGAGTGGAGCGGAAAATTTAGTGCGTATATGCATGTGTGTGTGTATATACAAATTATAAGTTTATGTGTATGTGTACATTTATGGTGGATATGTATATGAACCATGTCTGCGGAGGAAAAAATAGAATCTGAATAAGAAGTAGTGATGAATGTCTTTGGCGTAAAATATCAACTTGATTTCCACTTTCGGCTGCTCAGTTGCTCAGTTGCTGTCCCGTTACTCCGTCGCTTTGTTCTGTTAGTGACAGTTGTGGGCCAAACTACGAGGCAATATGTCAACCAAATTGCTGTTGCTCAAATCAAGAGTGAATATGTATACGAAAGCAGGCGTGCATATGTGTGTGGGCAGGTTATCAGGGCACTTCATGATGTTTATTTGCATAGCCTTCCAATACGGCCAATGTATGTATGTATGAGTGCGTGTGTTGGTGAGATTTTGACAGCTGAATGTAAAAATGAACGTATGAATCATTGAAGCTGATGGATGAAAGCGTGAGTGCTGCTTGCCACTCTGCCACAATGTGGGATGCAACAAATTACCTATGGGTTTGCGTGTGGCATTGGTTGGGCTAGCTGACAGTCATTCGTTTGGGTCAATCAGGCAGATTTTTATATTTACATGCATACATATAGGCGCCACGGTCAACCTGCGCTTGTGTAAATTGTTGTTTTTTGTATTTGAAATTCGCTTGCTTTTAGCGTGAAAAGGGTTTCTTGTAGGCGTTGATTGATAAAACGATTTGAAGCGCTTTTTGCGTAGAAATAAAAGCGCTTTTCGCTATCTTTTTTCAATTTGCACGCAATTTAGCACTCGTCATTGTTATTTTTGGTCACGTGTTTTTTTCTAGCGGCTTTTTCGAAATAGAAAATTGCAAAAGTTGTTGTTGTTGTGGTGGTGGTGATTGCTTGTTGATTGATTTGTTGAAATTGATTGAAATCTAAATCATGCACACACATTTATTTGTTTAGTATGCACTTCCTTGTTGTTGGCACAACAAAAAATCTCTTTTTGCAAATTAATTTCTCCAATATTCGCCTAATTGACGCAAATAAAGGATATTCGTGGTTTATGTGGAGAACTGCTGTGTAGAATGGATTGAATATAAAGAAAACTAATTTATCCGTTATTATTATTAATTAAGGAAAAATGTTGCACGAAATAAATCTGAAAAATAAAAGAAAACAAAATACAAAAATAGTATATTTCCCTTTTATTTCAACAGTCAACACAATTTTTTGTCTAACTTCTGCATATTAAATTTAAATTTCTCCTAAACCAAAAATATGGAAAACCTTTTGTTTTATAAAAGGTCTGTGGGGTTTGTCGTATTAAATTTCAAACTAAAAACAAACTTTAAAATCTTAGAAGAAAAATGCTAGTGTTTTCAATGTCTACAATCGGAATATGAGCGTGAAAACAGAAATTTAAAACAAAAAAAGTTTTCTTGCCCGGTTTTTAAAAATAAGATTTTCTCGGAATTGTTTAGCGCTGAAATATTTTCTTAATTTTGAGAATATAGAAACCCTTTTGATAAGTGCTACAAATCCGTGAATACTAAACACATATATAATATTTTTTCTAGTTTGCCTTTTTTGGGGATATATGGGTTTAAATTTAGTCCCATTAGACAAGCTTAGATGGCGAGACCTTCATGGTTTCTAATATTCCTTGATATGGAACACTACACCTTTAAAGATCCTGAATCCTCTTACGTCTTCTGCAAATTTCTTAAGATAGCTTAAAACGAGTTTTTCAATAAGAACGCTACAAAAGTAAACCGATAGTGACAGCTAACGATTTTTCTCGCTCTTTTTACATTTCTCTGGAAAGATGTACGATCCAACAATGAGTTAAAATTTACTACCGAAATTCGGAGTCAGTGGCCTGAACTTTAAGCGCTCTACGTCCAATTTATGGTTGTCATAATTGCCCTGTTGGATCAATAATTGAGCATCTAATATCCAGACATAGTAAAAAATATTCCCGTGCCAGTGAGATAATGAAGAGCCTTTAGTGGCGAGAATATTGCTGTCGCTAGCGCATCAATTGTGGAAGATCCCAATCGGTCTCTCAGACGTCGTTCTCACGCATTGGGCATCTCTGTGACGTCGTTGCGGCCAATTTTGCATTACAAGATTAAAATTGATGCAAAAAATGAAGTCGCTTGACCACCAGAATCGTCGTATTTTTGTAAATTGGGCTGAGCAACAACTTGAAAAATTTAAATGGATTTTCATCGAAAAATCACTTTCAGCGACGAGGCTGCTTTCTGGCTGAATGGCTTTGTCAACAAGCAAAATAGGGGTAATTGGTCAGGCCGCAATTCACACGAACTACATGAGTCACCTTTGTATTCCGAAAAAATTACGGGTTTTGGGGCGATTTATGGGCCGACGGCTGGGTTGGTTGGGACGTACTTTTTCCGTGATGATCAAGACCGGGACGTTACTGTGAATGGTAATCGTTACCGCTCAGTGATAACCGAATATCTTTGGCCCGAATTAAATGATATGGACTAGGGCAATATGTGACTCCATAAGCCACACAGTAATTGTCACGTTCGATTTATTTAAAACCAAGTTTGGTGAACGTGTTATCTCACGAAAAGGGTCAGTCAATTGGTCGCCTCGGTCGTGTGATTTGACGCCGTTAGACTATTTCCTGTGGAGCTACGTCATGTCTATGGTCCATGTCTACAAGTAAGTATTATTGTTTAATACATTCTTGTAGCCCATTAGTCTCTTAACCTTCATCTGTTAAATATGCTTCGAAGAGGGCGACTACTGTTCTATCGGCTAGAAAGGTGATTGTCACTGTTTTAGGAAAAAGTGAAAAAAGGCATTATTAATTAACATTTCCACCCAAAACTTGTTCGAATCTAGCTGCGTACTGTCCCATCCACCATATTGTGCAGATTTTATGTTTTGAGATTTCTCAAGAAAATGAAAGTTGAGACCAGTGAGAATGCTATTTCCACCACATTGGTCCATTGTGCGGAAAAGGTTTTTTTGAGAAATTGGAGACTCGCTTGGTCAAGTGTCTTCAATTATAAGCAGATGGTGTTAAAATATTTATTCTGTATTTGTCGATGATTTTCATTTTTCTTCCCTACATATCAGACTTATCTCGTACTATAGTGGTTTCGACGACTATGATATAAGAAGACTCCTTGACGACGACAGCTGATATATTTTCGTACAGGTCTGTCGGCGACGAGCTCCACGCCCAACATCTAATTGAAATATTAGGTTCAATTCAAAAAAGGGCAAGGTTCGGGTGTGCTTTCGTTAGTTTCTTGGGTTTATCGAGTTTAATCATCGCTAAGAGTTTTTCAGGATTTCGTTTCACCCCAGCACTGGATTTTTTTATTTGTTTATACAAAGATCAGGATTTATTTCATTTTCGATGTTTGTAATATCCAGAAGAAAATGTTGGAACCGCTATAAAGGATGCAGGTATATACTATATATGATCAGCGAGACGAGTTGAGTTGACTTAGCTATTTTCCCCTATCTGTCCGTCCGTCTGTATATACGCTAACTAGTCTGTCAGTTTGTACCATATTGGCCTAAAATTTTGGTCAAATTTTTTTCTTGCCAAGAGCTGCAAATTTGTCGGAACGGCTGTTATCGAATCACTACAGCATATAGCTGTCATACAAACTGAACGATCGAAATCAAATCGTTGCATGGAAAACTTTTTCATTTGCAGAGATATCTTGACAAAATTTGGCAAGGATTATTATTTTAAAAAAATAATATAATATAGGAAGAAATTGTTGAGATCGGCTTACTATAACATATAGCTGTCATACAAACTGAACGCTCAAAATTTTTTTTTTGTATGGAAAAAATTTTTATTTGACAAGAAATCATCACGAAATTTGGCGTGGACTATTACTGAATGTAACTCTGAAATATCTGAAAATTATTTCCAGATCGGTCTACTATAACATATAGCCGTCATACAAACTGAATTATCTCAAGCAATTTCTTATATTGAAAATTTTTCATTTCTGAAAATTTGTATGCTATTTTAATGCAAAACTTGGAAATAACAAATTATTTCCCGGCAAAACTACTTATTTAACCACAGAATACTCAACCGCTACTTTTGAAATGAGTACTTAAGTATTGAGTGTAAAGTAGGCCAGCATAAGTACGTCCCTGTCTATGGATATCCTTAACGAATCTTAAAGCCGTTACACAAAAGCGATAACCTTGCGCACAACATGCCACTCAATAATGTCAATTAATTTGCTGTTGCTGCGTGTGCGTGTGTACGTGTGTGTTGCGCGCACTTGAAACTCGCGAGTACATTCACTTACTTATGAGCGCACAGCCAACAAATATGCTTAATGAAGTTTCCCCTTCGGATTGCATTAAAAATTAACGAAAATGATGTATGACAGCGCAGCAGCAGCAACAACAACTACAACGAAGTGCTCCAATAAGCGTCAATGCAGCAAATTCTGCTAAATGCATTTGAGACAAAGCGGATTTATTGAATTCTCGCTTGCAACGTAAAAGGTCATGCATTCAAAGAGCAATCATACTTTGCTGAATGTGCAAACACACTCGTTGACACATGTGTGCTTGACTTACAAGCATATTCCGGGGAGTACTAATGCATGTGTGGAGGCTGAGGGTGCGGCGCTCCCTTTGGAAGCTGATCTTGAGTGATTCATGCGCAACAACTACTCAGTCGAAGGTGATATAACCGACAAAAGTACTTGTAGTATATGTATGACTATATATGTACCGTTAGCAGGTGGCAACAGCGCAACCAGCTATTCAGGTCATGCAGCCAAATCTGTCAGCATTAAATGCAGTAATTAAAATTTGATTTGCACAGCAAATTTTCTATTGCTTTTTTCACTTATCCGGCTACAACAACAAAAGCAAGCAAGGAATAGATGCCAATCCGCATGCATGTGTCTATCGGTGGGTATGTGTGTGTGTGGAGAGAATGGAAAAATGTGAAACTTCAAGGAAAAATATGCAAATTACAAGCTGAAGGGCAAAGGCAGTAGTTAAGTCGCTATTGCCGAAGCGATCAAATGATGTGAACGCTGGCAGCGGAACTAAAAATTTTGTAAGCGTCGAACTGTGTAGCGCCAAACCAATCCTTGAAATATGCAAATATGTACCGAACATATGCACAGACACACACATATGGTATAGTCATACAATTCGAGTGCACTTTTGCTGCTTAACTGCATGTAAGTGTTAGTGTGCGTTTATGTATTAGTATGTGTGTGTGTTGAGTGCGAACCGCGTCGGCATGAAAACTGGAATAGTAATTTGCATGCGATTGCCGATGAAGCGCGCTGATTTGCAGGCGCCGATGAGCACTTGTACACACTATTTATAGGCAGATGAGTACGTATGTATGTGTGAGTGTGTGTCTGGTGGAGTTATATTGGCACGGGCTTTGGCCTAATTGTTTCCTAGTTGACGCTGTAATCCAGATGTTGCGAGATGAGGAGCATTCGGCCTATAGTCTGTTCTTTTGTGTTTAATTCGTCTATTTTTGTTGTGAGTGTTGTTGTTATTCAAGGTGTCTGGAGTACTTAATGCTTCTAGTATTTTACGGAAAACCATTATATTCAATTCCTTTTTGCTGAGTTTTAAAAAAAAACATTACAAAGTTGAGAATACACGCTTTTCGAGATTTGTTATGCATTTTCAAAGCTTCGTTATACGCTATTATTTTTGAAAATTTTTGATGTATAATACAGCTGTAATAATAATTCCACATAAAATTTATTAATTAGTGGCAACACCAAAATGTTTTGTAACAAAATTTTTATTCCAACAAGTTGCCACCTAACTATAATACACTAATTTTTGGAATAAAAATTTTGAAATATATTTAAAAGAGTTAAATGCTGTATTTTTATATTTCCAATGCAGCAAAACACTTTACTAAGTGTCATTTTCGGAGGAGTTGCCACCCTTATATAATATCAATTTTTATAATTGAACATTTTAAATAAATTTAAAATAAATTTAAAACAGTTAAATACTATATATTTCTATTTTCAATGCAGCATAATATTTTTATCTAAATAACAGTTTCAGTGGAGTTGCCACACTTATACAATTTCTAAATAACAATAATAAATATTTTTTAATGCAGCCAAACTATGTTTTAAAGGGTTGTCATATGATTTAACAGCTTCTTCCAAAAGCTTGACTTAATGTCACTTGGAAAAGTTATTGAAAATATCAAATGATATGTAGAAGCCTAGTTGTGTTTATATGCGCACTAGTCACTCAGTGTTTTAGATATCGATCTGTAATTTTGCCCATAATCTTTTCTCCCCAAGAAGCTGCACAGTTGTCGGAATGATTGTAATCGGACCACTATAGCATATAGCTGCTATACGAACTGAATGCTTGAAATTAAATCCTTGTATGAAAAGGTTGTTTATTTGACGAGATATCTTGACAAAATTTGGCAAGGATTTTTGTTTAAAATAATGATACAATATACCGAGAAATTGTTCAGATCGGACCACTATAGCATATAGCAGCCATACAATCTCACCGATAAATTCAATTCCTTGTATGAAAAACTTTTTTGTTTGACGAGATATGCTTACAAAATTTTACGTGTCTAACATATTCAAGATAGCATTATTATCTGCATGAAAATTGTGCAGATAGAATAACTATAGCACATATGTAGCTGCCATACAAACTGAACCAAAAAAATCAAGATAAAAAATTTACACCCTTGTATTATATAAGAAGTGGACTGGAGAATATATAACAGCCGCAACTAAGATTTTTGATTTTCTTTTTAAATAATATATGTATATATATATAAATGAACTACAAGTATTTCCATCACTAAACCATTGATTTCGCGCACTTCCTTCTTATTACGTACTTCCCACCACCACCAACGCAGATTTTGCGCTACATAACTGTTCTCCACTCACGCGCATTTATATAAATTACGCAAGTCTTCCACCATATCCGCCAATTTCGTTGCACAGCTCAGCAACACTAAGGGACACCGCTGCGTATGAGTGCTCCAGCACTTGAATATTTAGCAGCCATTGGGACAATGCTGTTGCTAAAGCTAAGTGCATACGCGTTGCAAGTTCAATAACTTAGCGTCAACTCCAACTGATCTGCCACAGATGTCTACTCGTTTAGTAATCAAGCGCCGTTAGGAAATATATGACAAATGCACGACGTGTGTGTATGCCGTGGCGTATACGTAATCATCAGGCAAATGCATGACAGGCAGTCAGGCGGCACGGCAATCAAGTGTGCAGGCATAATTTATGATTTTATGCACTTATGCAAATGGTTTCCAGCAAGGTTGACGCACTTAGTGTGCACTCACTAACACATGTGCGGTGTCCTTATGTATACATGTGTGTGTGTTCTTATATGCAGCATAGTTGCAAGCATTGCTCTGGCAAAGTGTAACACATGTGTGGGTGTATATAAATTTCTATATAACTGTGGGGATATTATGTAATACATAGAAGTATTTTATCAATTTCCATTTTGTTCTACAAAATTCTAATTAACCTAGTTTCAGCGTTGACTTAATTATAAACGCAGATGTAAACTTCAATTATCGATTTGATTTGTGTAAGTCATTTGTGTACTTATGCTCTGTTGAACCTTTTGAGTTCTTCTACCAAAAACGCTACACAACATCTTTCCCTAAGCATGAATTTCTATTAATTCGCACTTAGCTGCTTGTCATTTGAATTGTACGGCAGCCATTGAATATACTATTATTGAATTACACAATTTTCGATTCTCTAGCTTTTCAAACGGCGCGGAAATTATTCTTTTAGCTGG
>CM050323.1:152450885-152560633 GCA_027475135.1 Bactrocera correcta
TTTTTAAAAGAACTCACACACGCTAGCATTTCAATATAAATTAAGCATAAGCATGAAATTTCGAATGATGCCCGGGTATATAGTTAGTATATGCTTGATGGCTGGGGGTTTATGTAAAAGCGCTATACTACTTTGAGGAAAAAATAGTAGGACTTTGTTCATAATTTTCAAATTCTTAATTAACTCTAATCTCCCTTGGCCTTGTTGTTGCCACACTAGGGTCGATTTTTCTAACTCTCGAAACAGTTGTTAAAGTTAATCTCCAGTACAGCCTTCATTGCGCATAGCGATTCACGTTTAATGTCTGCAATTGATTCTAAACGGAGCGCTTGTTTGAGTTTGCTGAATTGCCAATAGTCACCAGAAGCTAATTCAAATCAGGCGAATACGGAGTTTGCGGCAAGATAATGGTTAAATTTTGGGAAAAACTCACGAAGAATCAATGCAGTGTCCGACGGTGCGTTAATGTGGCGCTAAAGCCAAGAGCTCTCGGCCCATACTTCTTGTTTTTTTACGTATAGCTTCACGCAAATGGCGAATAACACTAAAATAGTATTTCTTTTTGACTGCTTGGGCGGTCGAAAGGAACTCGGAGTGTACCACACCTAGAAAATCAAAGAACATTGCCAACATAACTTTGATTTTTAACCTGCTTTGACGTGGTTTCTCCGGCCTCGGCTCACCTTTATCACGTTATTCGGCTGATTGGTCGTCTGTTTCCGGGTCGTAAACATACATTGATCCAAGACACACCGCCAGTAATAACACGTTTCATAACATCCTGGTAGTCGGAAAGCATTGTTTCACAGACGTTAACGCGATGCTGTTTTTCGAAAAAAAAATTTAGTTGAGTGCTTTCTCTTTTCTAAGGTCTAAATTACGTTACAAAATGTCTTTCATCGATCCTTCTGATATTCTAACCATGCCAGTAATATATCTGACTAATAAATAATGATTTTCAAGCACCTTTCTTTAATTAACGTGTTCATCATCAGTTGATGTTTGCGACCTTCTCTGAATAATTTGTGCTTGCTCGGGAAAACCAGTTATCATAGAAGGTCTTTTCGAATATCCTGAACGTTTCGTCAGCAGAAATTTGATCCCGAACACAAAATTTAATGGAACTTTCTCTTTATATCAAACGATAATATATCCAGTTTCATACGTAGGTTGCTATATTTATTTCTGGACTAGGCAACACCAAGTGTTGCCAGGTGCAATCTGACATTTCCATTGGAAAGTTTGACATTTTTTAGCATAACATCACTCAGAACGTTTTGTCATTTAATCGTGAATTGTTTTATTTACAGGGATTAAAAAATTCATCTCGGCCAAAAAATGGAATTAACTAGTGAACATTTTCATGCGATCATTTTTCACAACTTTCGACGTGGATTATCACGACAAGAGTGCATCGATGAACTAAAATCTTTCTATGGGTATGAAGCACCATCCTATAGCACTATGAAAAACTGTTACAACGAATTCAATCGTGGCCGACGTTCGCTCAAAGACGAACTCCGTGAAGGTCGTCAAAAACAGCCGTTGTGCCAGAAAACATCGATGCCGTACGTGAACTGATAATGTCAGACCGTCATGTAACATACCTTTTTTCTCGTTGGATCCCGCACAATTTGACAATCGCTCAAAAAAGGCTCGTGTGGAGTGGTGTAAAGAAATGCTGAAAAAATACGATCGCGGTGCTTCAAAAGACGTTTATAATATCGTCACAGGTGAATAATCATGGATCTATGCTTCCAAGACGAGCCAAATCCAACGAAAAAAAAAAAACAAAAAAAAAATTTCCGTTGATAAATATGCCTATTTTCATTATTAGGCCAGAAATATATATAGCAGCCCTATTATTATTTTATATAATTATTATTGGGGTTTTCTGGCACAGATACATTTTGGTGTGGATAACTAGTATTCTCAAAGTGAAAAACGTAATATATGAGCTGAAGTTGAAGCTTCTTCAAAATCTAAAACGATACATATATATTCGATATATCGGTAAAAATTATTGACAAATCTAACGTCAAATAATCCGTGGCGATTCGAATTCTTCATGTTTTGGAAGTGAGAAATTATTGCATAAATTATAAAATTGTATAATAAATAATATTTTACATTTAAAAGCTTTTTAACAAAATTCGTTGAAAGCGCTGAAGATCATCTGAACCGAGGATAACAAATGTATGGAAAATTGCGAGCATGCTTGTATTTTTCAATATCTTTTCAAGACCTTAATTAAAATAAAAGAAAATATAGATTTTTTGTCTGTCTGGTTCGAATTTGAACAGGTAGTTAGTGCGAAAATAGAGAGAATAGATTTTGTGCCATCTTGATCGACATTATCGACAGATGTGTCACCGGTTTGAAAAGTGGTCTTGTGAGCCTCCTGCGGTGATTCTGATTGACTACACATCGCTTGACAACTACGTGGTAATACTAAAAATCTTGTTAGCCCCGGTTTAGCTTCCTTCACGGTGTTCTTGGCAACTGAAAACTTGTCCAATTGTAGTTTCCTGATTCCGGTATAGAATCACAAACACCTACGAACCTAAAAAACTTTGCAAGGAGAAACAAACTAACTCTCAAAATCAATAAAAATTTTCTTCGATCAGAGTTTTCAGATTAATATACTTAGTGTAAGGAATATATGGAAATATCTATGGATGCTTTAAAAACTATAAAATGGTAAGCACCAATTTACTCATAAAATGTACACACAGCTTACAAAACCACATCCCTCTCAGACTAAGAAGAAAAGAAAGTAATTTATATATCCACTTATACTTGTATGCTGGTATGAATGGATTGCGGCAATCGTAACTCTTCGATATGGGAATTTACGAAATAACAGTTCTACACAGTTAATAAATGTACAAATGTGCGGCTGTATGTGTTTGAATGTGTGCGTATGTGTCCCAATGTATATGTGTGTGTGTATAGGAATATATCTCCCATAAGAAAGCAAAAGTGCGAAGGTAGCAGAAATATCCTCAAAAATCATGAGGGAACACAAATTAAATAATAACAATACAAACAACAACAAAAATATTAAATAGCGCAAGGAATAGTGTAAAATATATGCCATAAAAGCTGCACAAACAAAGAGAAAAACAACAAGAAATCGCACTCGTATAAATAAAAATTAATAAAGCGCAACTTTCTTACTTCGGCTGAAATAACAGAAACGTGTATATAAATAATCGTATATATATGAATGTATGTGTGCATATGTATGATACCATATATATGTGTATAAGTAAGATTGTATGTATGTTTGTGCCCACATTGCGGAAACCAAATCGAAATGGGGCGGGCAAAATAGGGCGTGCAAGCGATAAGCGAAACAAGCAGGAGTAACCAGCACAACAACAGCGACAACAACCACACCAACGTATAGCAGCAAGCAACATGGCTCCATGCCACTATTAGGCTGGCCATGGTATGCTGTGGCAACTAGAAGAAAGGAAGGCACTAATTTTTTATTACTTGATTTCTGGACGATTATGGGCGCTGAATTGAGCTGCCGCTGCTGATGTTGCTGAAGTCAAGCGTAAAAAATAGCAAATCGAATGCAGAGAGTGGGGGTTGCACAAGTAATGGCAACACACGGGCATTGAATGGACGTAAGCAACCGTGTACTGGCCGAAATCTTTTGGTAAAACAAAAAAATATTAAAAAAAAAAAATAGAAAATAAAATTTATGTATAAATGGTCTGCTTAACGACAGCAAATCGCAGCGGCATCCAGTTTGGGCAGTTTACGCAGCTTGCGTTACACTCATGCAATTTTAAGTGGGCCAGTTGCCAGGAAACCTTAAATACCTCATTTAATAAAGCATGGAGTGCCTGCGTTATAATACAATTGGTCAAGCTCTTAGCACATGACTAGTTCATTATTACTTAAGTGGGGCGGAAATTTGTAGGCACATGTTTTTAAAGCAACATTTTCATGCAAAACAGAAATCGCTCCAATGAAGCTATTGTATATATAAATTTTTTTTGGAATAGAGTTGCCAACTATAGCGAATAGAAAAATTAAAATTCTTCTAAAATGTGTGCCAAAATGCTTGAGAAACCCCTTAACCAGAAATTTCGTAGTATTTCTTCCAATTTGAGGTTATAATTGCCACCTGTTAAAAAATAAATTGGTAGAAGTTTTAAAAATGTTAACTAAATACAAGGATTTTAAACGAGCTATTCGAAAATTGTTACACAATATCTTGAATTAAAAATATGTTTTAATAAAGTTGCCACCCGTAAATAAACTTTTCGAATAGCTCGAGAGAAGTCAGTAATTTTAGTCTATCAATGAAAGTTAAAGTTAATAAAATATTAGAAGACTTTGAAAGTTTTTTTTTATTGAAAACATTGAGGAGTATTACATATTCTGAACACTACATAATTTATTTTATTTTGTTTTATTTTATTTTATTTTTTTTTTTTTTAATTTATTTTATTTTATTTTATTTATTTTTATTTTATTTTATATTATTTTATTTTATTTCATTTTGTTTCATTTTATTTTATTTTATTTTATTTTATTTTATTTTATTTTATTTTATTTTATTTTATTTTATTTTATTTTATTTTATTTTATTTTATTTTATTTTATTTTATTTTATTTTGTTTTGTTTTATTTAATTTAATTTTTTTATTTCATTTTATTTTATGTTATAAACCATTCGAATAGTTCGAGAGAAGTCAGTAATTTTAGTCTATCAGTGAAAGTTAAAGTTAATAAAATACTTGAAGACTTTGAAACTTTGACTTTATTGAAAACATTAAGGAGTATTACTTATTCTGAACCCTACATAATTTAGTTAATTTTATTTTATTTTATTTTATTATATTTTATTCTATTTTATTTTATGTTACAAACCATTCGAATAGTTCGAGAGAAGTCAAGAATTTTAATCTACCAGTGAAAGTTAAAGTTAATCAAATGTTTGAAGATTTTGAAACTCCGACTTTATTGAAAACATTGAGGAATATTACATATTCTGAACCCTATATAATATATTTTATTTTGTTTTATTTTATTTTATTTTATTTTATTTTATTTTATTTTATTTTATTTTATTTTATTTTATTTTATTTTATTTTATTTTATTTTATTTTATTTTATTTTATTTTATTTTATTTTATTTTATTTTATTTCATTTTATTTTATTTTATTTTATATTATTTTATTCTATTTCATTTCATTTCATTTACTTTACTTTAATTTTATTTTATTAAATATTTATTTTAAATTTTCACACTATGAATTTTTTTTCATGTTCAATGAAACTATACTCTTCAGTATACCAACCAACAATGCTCAATATATTATCCTTTTAATGTTAACGAGCTGAAAACTTTAACCTCACAGTCGAACAAACCCCCCTTAAGACGCCTACGAAGGGCGGAAACAGGCATTGGTCATTTCTACCTTCGTTCAACAAGATGCCAGCAGCTTGCAACCAACATAACATATAAATACACATGCATATAAACATTCACACATACATACATGTATACACATTCAAGCGTGCTCAATTTAAGGCTAAACGATGGCATAAACAAAAGCAAACGACAAATTCGGCATCGGCAATCACTTTTATTTCAATACATATGTATGTGCTATATATACGTCTGTATGTATGAATGTGTGCACCACTACATACGCTATAGTAAGTATACAAATATACTTTAATGGCGCTGTTTGTAGGTATATATAAGCAATGGCTGCCTACAAATTACGCCAACGATAACGAAAATGGTCACTCACACGCACACTGGCACACATAGTATGTATGTAGTTGCGCACGTATGCGTATGTATGTGTGCGCACTTTTATGCTCTTGAGTTAACATTGCTTTTTACTACTTTGGTATGTTCTTTTATTTATTGACTTATTTATTTCATTTTATTTTGTTCGATACATTTTACTTTTGCGCTGCGAATTTTTGCTGACAACACCAGCACACCGTGGCGTATAAGTGATGACAATGGCAGTGACAATGCTCGCACTAATGATTAACACAAAAAGGTAAAAGCCGATAATGATTGCTGCGTAAGCAGTTAACGCCTGTCCAGTGTGCTCAACTATTGAAATACTTGGCGACTCGTAATCGCAAATGCCTCTTGTCTTTCGCAATGCCCAGTGCGTCACATATACATTTATATGTGTGTGTGGATGTTTGGCAGAACTGTTAAACTTTCTGAGTGGCGCAAGTACTTAAATGCTGATTGCCGAATTGCTGCCAAATACCTAATTGGATGGCAATCGATTGTTTTTATCTGACATTTGGGAATACACTGCGTGTGATAAATGCGCATGCAGTTGTCTCAATTAAGTAGTAGTCGGTTATAGATGTTAGTAATAGGTTATAGAACGTCAAAGTGTCGCATTTAAAGACGCAATTTTGCTTTGACGATGAACTGAAGATTGCACGATTTTAGTGTTAACCGCGTTCGTGTCTTCTGGAAAATTGTTGAGGGTTTGATATATCAGAAACATTTATAATATTTTGTATCAGTTAAAAAAACGTAGCTAAATGTCATCTGTACTTTGTGAATTTTTTAATTAATTTAAGCAAGTTAAAAATTAAATTATGTCAAACTAAAAGATTTGTGAAAATTAGTTATCTTGGTCACTAGGAGGAAGTACTTTCGAAAACATCTTAATCTTTAACCTTACAAAATTTGCACATTATTTCTTTTTAAATTTATTTTCTTATGATTTTAAGGCTTTATTTTAAAAAAAAAAAAACAAAAAAAAAATAAAAAAAATTAAAAATATTTTACAATTTAAAATGCGAACTTGAAATTGAATAACTTTTGAACTAAACGACTTAGACTTAGACTCATCTTGGACCGGGCTTTTACTACGTTAGCTTCTCTACAATAATTGATTTTCATTTTAACTCAATGGTTTGTTAAAACCTGTTATTATTAATATAGGGTGCTCAAGCTACATCAAAATTTTTTTTTCGTAAATTGCATGTATCTATAATATTTAATACTTTATCGCACATGTTAATTTATAACAAAATTTTTAGCAATATTTCTTTAGTATCACAAGAAAAAAAATTTAACTTTTTTTTTGTCCCACCCTACTACTAAAATATCAAGTAAGCTGTGAAAGTTGAAATTTTATACAATGTGTGACATATTATACAGATACTTACAACTTTTAAGGCATTTAAAAGCAGACCTCGATGTCTTAACTAGAAAGCTTCTAAAGCTCTGCCAAGCTTAATCGTTTTTAAATTCAATTTTTCCAAAGCGTGGAAATGGGTGACACAGGGTGCTAATCGTGTCTCCATGCCTTATTGGTATAGAATTCGAAATCAAATATGTTATAATTTTCAAAAGCATACCGTTAGCTACGTCAAATTAAATCACAATATTGATGTGCTATTTCCAGACAACTAAAGAAAACCGAAAAACTACCATAAAGAGGGCTTTTGGAATATATTTCATACCACGCAAAGGATTTGTTCGGTTTTTTTACTATTTATTTCGAAACCTATTTTGAAAAAGAACAAAACTGAAACACCGTTAGCTTTTCAAATTTTACAGTAGATAACTCAAGCACTATGAATGTATAAAAACAATATTAAAAACAACTTCTGTTTCTGATATGTGTCAACTCTGATCCAAAAATAGTCGTTCTTGGTCCATCCTTAAAAGCTCACATATAACGTATATGAAAGCACACGTGATGTCTTAATAAAATTAAGACGGTATACCAAACTTAACAGAATATGCTTTGAGCTTTTAAGCTTTCAGCATTTTTTTCTTATTTCTCCAAATCCATGACAATGAAGAAGTACTAAATAAATTTTCCAAAAATATTATTCCGTTTAATATCTTTTTTAGTCACAAATTTCTTCCATAAGCTTTAAGCTCTATCTTACTCAAACCACATAACTACAAAAATACTGTAAAATATTGACTACATATGAATAACACCGGCGCGCATGTGAAATTGATGTGAATACCCTTAAAAGCGTCGCATTAAACGGCACGCATACTTTGCGAAGTCACAAAATACTCGAACGCTTAAAAATTCCACAGCTGCCAGCTTTCAAAACGCGCAATGCTTGTGACTCATTTACCACTGCTCAGTATTGAGTTTATTTATTTGCGCTCGTATACTCGTATTTTATTCGCGCACATATCATTTGCGCTCGCAAGGAATTTTACGCGCTCGTATTTCTTTACACACACACACACAGCTACTCAAAGGAATTTATTTAGCAAATAAAAAAGTGAGTTATGGTTTGTACTCAAGTAATGCAAGGGGAGTTAAATGAAGATCAGTTCAGGTAACTCAAAAATCTTGAGATATTATGTATGTAAGAATAAATCTTGATTGTGGCTATAGGCCACTATAGTGAAAGAGAACATAATGATTTCCAGATAATCATCGATTTTACTAAGTACATAAAAATATGTTCTAGTGGTCTAATAAAAAACTTTAAGGCACTTCTGAACTTCAGTTCAGATGTTGCCCAACTACAATAACACCTACTACTACTACTTACTTACCACTTCTAAAATTCCCTATTGGGTATCCCGAACTTGAGTGTTATGTACAAACATAAATATCCACATTCACACATCTGTATATTATATATCATTTTTTAATACAGTCAAATGCTTAAGTGCTTGGAAATTGAAAATGAAATTGAAGCATTAGCCAATATACTCACAGCTGGCTGACACACATACCGTTAGAATTACATGCAGCGTACAGCAACCTTCACACGTGCATTTTCAGTGGCTACATACCGACGACTTTAGAGAGCTCAGTTTTTACTTCAAAAATGTCTAGTATGATTTAAGTGCTGCGATAAATTTTTCTTGCCAATTACCAAGAAATGAAAGATGTACTTAAGTGCCATGGATTTCCAAGTGAGAATAGTGACTTGGGGTGGCAAGTTCGTAGATATTTAACCTTCACCGGTGAGTTGAAGAACATACTGCCATTTTAGGTGGCACAACTGCAGTAAAGCAGATAATAAGTACCTATTGATTTACAGTCCGGCATGAGTGTAAGCTTGCTAGTATCAGATTGTATTTTTTTAGAGAAATTCGAGGACTTCACAGACTGTAAAAACTGCTTACGCACTTAGACCTCATATTGCAGCTTATGGATCTAGTTAACTCTGGACTGGTGGTTAAGGCAATCCTCCACTTGAATAAGTATGAGTAACACCGCGCCAGGTGAGTTACTGCCGACAGTGTCTCCATCCCTTTAAAACCCTGGCAGTCTTCAGGGCCTTTTCTATCCCCACTTCATTAAGTTGATTTGGTGAGTGTAGGTTCAGACGACTTCCTCTTTGCGCTGGTCGTCTCTGAAAGCGTTACCCCTTAAGGACATGCGTCGACGCTCGCCTTGGCCTCTTAACAGATATATCCTTGGAGCTATTAAAAGCGACTATGTGCCTTCCATAAAGTGGAAAGCGGCTCTGAGTGGGGACCCAATAAATATATATATATATTTGAATGTTATACAAACTAAGGAAAGGGATGTGGCTGGAAGTAGATCGGAAACGACCACGAAACCGAACAGTGTCCGGATGTATCACTGTCTGGGGCATCAGCCTCCAGGAAAGTAAGGAAAAAAATACACCTTTCAAAGCGCGGTTAAACCCAGCAAGGGGGGTAAGTCAGAGACTAGAAATCAGCCGGCTGGAATTTTTAGTAAGACTAAAGAGCAAAGCTAAATCGCAATCATTAGCAGAGAGCCTCAGCTAAGTTCATGAGTGGTTCAACGACCTCAGGAAACGTTAAAAGTTCCGTTATAAAGCTGACGACCTCAAAAAAAAAGATTGAAGTCGGATCGCCGGATGGCAGTTAAGATCGTGGCTCGCTATTGTGGCAGACAAACTGTTTAGCAATCATATCAGCATACTGGCACACTACAGCGCGTTCGTCTAAGACCTGACCTTCTGTCAAACAGAACAAATCACATGAGGAGAATCCTTTCAAAGTAAAAAGTCTAACACGGAAGCACGGTATGAATCATTTAATTGCTAAAAGCGGCTTTTTTGTGACGAACCATATCAAGAAAGTTTGTTGTAAGTCGGTCACTTAGGAAATGCGATTTCACGCCGTTAGACAAATCAATCAACCAGATTTGAGTGATGAGTTAGTACAGAATTGGTAATACTTGACGGGTCTTTATAAAACCAAATCTAGTCCACGGCTTTAAAAAATCGAATTGTATTCTAAGAGTTATTCCAGCAGACAGATCCTTCTCCACCTGGCTTTTTTAACGGAGTGGAAGTATTCCTTTTGCTCTGCTTCCCTCGGCGAATGCTCTCAGAATTCGGACGACATGACTAAGCAAATGCAGCCGCTGTCTCTTAATTCGCTGAACACGTCAATGTCGTCGTATATCTCATACAGCTCATCGTTCCATCGAATGCGACATTTGCCGTGGCCAATGCGCAAAGGACCATAAATCTTCTGCAGAACCTTTTTCTCGACAACATGTAACGTCAACTCATCGGCTGTTGCCTTCGTCCAAGCCTCTACACATAGCAGAACGGGGAAAATTTGGTCTTTGTTCGTCGTGAGAGGACTTTACTCAGTTCAAAGTAGCACCTGTTGGCTGACATTGTTGTTATCTATGACTTCGAAGACCAAACATCCTAAATATATGCAACTAATAAAGCAAAATAATTCAGTTGCCATTCTTTTTTTCGTTGTTTATTTGAGGAAGGGAAGTTCATGGCTCTAAAACCACACCCTTAATAAGTACCTTTACTATAAATATGCATTTCCTACTTTCTAATTTGGCTTGCATAGCAATTTGGTCGGTTTTCACAGCTCTTTCAAATGGACATACTAAATTAAACGAATTAAAGTCGCATGCCAGACTCTTTCACAAATACACACATATGCTTCTCGAATATACATACATACGTATGCACAAATTTGCATTTGTATATGTGGCACACATGCGAATAGTCGTTAAAGTTTCAAACTCATTATGCCGTTGCATACCGAAGTGCAGGGGCAAGCAGAGACAAAAAACAATTGAAACAACTAAAATGGAATTCTCATAAAACAAGAGGAAAATTGGCGAATAACTTATGAAAGTTTGGAAAAGCTGTGCGCTGTGTGCTGTTGCTGAAACATACATATATATAAAAGACATACATACATACATATGTGTCCAGTTGTATATGAGTGGGATTTTAGATTAGCAGCAAGCACAGAACTGAACTGAATCGCATCGAATTGGATCTAAAGCAAACTGAAAGAGGAGAATTTTGAATGCAATAAAAGTACTTTTCAATAGCGGATTATAAATAATACCGTTATTTCAAAATGATATTGATTGAGTGAGTTGAGACTGCTCTCTCTTGAAGTAGATTATTGCAAGTATGGCAAATAACTTGATTTCAATATTGGACTCAGGTTCACTGCCTTCAAAGCTTTTTGATTTTTATTATTTTTTTTTTTGTTATTATTGTTTTTCCTTTATTTATATTTTCTTTTATTTCATAAATCTTTTTTCACAGCATCCTTTTATTTTTCTAAATTTACTACTAAATACTTTCTGACCTTCCATGAACTTGCATTGCCATATTTCGTAGATTTGATGCGCAGCAAAACATAACGAATTCTGGTTTCCATAACCTTAATCCCAACAATATTGTAAAGCGTTACAAGAGCAAAACTCGCAGCCACTGAACTTGAATAAAAAATATGTATCATATTCAACAAATTTTAAAAAATTTTTAATTAAGGCACGACCGCAAAAAGCTCAATTGCTTCCGCCGAAAATTTGTATGAAATTCTATATTTTACAATACAAAACATATTTCGGCAAATATTCGTATTTTTTGAAACTTAAAAATAAACACGCTAACACATTTTTTAATACGTAAATTTATTTAGAAAATTGCATTTGTAGCAAAATATTGACTAGGGTGTGTCAATTGAGCGGGATTTGAAAGCAAAAAAAGAGTTAGAAAAAAGTTTCGTAAGGCCCTCTGTGTGCAAAGCATCGTCGTAGCACTAATTATAATATTTACTGATAACAATCAGTTGATTTTGAACAAAAAATTTAGAAGGTTGCCACCTGCTTGAAAATTTTACTAAAAAAAAATTACAAAAATGAAGGCTGAATGCAAACAGAAGAAGTTTAGAAGAGTCTACACTTGAAAATAAATTTTGAGAAGAGTTGCGACCTGTTTTAAGATTTTTATAAAAAAAAAAATTAGAAAAATGTAGCCCAAATGCTAGCAGAACAAGTTTAAAAAAGTCCTAACTTCAAAATATTTTTGGAGAAGAGTTGCCACCAGTTTGAAAATTGTATGGCAAGAGCAAATTATGAAAAAAAGACAAGCGGACGAAGCTTAGAAAGTACAGACTTGAAAGAAAATTTTAAAAAATCCTAACTTCAAAATATTTTTGGAGAAGGGTTGCCACCAGTTTGAATTTTATATCATGAGCAAATTATCAACAGAAAGGCAAACGGAAAAAGTTTACGAAAGTCTACACTTAAAAATAAATTTTAGGAAGAGTTGCCACCTGCTTTAAAACTTTATTTAAAGACAAAATTACAAATATGCCACAGAAGAAGTTTAAAAAAGTCTTAACTTCAAAATATTTTTGAAGAAGGGTTGCCACCAGTCTGAAAATTTTAGGAGAAGAAAAAATTAAGAAAGGACAAGCAAACGGAAAAAGTTTAGAAAGTATAGACATGAAAAAGTTTAGGAAGAGTTGCCACCTGCTGCCACCTTTTTAACAAAAATTGCACCAATGAAAGTCTAATTCAAGCAAAAGAAGTTTAAAAAGTCTTAACTTGAATTTTTTTTTTTTGAGAAGTGTTGCCACCAGTTTAAATTTTTCAATTTAAAAACATTTATAAAAATAGTAATCAGAAAAAAAGAAAGAAAATGTTATCAAACCAAAGACTTTTGAAACAGCTTACAGCTAACAATTTTTTTGAGGGTTGCCACCTGTTTGAAATATTCAAACCAATAAAATTTATAAAGAGCGTGATTTATTACAACGTGGCTTTCAAACTTTTGTAAAAACGGCTAACATCTGACAATATTTTGGAGAACGATTTCGTCTGTTGACAGTTCTAAAATAAATTAAATAAAAGAAGTACATACATATGTAGTTTACTGTGAACAACTAATTTAATTTCTTCTGAACATGTTATTTATTTTTTGAATAGTTGCCGTGTGCTCGCAGTTTTGTGTTAAATTATATAAATAAATGTTTTATTGTGAACATTTAATTAAACGTGTAATTTTTTTATTGGAAATTTTTTAGAAACGTTGCCACCTTTTTACAATTTTGTATCAAATTTAATAAATAATTGTATATCTTTTAACATCTATTTAAAGAAGTTTATGGGATATTTTTGTTGAAATTTTTTTTTTAAACGTTGCCACCTGTTTGCAATTTTGTATAAAATTTAATAAATAATTTTATTTCTTTTAACAGCTATTTAAAGAAGGTTATGCAATATTTTTGTCGAAAATTTTTTTTGAAACGTTGCCACCTGTTTGCAATTTTGTATCATATTTAATAAATAATTGTATTTCTTTTAATAGCTATTTTAAAGAAGGTTATGCGATATTTTTGTTGAAATATTTTTTTTTAAACGTTGCCACCTGTTTGCAATTTTGTATCAAATTTAGTAAATAATTTTATTTCCTTTAACATCTAATTAAAGAAGTTTATGGGATATTTTTGTTGGAAATTTGTTTTTAGAATGGTTACCACCTACATATTTACAATTTTGTGCCAAATTGAATAAATAATTTTATTTCTTTTAACAGCTATTCAAAGAAGGTTATGCGATATTTTTGTTGAAAATTTTTTTTTGAAACGTTGCCACCTGTTTGCAATTTTTTATCAAATTTACTGTCTTTGTTCAATGTTTCTATTCAAAGAAACCTGAGAATATTGTTGTTTCTTTTGAAAAAAATTTAATTGTGAACTCTATTCTAAAACTAACCTATCTCTCATATTTATATCGCGGTTACTTGAACAAATCCTCTATTTTAATCTAATATTTATTTTTTTAACTTTATGTTACCACCCTAATTTGTAAAAACTCCTACGTATACACATAAGTTTTTCAAAATTGCTTTTGCTTTGTGTAAAAAAGTTGTTGCTTTTCACGATTCAGCAGTTCAAAGCTAAGCCGCTTTCAGTGCATTATTGCTTTCAACACTATTTTTGCCGCCTTTCTCTTCAAATTTATTTATTTTGTTGTTGCTTTGTTTTTGCTGTGGTTTTCGTCACTTTTAGCCATGCACTTTAGCTGTTTGTTCGCACAGATTTACACACGTGTATTTGCATGTGTGACAAGCTCCATGCAGCAGCGGCCGATGAGCAGACTGCCACTCATACATACACACACACAGATATTCAACACACATGCACGCATACACACAAATACACAAAGCATGCGCGAGTGCAACAATTTGGCAAACGCTTCGGCATTCGGTGCATTTTTAAATAATTTTGCGGAAATAAAAAATTTTTCAAATTCCACACTAAATTTTTTTTTGATTTTTCTTTTTCACTTTTTACTTCTCATTTTTTTATTTTATTTTATTTAATTTTTTTTTTTAATTTGCACTCAGCCTGATTGGATTTAGGTCAAATATGAAAAAGTTATATTTTTGAACACAAAGCGTGAGGGGAAAGCGGTAAACTTGTTTGGTGTTGCGTTATTTATACACACATACACATATACACTCACACACAAGCACGTGTAAATATACAGCTATTATTTTGATTGTTTTGTTTTGCATTTACTTTCACTTTGTGTTTATGTTCGTGCGAAAAAAATTGCATTTTAATAAATAAAATTGTTTCTATTTTCCATCACTAAAGTATTAGTTTATTGGTTCAAAATGAATATTTATTACTATTTGTGCATATTGTCGATTTTATTTGCATAAATTTATTTGAATTTTTAACATTTAGCCAATTAAGAGTCAACTTGCGATCGAGTTGATAACGCCGACGTTGCCAGCATAACTGTAAAAAAAAAAACTCGTTTGCTTTTATAAAAGTGTGGCAGCTTTCACTGCATAAATTAACAGTGCATTTGAATAGCTGCATTTTTAAATAAATTTTGAGAAGCTTTGCTAAAATTTTTAATTGAAAAATTCAATAACCGACAAGTGCCTAAACGGTGTGCGTTGAGTAGGTGTCTAACACCTGGTGGAGTGTAGAATGCACTTCTGGATGACAGTAAAAAAAATTTAGGAAACAAATTTTTATGGCCTCAGAGAATACTGAATGTGTCGGCGCTTTTTAAAATTCAACGGGAATGATGACAAAGTTTGTTGAAATATAAATGTAGAAATAAATTCTGCGACCCCTTGTCTACTGCTGTCTGACTACGAGATCTTTCTGTCTTAGAGTAGAATGTAGGAGCTTTGCCGACCAGCTTCCACATAATAAAATTCACGTTGCCGGAATGATAGTACTTCTTACTAGCCATTTTCCAATAAGCACTTGTGAAATTGTATGGAGAAGAATGATGTGGAAACACCCACACACCTTCATTGTCCAATATTTGCAAGACTGAGGTTGAAACATCTCGGCTTTCATACCTTCGCTGAAACAGAAAAACTGACATTGGCCGATACAACAAGTTTATGAACGACTCAAAACATATCGTCGATTTATGAGTGTATTTACATATGTGATCTGGTCTACGAAAAAGGAGCTTAGGTGTCAAAAAATTAATTTTTTTTATTTTTTTTGTTTTTTTTTGTTTTGACACCTAAGCCCCCTTTTTGTAGACCAGGTCACATATGACACATTTGAGAGATTTCAGTTAATATCGACCATTTAATCAAACCTAACCTTACCCAAAGTGGGCTGCAGGTTGTTTTTATCGCGCAAAGTGGCAAGCCAGAACTGGATTTAGTTACACATATGTTCGTTATTGCTTTAAATATGCGCCTAAGCATCATATTTTAGCTTCGCTGCAGCTGAAGTTAGATTTAAATACAAATTATAAAGTTTGGACGAACAAAGTTAATATTCCAACACGTTTATTTACATAAATCAATTTATTTGCCAGCTCACTTTAGCAAGTTTCGCAATATTCGAAAGTGCCAATATAATAACGGTTTTAACAAAAGCGATGTGTAAACTTTCTTAGTTCCGCTCCATTAAAGGCGAAGCATTCGCCTTCAACTGCCTTCATCTGCACCCCCACACACACCGTCCTTGCTAAAATCAGGCAGCGTCATAAAACTGCACTTAGTAATTAATGTCAATTAGGTGACAGTTAATGCAGCAGCAACAGCACTTAGCTGAGCAAGGTAATAGCTACAACTACAACAACGCCTTGCAGTGCAGGCATTTCGAACCTAATAAGTAAATTACATTTATGCAGCCAGCAGCTCGCTTCTGCTTCATTTCTTTGAAAGCTCATTTAGTTGGCGAAATTGCAAATGCAACACTCAGCAAAACAAAGCCAGCATTCCAGGCGTCCTCAGCATGCACACACATACATTACACTCGCCATTCGCCGCCTCGACTGAGCGCACGAAAAATTGGCAAGCTACTGCGGAGTAAGAATTTGCAATTTTCGCACCCACATTCCGACAAAAATCGAAAATGCATTGCCAGATGCCTTGTCGCGCCCAATCTTCGTTTTAAAAGTGTGTGCTGTGGACAATTGCCGGGGTCCAAATAAGAAATTCAATGAGGTTAAAAACTGCCATTACACAAAGTGCCGCTATTCAGAATATTGTCCTTAAGGAGAAACTTCAAATACAACAATAGTAATAAGGTAACGGTACCTTTCAAATGCATATACAACTTGCGGTTTTTTACAGGGTTGGACTTAAATTCGTGAGTACGAAGACCTGATCAACAGGGATAATGCTCAAAACGTCTCCAAAAAGATGTGGCCACTAAGAGAAGGTTTCAAGACTGGAGCATACTCTTGTAGAACCTCCAAAAGCGATCTAGTGACTGATAATCAGAGCATTCTGAAATTATGGAAATAACACCAGACCGGAAACCGTGAAAACCAGAAGATGGTGAATCCGATTCCATAATCGATGACCAGATGTCCCTTTGTCCGACCATGAAGAAGTTCGAATAACAATTACCCGCCTGAAAAACAACGAATCGGGGGGCCGGTGGATTGCCGGCCGAGCTATTCAAATACGGCGGCGAAGAACTAATACGGAATATGGGCGGACGAAAGCATGCCCGACAATTAGAATTTAAGTGTGCGCTCTGCCCTATCCACAAAACGGGAGACCCCAAAATCTGTGACAACTACCGAAGCCTTCATAACGGTAAGCGGTGTTCACCCCATAGAGTCTTTTTATTCTCTATGGGGTAAACAACGAGCTTTAAAAGTTTAATTTCGAAATATGTATCCATAATTATGTTCGATTATGTCAAAAGTTCGACTTTGTTATAAAATCCAATAAGATTTTCACTTAGACAGCTAAGAATGCCGGCTCTTTGTGATAAATATAAATCTTAAGAATTGATCATAATAGCCCTCATAAATCGACAAGGCCCGTTGAGGCGACTATTTCACCTCGGTGGTCCAAAATGTCAGTTGAAGAGATCTTGAACTAACCAATGTTAGTTGCTTGTAATGAAAGAGTGATATTCAAGCATTAAAATAAAAAACAATGTTTTTTATTTTAACTTTATCTAAAAGCAAGATTCTCAGAAAGTTCTAATACTAATAAAATAAGATTTACAGACATAATCAATAAAATTTAAGGACCCATGAAGCTCTTTAGATTCGTCGAGTAGCCTTGCGGGTTTTCTGAAATCATTTCATAATAACAGCTTTCGATCCCTTTACACTCATTTAAAATACACGGCCAGTTTATTAAAAAACATGTGGGTCCGATTGAACCATCTGTATTTTACTTCGTATTTTCACTTTACTAGGGATGAAATCATTTTCGTACGGATCTATGAATCTATTTTTTTTTTTCTTATTCAACAAGCTCAGTTGAAACTCATATGCGAACTGATGAACGTTTTATAAAATACCAAAGACCCAAAATCCAAGTGCAAAGAACAGATTTGCTTTGTGGTCATTACACAATTTCCTAAATACCTATCCAAGTTTGATAGACTTTAAATAGCCGCTGGTTGATATATAGGAACTCCTTTGTCATTGAAAGGAATTGGATAGAGGTGATGTTGGCAAGAGCAAAGACATAAGAACATATATATACTCAACAAAATTAGATACCAGAATCACCACCAGATATATACAACCCCTTTCAAGCGGCGATCGCAGCAAAGAAAAACTTCCGGCTCTGACCAATAGAGAGCTTATAACAAGAAATATATTTACCTTGACAGATTGATAGGCGATTTTGAATTCATTATACTCTCTTAGGGTTTCATCAATTAGTAGAATGACGTATTGATCTATGAGTGGAACTAACATCATATTTCACTATACATTTTTGATGGGTTCCAGGGCACAGTGATATCTCTGATAACTGTGAATCAAATGAACTAGCGGATACTTAATCGACTATATATTTTGTGGTTATACTTAAATGAGCTTCTTTGTAAACAATTTCTGACTTCTTCAATAAGCAGGAAAATATAACACAATCATCTGAGAAGATATAGCATATATCGAAGAAGCTGCCATAAGTTAGAAGAAAAAGAGACAGCAGAACATCTTCTAGACGGACTCAAGGTTTTTATAGCAAAGAATCACAACTATCAGTCGCCGTAGATTTAAAGGGAACACAGGAATGTGATGGGCTTTAGTCTCTGTGTAGTCCTTAGTTATTTAAACGTTCGTTGGATCATTATAACAAAACAGCTTCCGGCCTGACGCATAGATGATGATACCAGAATGGAATTATCGAAAAACTCTGTGCAAAGTTGGTAATGAAACCTGGCTCCATAATTTCAGTCTGAAGGCCAATCGTTAGTCATCCAACTGCGCATGACGAACCCGTTGCAAAGTGTGAAAAACACGCAAAAGTCGACTGGCAAGGTTATGGCATCTGTATCATATCAGTAGCGACTTTTATGTAGAAGGACGAAAGAGGTGAGAAGTGATCGAAACTGAGACCTATTTTGAAGCAAAAGACAAATCGTACTACAAAAATGGTATCGAAAAGTAAAAGGGTCGCTATAATCAGCATATAAAAATATCTTTTACTATGGTAGACGGAAGACTTTTCAATTGATCTGTTAGAGTTGATCAAAGACTTCAATTACATCCTATAGTCTTATTAATTTTTTACAAACAAGTATATGCCATCACTTTTCTTAAGTGAACGATAATTCGAAATAAGAGAAGGGATTTTTTAAAGTGTTGCTTTTGTACAGTAGAGTTTCAATAAAAATTATAAATAAAATACGCAGGAAAGACAAACAATAAAATGGAAAATTAACAGACTCCTTCTTTTTATAGCAATTTTCACAATAAATTTTAGTTGTAGTAAGAATAAATCTTCCTGACATTCTAAAAATACTGCAGATACAACCTGTAATGCTGCAGGTTTATATATGTACATATTTGTCAATTAAGTTGCAGCAACATTTGTAGCTGCGACTACGCAAACATAGTATTAAATAACACAACAACAAGATCACTTACCGCACATCACAATCAACAAAAGCAGCCAACGCGTCTCATAACTGAAGCCGCGCCTCGCCAACGCCATATTGTGCGGCCACATTGTGCCAATTGAACGAAGCGTGAGCGTTTTGCAACGTCAAGCGTCGTCTTTAGTGCAATCAGAGTATGTAAACTGCAATTCTTCAGCAGTGTGCAGTTGTCACCGAGAATTTTTTGCAAAAGACGGAAACGCTTTCCCGGCCTTCTAAATAAATTTATATATTTTTACTGTTTTTTTCGCTTCTTCGTTGTTTTTTCACTCGTTTATTTGAGTTCGCCTTCGTTTATATGCATTGCAACTAGCTTTAAATTATCTTTCAATCCTCTGTTGCTTTGCTTGTTGTCTTTTAAACTTTGAAAGTAGCGACAGATGCTCGAATCCACCTCACCTTGTGTTCTCCCGTTTGGCACGGGCGCTCTTGGTTGCATCGCCGCATTGGACACATCAACATGTCACGGCAGTGTAACTCGGCTAATTGCCAACTGGCAGGACAGATTGAAAAGAGAACACTTGCATCAATGTTATCAGCAATCAGTTTGCCTTTCGCTTCTTTTCAATTGTACCGTTATTTATATTTATTCTACTTCGTTCGCGTTAATTGAAAGGCGTTTGCGGTGACGATCCGCTGAAAGGACACAAAGTGAAAAAGACAAGATTAATTGCTGCGATGTTGTTAATAAAAATATGTTTGCTAACATGAACATTCTAGGAAGCGTTGTAAGATTTTCAATAAAATAAGTATAAAAGGAAAAAGTATCTTAGAGTATATCTAAAGATGGAACTAGGAACTAGGAACTTTTACTTAGTAATGTGTGCTGAAAAATATTCTAGGGGACTTGAAACTTTAAGTTGAGTATACAACAAGATATATAATATGTACTAAGATTTTATAGCTATCTTCGATTCGCAATTTTTTCGAAGATTTCTCTGACAGGGGTGCAATAAAGTACTGCCCGTTTGTTTGAGCAGCTGATACATTCGTATGTTCCGCTACTTTCTCTCGCTTGCCGAATCAAAGTCAGTTAATAAGGGGTTCGGTGAATATAAATACATTATCTTTAAATATTTAGCTTAAATACTCCGCTTTACTCAGTTTTGTTTGAGCACGAATCAAAAAACAAAAAAAAATACTGCTAGTCTTACAAATTTTCTTCGATAAAGGCTGGACCGATAGCAAGGTCTCTGAAAATGTGAATAGAATTTATGGTTCTGATACTGTATAAGCTAATTTCGAAAGCACGAAAAGGAGCTGCCTCTACGTCGCGATGTGTGAATTTGATATCCCCACAAAACTAATACGCGACAAGGCTCCCATGTGACTGTTGACAATCATAACTTCGAAGTCAGAGATAATTACGTCTATTTTGGAACCAGCAACAATATCAGCTCCGAAATTCAACGGAGAATTACTCTTGCCAAAAGGTCTTACTTCGGACTGAGGCAATTGAGAAGTAAAGTCCTCTCTCGACGAGCAAAGACCAAACTCTCTAAGTCACTCGTTATTCCACTCCTGATATATGGTGGAGAGGCATGGATGATGAGAACATCTGATGAGTCGATGTTACAAGTTTTCGAAAGAAAAGATCTGTGAAGGTATACAACGACATTTACATAGTTCAAAGAATTAAAAGACAGTGGCTACGCTGGCTAGATCATATATATGTATCAAGAATGGACGAAAACACTCCTGCTCTGAAAGTATTCGACACAATACCTGTGGAGGGGCGCAAAGATAGAAGAAGACATTCACTCTGTTGGAAAGACAACGTCGAGAAGGACCTGGCTTCGCTTAGAATCTACAATTTGCGCCCTGTTGTTAACTCGGCTATAACCTCTTAAGGGTTTTCTACGCTAGTAAAGAAAAGAAGAAGAAGATACTGTAAGAGCTACTCGTATTCAAAAGCAATTTTGGTTTTTCTTCCATTACATTCCGGAATTTTTATGTCAAAGATGCAGCATGCCCTGGAAAGCCTATTTTGGAAAATATCGCTAAAACAATAGAAATCGTAGAGTTGAACCATCACTTTTAATGTACTGTGTAATTACCCAGAAATAAGCTTTGTACAAAATAGAATTTTAAACCGTTGAAATATGGCTGGATACAAAAAGGAACTAAACGAATAGCTGCCATACGGATTCAGGAAAAAACCTCATGGGAGGAATTTCCATCTACGAATAGTTTCTGCAACAAAAGTGAATCTTTTCTGAAGCGGAGTGTTACTGGTGATAACATGTAGCCTACTTACGATAACGTCAATCGAACAGTCAAGAATGAAGCCGCAACAAATGATGACGAGACCAGGTTTTACGGTCAAGCAGGCTAATGTATTTGCTGGCAATGTCACGGAACCTTTTACTTTGAACTGCTCCCAAACAATGGTTCGAGTATGTACTATTAACGATTTGACCGTCTGGAGAAAGTAATGACCCAGAAGCGGCCAACTTGGGCCAATAGCTGTATTTCTTTGTACTGGGCAAAGTTTCGTTTGTATTTTTTCAAAATATTTCCCGGTCTTGAGAAAAAGTTATAAGCGTAATATCCCGATAAGCGTGACCATAGTCAAATTACAACTCAAGATGGTATTTTTAATGAGCTTTGAAAACATATTCCGCTAGATGTCGTCAAAGTCGTTGTATTAGCTGAAACAATATACTTTATAGCTTTGAAGATTGTAAAGTAGGTAAAATTATCTCTGTAGTCCATGAAAAATACGCATAACTTATTATTTTTATTAAAATATTGTTCTCAATATATTTTCTCCCCTTGCCCCATTACTTATATCCCAATAGAAAGAATTTTAGGCGCGACAAGGGTACAAGGCTTCACCCCTTGTTAACAGTAAAATAAAAACCTAGTAATAACTCATAAAACTACTACCTTAAGTAACGTAAGTATGTATGTGCGCACTCACGTAAGTGCAACTCTTAAGTGCCTAAGCATCCATCAGTGCCAAGAGTAATGGCAAATCGTTTTTGTATGACGTACGCGCTTGACTTACAAATTATACTACAAACTCACATTTTGCTCATATTTTTGCAGCGTTTTCTCATTTTTTTATATAATACACTTTTTGCTCAGCTTTTCTTTACCGTTTGTGACTGATTTGTTTACTTTTGGTCTGCCTTTCGTTACCTACTCGCCACCCGTCTCTAAAGTAGAATAGAAGAATTGCGCAAACAAATCAGATTTTAAAAATCTGTTTGCTTGAAAAATTACTTGATTTTGAAATACTTCCGCTGCATACTAACGAAGGCATTGTTGGAATTATCCTTGCCGCGTTGACGTAAAGCCAATCGCTAGTTGATGATGAAATACTTGTATTTGTATGAAAAATGGACTTTTTCTGCGAATCGTAGGCATAGGTGATGGCAAATAGATTTCGTAGAGGGATTTGATTTATTGAATACATTTTAAACACGTTTACATCTAGATCGTAATCGAAAATGTCAAAGGACTAGATGAAATATCAATTTATAGTCAGAACAGCAAAAAACAAATGATTTTACAGGGTGTTAATGACAAGCTTGCGGGCGAAAAAAAATTCATGAAAAACTGGTGAACTCTTTTCGGAAGCATAGGGATTGAGCAATTATTTCTGGGATATTATTTCCGCTTGCGTTCGTCGAGTAATTTTAAATATTTATACTGACTTTGAGTCTATGAGACCTTGATATTTTTGTGTATGTTAATTTAGCTTTTCAGCAATTTTTCTCTGAAATCTCATTCGAAAATGGAAGATGGAGTTGGTGCAGGAATAAACAGTCCATAGTTAGGCATAAGGCAACCTTTTAAGTTGCCGGACTTCTTCTTCTTTACTGGCGTAGACACCGCTTACGCGATTATAGCCGAGTCAACAACAGGGCGCCAGTCGTTTCTTCTCTTCGCTACGTGGCGCCAATTCGATATTCCAACCGAAGCCAGGTCCTTCTCCGCTTGGTCCTTCCAACGGAGTGGAGGTCTTCCTCTTCCTCTGCTTCCCGCGGCGGGTACTGCGTCGAATACTTTCAGTGCTGGAGTGTTTTCGTCCAATCGGACAACATGACCTAGCCAGCGTAGCCGCTGTCTTTTAATTGACTGAACTATGTCAATGTCGTCGTATATCTCGTACAGCTCATCGTTCCATCGAATGCGATATTCGCCGTGGCCAACGCGCAAAGGACCATAAATCTTTCGCAGAACCTTTCTCTCGAAAACTCGTAACGTCGCCTCATCGTTTGTGGTCATCGTCCAAGCCTCTGCACCATATAGCAGGACGGGAATTATGAGTGACTTATAGAGTTTGGTTTTTGTTTGTCGAGAGAGGACTTTGCTTCTCAATTGCCTACTTAGTCCGAAGTAGAACCTGTTGGCAAGAGTTATCCTGCGTTGGATTTCTAGACTGACATTGTTGGTGTTGTTTACGCTGGTTCCAAGATAGATCAAATTATCTACAACTTCGAAGTTATGACTGTCAACAGTGACGTGAGTGCCAAGTCGCAAGTGCGACGACTGTTTGTTTGATGACAGGAGATATATTTCGATATACAGGGTAGGCCATTTAAAGTTGACCCATTTGTTTCTAAAAAAAAAGAACAAAAGAAAACAATGGTTTTTGTTCATTTCAAAAATAATTTATTTTGGTCCAAGGGGATTTGTTTCAGCTAATATTTAAAAATTAGATCGCGTAAATGGGCACCTTTAGCTTTGACAGCTAAATGCACTCTTTTTTCGACATTTTCCATGACTTTGGCCAATGTTTCGGATGATATGGCGGCTGTTTCACGTCGAATGTTGGCTTTCAGTTGAGCTAAGGTCTTTGGCTTATTAGCGTATACCTTGGATTTCAAATAACCCCACAAATAAAAGTTTGGTGGCGTCAAATCTGGTGATCTCGGTGGCCAGTCAACATCACCATTTTTCGATATCAATCGCCCGGGGAAAAATGGTCGCAATAAATTGATTGTTGGTCGAGCTGTATGGCATGTAGCCCCGTCCTGTTGAAACCAGAAGTTATCCATGTCATTTTCGCGAATAATGGGTATCACAAAATCCGTTTTCATGGCTCGATAACGCTCACCATTGACTGTTGTCGTGGCTCCATCATCGTCTTCGAAAAAATACGGTCCGATGATCATATTCGCGCAAACACCGCACCAAACTGTTACTTTTTGGTCGTAAAGAGGCTGTTCTTCAATTAATTGAGGATTTTCGGTGGCATAAAATCGGCAATTTTGCTTGTTTACGCCTCCATTCAACGAGAAATGTGCCTCGTCTGACATGATGAGTTTTCGCCAAAAGTCAAGTTCGTTTTCAGCCATTTCGATGGCCCATTTGCCAAAATTAAGGCGTCGCGGATAATCAGCTGGGTTTAGTTTTTGTGCCATTTGAATCTTATATGGAAACATCTTCAAATCTTTATGAATTATGCGTCGGAGAGTGGTGCGAGAGATGTCTAATTCCTGAGAGCGGCGATAACTCGATGTCGATGGAGTCTCCTCAATACTGGCTCGTACAGCTTCGATATTTTCATCAGAACGTCTTGTGCGTTGTCTGGATGCATGACTGGCATTACTGAGATTACCGGTGTTCACAAATTTTGCGTATAAAGACTTAATTGTGTTCTTAACTGGAGCACTTTTCACTTTATTTTTTTTGCGAAACGCACGTTGAGTTAACACAATTGAAAAGTTATTTTGAATATAAAGCTGAACAATTTCAGCGCGTTCTTTTGGAGTGTACTGTTCCATGGTATAAATTGTCTTCGAATGACGCTTCTAACGCGGTATGACATTAGCCGATTTGTCAGCGCTGTTAAAAGTTACAGCGTTGCCAGATGGGTCAACTTTAAATGGCCTACCCTGTATATATTTTTTGAGCTGAGGTCTTTGCTATTGCGTAAGCCACGGAGCTAACCTCGACGTAGACAGCCAAGCAGCTATCAAAGCAGTAACCGACCGAAGCATGGTAAAGACAAAACTGCAAAAGTCATGTGCAAAACGGTACATCGAAAGTACACAAAAATTCTATGGGCACTTGATGGAAGAGACTGTAGGAAGATGATGGGAATACTAACAGGTCACTATCTGGTGGCGACACACGCCCGCAGGATGGGGCTGACAGAACGAAAAGACTGCAGGAAATGTCTAGAGCAGGGCAACAGGGAAACAGGGAATGACGCATCTCTTGTGCACTTTTCATGAATTGGCAAGACTACGCTATAAGCATCTGAGGCTCCCATGGTATGATACACTGGAGGAGGTATCGATAGTGAAGCTTGTGGAAATTCGCTTCAAGCGCAGGCACCCTAAAAGATGACTACTTCTCTTGAACTTAGAAACTGAACTCCATCTGGTATAGCAAAGGACCAAACTGGTCTATGCGTGACTTATTGACCTACCAGATTAACTTAAAAAGACCTAAAGACTTAGCCTCTAAAGAGGCTAGACATTTAAGTTAATGATTCTAAGTTTCGTTTGTGACCAATTCCAGGATCCAGCTGAGCGCGACTGATGTGAGTGTGAGCTTTGACCTGCGCAAGAGTCTATGCCCATGTTAAACAAGTGCTTCCTGAGTCTTTAGTGCCCTGTATAGAGCGCGGCAAAGAGGTACCCTACCAGAAGAAGCTTAGCATGGCACATTCCTGCTGCCAGCCAGCTCTCTACCAGCTACACCTTTATGCCCTGGCACCCAGATTAGATGCACTCGGTTGCACACTGATATGTGGTTTAACCTTCCTGTACATCCCACCACTAAAAGCGATTTAACTTTATGCTGAGATCGCCCTTAGCACCGCTTGACCATCGCTAAATACAACGATATGCTAATTGCGAAAGTTACGATGGAGATTGAGTTCTGCACACTGACTTATAACAAAGACTTCTGCTTGAAAGATGCTCAGAAAACGTCCCATTGGTATGGAGAGTTTGGTATGCAAGTTTGGTATGCAAGTTTGGCATGCAGTCCCGCAACGCCACGCATTAGTGTACCACTCGAAAACCCTCGGCAATATGTCAGGCGTGGAATCATTCCATTCCGCCTTACTGCCGAGAGTAACGCAAAAGTAATAAAATAGGTCTTTCATTTTTTGAGACGGCATTGTCTAGCCTTTCCCGAAACCCTCTGCTGCCATTAGCAGCATGGTATGTTTTGCTACCTGTTTAATCAGGGGTGTAGGCTCCAGCATGACTCCAGGTGCTGCGGTGGTGCAAGTACGCATTGCCCCTGAAGGGCACTCACACGCGAGCCTTTGCAATTACGTTGCCGTAAATGCTCAAGTAACCGCTCCATAAGAGACAATAGGCCTTACGATCATGGTATATAGCCATCTTATGATACCTGGCTTGCATCATGAGGATTTGCAGGCTAGGTGTCTGCATATCATGAGAGCTTTGAATAGTGTTAAATACACATGCCTACTCCACCGTAAGATTGAGTCTAATGTGAGGACAAGGATTGTTAACTCAGCGTTATTCCCCCCACAGGCTTATTTTCTGTCGCTTTTTCCTAGATAAATCTTGTTATTGTACCCATAAGTATGCCTACATATCTTCCCAAAACCTCTTTTAAATTAATTGAGTACAAAAACATCACTTAAACTAATTAAAATTTCAAGAAGAAAATGAAATATTTACGCCAAAAAGGTGACAAATACGGAAGCAGCCTTTTTTCAATTATAAATGCAAAATATTTCCCAAAAGTTGAAAAAACTAGACTGTGCCTCAGACATACTTTATACAAACGAGCACATCATCCCTCATTTGAAATTTGTTTTGAACTTTTATATAATTTCCTGTGCCTAAATAAAGAAAAAGTAGCCACCACTTCGAACCACTCTACATGCCAAGTAATCGCTTTTTGATTGAGTATTGGCAGAAACCGGCACAATCCGCTGGAAAAAGGATAACAAAATATGCAACACAAGGCTACAACATTGATTCGGCCCATATGCGGAACACTTGAAAATACATATACATACGTATACTTTAACAGCCAACTGTATATAGTTACGAAAATAATAATAATGAAAATGCGGCGCTGGAAAGCGCAGCCAAGCACTCCACTTTGTCACTTGGGTTGCTTTTGCATTTTGTAAAATGGGTTTTCTCTAATCGTATGCGTACAAAATGGTGAAAAGTCGCATTTTAGAAAAAGGTTAAGCCAAAGCTGAGCTTCAATTTTGAATAAATAACAGCAAATAGAAAAGTTGAATGGGAAATCTTCGGTGTTCATATGCAAATTGACAGTTTTAACCCCAACAACCTTTGTGTGTACACGCTAGCAGAGATAACGGTAAAGTTTGTATGTATGTTTTTTTAGTAAGCCTTTGATAGCAAAATTGAGTGTTGGAGAGAGCACGCAGCGGTTGAGTGTGAGAGAAAAGATTGTATTCAGGAAAATTGAAAACAGTCCAATATTGCTGGTGATTTAATGCCATCCAAGCGGCTTAAATACTTGTCTGTCACAGCGTCACAAAAAGTTTAGAATAACGCAGACAAGATTGAGCCTTTCTTAAGCACGTAATTATGCTCAGATTTTTAAATAATTTATCAATTTAGCGTACTCGTTTTAGTTTGAAAGATCACGCGTTGTTTGGCATTACATCAAGGAAAGAATTACGCCTGAAACACGTTTACAAGTCGTTAAACTTCATTACGAAAATTCACACTCTCTAAAGAAACTGCTTCACTCAACTTACGCTCAACATAATCGGCCTATTGAACGTACTATTCATAACGTCATCCCCGTCTTGAGTCCCAGCATTCATTACAGCATAATATCCGACGAAATAGATCACGTCCAGCACTTCAGTAAACAAAATATAGCAGCCGTAGCTGAGAGTGTAAACGAAGACCATGGAGAGTCTACTCGGCGCCGTTCTCAGCAACTCGGATTGACGTATGAAACGAGTTGGCGCATTTTTGACCATATCTTAATTGAAAGCGTACAAGATACACCTTTTGCAATAACTGAAGTCACTTGACCTTCTTAAGCAATATTGCTTTGCTCTGTGTGCCCTTGAAAAGTTCAAAGAAGTTCCGATGTTTTTGAGACAAAATTTTGTTCAGTGATATAGGACTAATGGGTACGTAAACAAGCTACATTGCCGCATTTGAGACGAAGAGCAACCCGAAGATATTCCAGAGCTGCCTTTTCATCCAGAAAAAACAAGGGTTTAGTGTGGTTTGTGGGTCGGTTTAATCATTGACTCATATTTCTTCAAAAATGGTGCCGGTGACAACGTAACCGCTAATGTCGACTGTTATCGCTCCTTGATAACTAACTATAAGATGACTGAAATTGAAACTCGTGATCTCGACGACATTTGGTTTCAACAAGACGGTTGATTGGCCACCAAGATTATGGGATATCACACCGTCAGGCTTTTTTTTTGTGAAGGTATGTAAAGTCAAAAGTCTATGCGGACAATCCGGTTTAAACTCAGGCCTTGTAGCAAATCAAAACGCGTGTCATTCGCCAGTTACCAGTCGAAATGCTATAACGAGTCATTGAAAATCGAACTCAACGGATGGAACATCTATGACGTAGCCGGGTCCAACATATGAAAGAGCTGATCTTCAAAAAATATATGCCAAAGAATGTTCTTTCGAATGATAATAAACATTCTCCACTAAATTTGAAGTTTCTGGGTTTTTTCGTACAAAAAAAGTAGAGAAGTAGAAAAGAACTTAATTTGCATCAATCAGTTTGTATGACAGCTATAACTTATGGAGGGCTGATACCGAGTTTTCCAACAAACGAGCAGTTTCTTAGAAAGAAAAATTATATGCAGAATGGGATTTAAAGTTAGATTTTAAATTTATTATCCCCACATTTATTTCTGCGAACATCGACTGCTGAATACTATTCTGAGAAAATAACGCACTCAAACCAAGCGAAATAAAATTTTGAAACGATATACTCATGTATGTAAACTTCGCCGTAAGGAACTTAACCAAACAATCTGATGGAAGCAAATTTTAAGAAAGAGCTAGTTTAATTTCTAAAAATGCTTGAATACTTGGAAATTGCTTTTCTAAAAGCAGCTTTCAATTCCACCAGAGTAAAAATAGCTTTTTGCAGCTCTTTAAATAAAATCCTTTCTACCTAACTTCATGAAATCCAAAAAACTCTCTCACTCGCTCACTTTTGATATTGCGGCTAATATCAGCCTCAGCACACAAATCTCCATTTATACAGTACACATGTATTACTCGTATATTCATGTAAACATATAGACTAACAATTTCGGTGCCTTTGTAAGCACTAATATCCGTTAGCGTGCTTCATACACTTATACACACACCCACACACACACTACCAACAAGCGCAAACACTTCAAAGCTAGCTGTCATAAGCGTTTTTCAAGGAAAAAAAGGCATACGCCAAGAGGCACTTATACTCATACCCGTAGCGCTGGACGAAAAACCGGTAAAGTAAGAATGAAAATGTTAACTTTAGCAAAATATGTCACAAAGTCTTGTTAAACTGTCGGCAACGCAAAAAATGGCAGAGCGAAAACTGGAAAAAAAAACCGGCAGAGATAGTAGTAACAAGACGATTTCATTTAGTGTGCGATATACTATGTCTAAGAACAGAGATATACATATGTACGAGTATATAAAGGGTGATCCATTTCGGGTTTCAATATTTTTCTAAAGAAAAAACACAGGAACTTCTAGTTTAGTGCGGAATGTTTATTATCATTCGAAAGACGTTTTTTGGCAGTCTTTTTGAAGATTATCTATTTCAAATTTTGACCATGGCTACGTTTCGATGATTCGTTCGAGAATTTGCTCCAAGGCCTAAATTGAAGAGAAATTGTCTGCGGTGTTATCTCTCAATAAATAAATTGATTGATGAGATATGTGGGAAGTGGCGCTGTTCTTTTGGAACCAAAAGTCAACAAGATCACTAGATTTCGAAATCAAATAGTAGGTTAACATAGCGCGATAACGATCGCTCTTGACGGTTACACTCTTACCGGCATCATTTTTTGAAGTAATATGACCGATGATTCGACCGGCCCACAAACCACACCAAACCGTTGTTTTTTCTGGATGAAATAGCAGTTCTTGAATCTCTTCAGGTTTCTCTTCGTCTCAAATGCAGTAACTTTGCTTGTTTACATACCCATTGAGCCAGAAATGGGTCTCATCGCTGAACAAAATTTGGCTCGAAAACGCCAGAACTTCTGGAAACTTGTCAAGGGCTCATAGAGTAGTAGCGATGTCGCTTGGGAAGGTCGAACGGCTTCAGTTTTTGCACAAGCTGTATTTTGTACACTTTCAATTTAATGCCAAACAATTCTGAACAAAAAAACATGATAGCTTGACACGACTCACGTGTGAACTGCCAAAAAAAGGCTTTTGATAAAAGTACCTCTATTGGATCACCCATTATATACGCATTACCTTCAGCAAACATTACATGTATTAAGAAGCAGCGCAGAGAAAATTTGGAGGAAAGAAAGAACATATTTTTTAAAGACAAATATTTGTCATGTTGTCGCAGTAAAGACTAGACCAAGATATTGATAAATATTTAATTTAAATTTCGCAAATAAATCAACACACAGACATGTAAACACAAATATTAGTTTTGACCGAGCTGGGGTGGTTCTTTAGAAATATTTTGATCTCACTTTCGAAACGAAACCTTATTTTTATTGGATTTTCATCTATAAATTTATTACTCTTTTTGAGGCAGTTAGGACCGAGGTGAGTTTTTCAAAGTTCCAATACCCAGAACTTTTCATAATGTGAACTTTAAGTATCAAGTAGTATAATTTCTTTGAGCGTTGTTATAGAAATATCATTTTTGATTCTCTCTGTACCAAAAATTTTTTATCGATTTTACTCGTACGACCTAGTTATCTTGTCCTAAAGTAAATTTGACGGCATAACAAGAATACTTAGCGGCGTTTATGCTAAAATTTGATATGCAGTCTATAGTTTCCTTACCTCTCCGCAATGTTTCTTGACGCTTGTGCATTCTAAAATAGAATACACTTATGGCAAATTCAAATCTCCCTTCAGTTGTTTGCCCAGCTAAGGTAAACGGCCCGAAAACAGCTGCACCAGAAGCTGAAGTGACAAAAGCTTATGATCTTGTATTAGTAGACCGCTGATTAATTGTGATAGTGGATAACTCAAAAACCCAGAGTGGTGTGATTATGCATAAAATATTGAGCATGAGAAACCTGTCCATGTGATGGATGCCGGGTTTGCTCAATCCGAGCAACAAACGCAGCTATAAGACCACTTCACGACAGGGTTTAAGCTTATTAAAGCATATTTAGAAGGAGTTTTTTTGATGTTTAGAGAACGTCGACGAAAAATGGATTCACTGGCATACACCAAGTAGCAACGAATAGTCAAAGCAAAGGACTACAAACGGCTAATGTGAAGCGTAGAAGTCGCAGGCTTCATTAGGGCCGAAAAGTTTATGACCAATGTTTTTCGTAAGATGTTTCGCAAGATAGGATGCTTGAAGTGTCACAATGTTCTGCTATGACGGTTTATTGGGTGAAATCAAGCACGAATCAAGGAAAAAATGTAAATTTTGGCGTTTAAAGCAGCATTTTTCCATCAGAACTACGCAACAGCTTTCACCTCTGCTATCAGCACTTTCAAATTGTTCACAGTTGGCTACGAAATGATGAATTATCACGCGTATTTTTCAGATTTGGTTTCAGCCGATTTCCTTTTTTTCTTTCTAGGTTAGGTTATCATCACAAGGAAAGCTCTTTTTGCAGACCTGCGGAAACCTATTTTCCAGAGCGGTTAAAAATGTTGATACGTTGATGGCTCAAGTGTATCGAGAAAAAAAATAGCTTCGGAATTAACAGACAGTTTTAAAAAAAATTTGTCTTACTTTTGAAGGCTAAATAGCTTTCGGACCATATGTATTTAAGTATCTTAATTTTTCTTCAACACTTCCGGACACTGGAAAAGAAAGTATTATCTATTAAATTATTTAAATTTTTCTACTCAAACATATATATATACTTTTCCACGCACTGCGCTGTTTAGAATACACTATGCTACATACTATACATACATATAGTATAAGTACGAGTATGTAGATGACGTTCGTTTTTCTGGCATTTTTTGCTTGCATTATTCATTCGCCGCTGAGTTATATTACAGAAGTTTAAAGCGCACGAAGACGTGTTTAGCTCGCATTTTTAGTCATAAATCAAAAGTGTGCAAACAAATATGAATGAGTGCATAACTGTAAATGCGTACGTGCATGTGTATGTGTGTGTCGCCAGCTTTTTTTTTTCTGCTTACAGCAGACAGTGTAAAGCCGCACACGTGCTGAACAGCAAGCATACAGAGCAAGGCAAGGAAAAACATTGAAAAGCATACGCAGATATCCTAATTCTACAGAAATCACACACTCACACACGTAGGCAGGCAGGAGATATCATAAATGTCATTGTGTGCAGACCGCTGTGTATGAGGTTAGGCATTCTGTTTGCAAATGGATCCGTAAAACATCTGTATTGTCGTTGCGGGATGAATAATTAAATTGTCTTGCATGTGCGGAATGCTCGCATTGAATGAGCACAAAAACGAGATATTATATGGAGATTGAAGTATGCGGTCTGTGGCAACCCATTGCCTGCAGTGGGTTCAAAAATAGCGGTAACAAAAAAAAAAAATATTATGATAGGAAATGTTTCTAGTTAGAAGAAAAGCTGATTTAAAGAGAATTCTATTTCTATCTATATAATTTTTATATTTGTAAAAAATTAGCTCAAAATTTTTTTCAGTGTTGTTAAACTTTTTTTTAAGAACTCTGAATATAAATTTATTTTTTTAAAAATTAAAAACATATTTTTTTTTTAGCATATTCTTTTTTTATATATTTTACTTAAAAACTTATTATTTTGAAATATAAATATATTTTATATTTTTTTTTTAATTTTTTTTAAAGAATATTTTTAGAAAATATGATATATTTTTACTTAAAAAAAAATTCAACACTGAAAAAAATTTCAACTATTTTTTTTTTTAATAATATAATTTTCCTTTAAAAAATTAAAAAAAAAAAAAAATATTTTATTATTCTAAAATATTAAACTTACATTCAGAATTCCTTTTAAAAAAAAAATTTTAAAAACGCTGAAAAAATGTTTCAACTTATTTTTAACCAGCAACGGCCCACTGTACTTACGCAACAGCAGGCGCCAGCGTGATGCCGAAGCCAACGTATTTTTCAAGTGTGTGCACTTGCACTCACACTCATGCGCCGCTACACTCAGACTTGAGTGAATTGCGCTAAGTGCGGACAATTCAGAATTGCGACAGCAGAAATCAAAAAATGCGAAAATATGAAACATTCAAAAAAATAATAAAAACACAAATGTGTAAACAACACAAAGGCATGTGCATAAAACATACAAGTTCTGACAGTTAAAGAATATGCAACAAACAACCGCAATGTGTGCTACAAACCTAAGCAACCACACAAACAACAACAAAAACATAATAAATCAGCGTTGAAACAGCATAACTTAAAAATTCCAATTTGCCATATATTTGTTTGTGTATTGCTTGTTTAATTTATTAAATTTAAGATCGCAACGTCGCTGAGAGAATATTCACAACAGTCTCTAGTAGCTGAGTTAGGCTTAGTAATTTAAAATAGTGCATTTGAATACGTTAGAACTGAAATTGATATTGATAAGTGCACGAGCACTCTTTATGAGCGAAATATAAAAAACAAATAAACAATTGAGTTGACTCGGCAGCGCTCGTGAGTTGCATACAAATTATTAGGGCGACCAAAAATGAAAAGCAGGTGTAGTATTGCATGGAATTATTTTTAATTTCAGTTTTATTAGCTCACAACTGAGTGATGATTGTGAGACGCTTTCATGAGGCATGCCCTGATTATTCTACTAATTTATTACTTTAGTAAATTTTAACAACAACATGAAAAGAGAGTCATCGCTCAGCCACCGTAATTTGCCCTTCCTTGTGATTTTTTTCTGTTTTCCAAACTTAAAAATCCACCTCGATCAACGCGCAAAGTCCATAGAAACATTTCGTCTTCATTAAAAGTCATTCGCAGAAGGCACTCAGTCCATCTACCTATCCATCCATCGCCCTATTTAGAAGCCAGTAATAATAATTTTTGCTAATTATTTAAAAATGCATGTTTTTTTATCAGTCTGGGTCAAATTTGATCATATGGTATTACAAAAGTCGTCATCGAATCGTCATTCTTTTGCATGCTAAGAAGTCAAGTCTCGACAAACAAAGGCCAAACTCTTTAACTCACTCATTACCTACTATATAATCATTCGACGTTACGAGTTTTCAAGCGAAAGGTTCTGCGGTAAATTTATGGTTTCCCTTTTCGCGTTGCCCACGGCGAATACCGCATTCCATGGACCGATGAGCTATATATTATACGATATTATACGACGACATTGACATAGTTCAGCGAATAGGTTGACAGCAGCTACGCTGGCAAGGACATTTCGTCTTCATTTCGTTCATTTCAGAGAGATCAGATGATCAATACCGCAGAGATGATGGATTAAAGATTAAAGTGGTACAACTCTTTCCTTCAGTGTTATCAAGTTTAGATTTACAGTTTATTAATTGTTATTTTTTCGAAGAAAGAAAAAAAATCCTCAATCAAACCTAATTCAATGCTCAGGGGGTCCAAACAAAAAATTCCAAGCCTGTATTGCCATCGAAGAAATATGTTCAACAGTTCTTTTTAACGCTGACATTCTTTTAAAACAGTTAGTATAACATGTTCGATTCGTCACTCTGCAATACTTGACGAATCGAAAACAAAGTATGCAGTAATAATTTTCGAAGATTCCAGATATATTGCTCTAAAATGATAAAATTTAGAGAATTTTCCAAAGCACAGGACAAAAAGAGTTGTCCTGAGCTTTGAACCAATATAATAATGGACCTTGATATACCAACATTAAAAACAATCGTGTTGAGATGAAATCATCACAAAGTTGGAGTTTTCAGTAGGTCAAATTTCTCTAATTTCTTCTAAATATATTAGCTACACCACTACTGTTGAAATCCATACATTCATCCAATTTTCGCTATAAATTTTAAAACAAATATATTTCTAAGTTTTCAAAAGTTATTTCAAACCAACTTTATGTTCACCCTAACGCATGCGACCATATATCACCACAATATTTATGAATAATTTATTGTTATTTAAGCATGACGCCCAGATGCAGCAATTTAAGTATTTCAACTTCAGATCATACTGATAGCAATGCCATTTACAACGCAATTCAGTGCATAAAGCGGCGTTCAGGTGAGTGCTTCGACTCGTTAGACAAAAACACTTTCGCATCTCTTCGTGTGCCTACATATTATATTAATTGGATGCATCCATAAAATTAAAGATTAATTGTTGGATATTTGTGTAAAATTTTCGCGCTGTCTGCACTCGAAAGCTATGCTTGAGACTTGCTTGGTAACCTTGACATTAGCGGCTGTTATAGCTGGACTCATATACAGGTTTCTAACATGGAACCTTGATTACTGGGAAAAGCGTGGCATAAAACAAGCGAAATCCTACACTTTAGTGGGCTCATTTCCTAGCACATTTTCGCATCAGCGGAATATAGCTTATGATTTCGATGATATTTACAGGTAAGTTGGCAATTAATTGAAAATACTATATATATATTTGAAATATACTTCCATTAGAGCTTATAAAAATGCCGAGAATTTTGTCGGTGTTTTAATGATGCGCACACCAAAACTGCTTGTGCTGAACCCTGCTTTGGTACAGAAAATTTTTGTTGCGGATTTCCAAAATTTTCACGATAATGAGATTTCGCAAAAAGTTTGTATTTCTTTTGAAATATTTGTTGTACCATTTTTGTATAAACTCTTGTTTTAGGTCGACGAGAAGAGTGACTTCATTTTCGCCAATAACCCATTTGTATTAACCGGCTCCAAATGGAAAGAGCGAAGAATGGAAGTCATACCTGCCATGACACCCAATCGAGTGAGTTATTTAATGAGAGATTTTGTACTCTCAACTAGTTATTGGTATTTATTCCCTAAAAATTTTAATAATTTTTTTTTGCCTTTGAATTAAACAAGATAAAAGAAATTAACTTCGATATTGCAACGTTCCTTTAGAAAATAATTTTTGCGCCAAATTTCGTGAATAAAACATTGTCTTATGAAAATGTTTTCCATTCAAGAACTTTATTTCGATCCGTCAGTTTTTATGGCACAGTGATCCGATATCGACGGTTCCAACAAATAATCAGCTTTTTGAGTAAAAAGTAGAAAAGGACGTGTGCACAATTTTAGAACGGCGTCGCAAAAATTGAGGTTAGGTTAGGCTAGATGGATGATCCACAGAGATCGCAAAAGAAAAGAGATATAAGATAGAAAAAAAGAATTACTGTGTTCGTACTTATTGAATTAGTAAACGGGATAGTCAAGAAGGAAGTGGTAAGTTATTTCCACCTCCTTTCCTCCGTCTCCTTTCATACAACTTCTTCGAATAGCATCTGGTAAGATCCCCAGCCTTACAGCATGGACGCCAATAGGGCAATGACTGTTAAAACTCCCACAACTAGGAGAGGCTAGCCTTCGTGAGGGCAAAGAGATCATCTTGCGATGGATCTTGGTTCAAATTTGGGGCAGCACATGCACGGATAGTGGCCCAGCGCTCTCCCGCTAACCTAACCTAACCAAAAACTGAAGATTTTTTTCCCTAATATAGACAGAGAGACATTTAATCAACTCAGCTCATCATGCTAATTATTTGTATTCTATATGGTAAACAAACTTCGTAGCAAGCCACATACACTGTTAAGGGTATACAAATTATCAAAAAGGGCCCGTTCCTTATTTTTGACTTACGGTTCATATGTAGAGTAGACGATACGGAACCGATTACTTAATCAGTTTTGTTTATAGAAGGTAGATAATGACCTCTTCGGTGCCAGACAGAACCCAATGCTTAGTAAAAGCTGGCGAAGTAGTTCAAGCTAATCACTAAATATCCGACTTCGCTTCACTGCAGCTTTCAAATGCATATAGTACTATATATTGTATCATATGGCCCCAGGTGAGAGCAAAGATATTCTTCCATTCAATTCAGCTTTGTCCTAGCCTCTTGATTTGATTCCAACCTTTTCGAAGCTTCGATATTTCGATGCCCAAATTCCTTCTCTGGTTTAAAGTGAATCGGCTTTTCCGTCGATTGCCTTTTTGATCCCAGCCGATCGCGTATCGGGTGATTGTGTCTGGATTTTGTCCCAAAATATGCGTAACTTTTCTTAGGAGAATTTTGGCCCACAGGGGTGTTTAATTTGTGCGTGACCAGAAGTCCGTGTTAGAGACGGTAAAAGCAAGAAAATGCTGCAAAGACATCGGATCTTATATATTTTGGTGTTCAAATTCCTTCTTTAGGATAGAGTGGCTCGCATTTGCCTTGTGGAGTCCAGTCGATAGCGTTCCTTATGATTACTCTGGATTCGTCTCCAAACTTGCCCAAAATTTTCGTTGGAGAAATTCGGCCCACGGGGCAATTGGTTTGTGCGTGAACCAAAGTCCGTTTTAGAGACGGTGACGAGCAAGAAAATGTTGCAAAGATATCGGTTAGTGAAAATTTGCAGCTTTCGAATGTCAGAGGCTACGAGATTCCAGGTTTCGCAGTCTTATGGAATTGTAAACTTGAGATTGGTGTTTCACCATGTCTAGTTTAGAATCGTTTAGGCTACAGTATGAAGTATCCAGCTAAGAGCCAAAAATGATAGACGGAGTTGTATTAGACGCTGTGTTGATATGCTCAAAAAAATATTTGCTTCAGAAGATGGCTTAAGAAGTAATGGTTTTCACATTTTCATTTTCCCATAAAACAAATTAGTGCGCTTATAATGACGAACAATAATCAATTTTCTTATTCCTTAATAAGAACAAGCTCACTTCCTGACATTGTCATGTGAATTTTTGTAATTTTTCAAGATTTTAATTTAACACTTTCAGATAAAAGTCGCCTATCCAATCACCTTAGATGTGTGTCAACGACTAATACGCTACATCAAAGAGCAAACAAAGATTAGCGGCACCGAAGGTATGGACACCACAGAAGGGAAGCAATAAATAAAAAAAAAAGTTACAACCCATATAACGGTATTTTTCGCAGCTCTTCTTGCGCTACACATCCGAGGTTGTCAGCGAATGCGTTTTGGGCATTCGTGCAAACAGTTTCGGCAACGAGTCATCGCCAATTTATGCCAATACGAAAAAAATATTCAGTCAAACTTATATTTTTCGATTTTTTCCAACTGCTTAATGGGTTCTTCCCCGCGTTGGAGCGTTTCTACAAAATGCGTTTCTTTCCCAAAGATGTTGAAGATTTCTTCATCGGCTTAACACAGAAAACCATCGATTTGCGGCATAAGCAAGATGTGGATAAAGCCGATTTTATTAATTATATGTTGCAACTGCAGCGGAAACGAAATATATCGACGCCGGAGGTAACGTCCCACGTGATGACCTACATAACCGATGGCTTTTTAACAACAACAACGGCTATAACACATTGTTTGCTGCTGGTAAGAACTTCACAGGTGTTTGTGATTTCCGAAGAATACGAAGATAATGCACGATTACGCTCTTGCAGCTCGCACGCTACGAAGACAAACAACGTCAATTACGTCAAGAAATTGCGCAGAATCTGGACGCGGATGGTAACCTGAGCTTCGAAGTGCTCTCGGATTTGCCATACTTAGATGCTTGCTTACACGGTTTGTATATAGTATAGCATATGTGTGTATATATGGTATATTAACATATAAGATTACTTATATGATTATTTTCTTTTCTAGAGGCTTTAAGAATATTTTCGCCGATACTCTTTAACAAAAAGCTGTGCACCAATTCTTGTGAGTTGGTTAATAAAGACGGCAGTATTGTGAAAGTGGAGAAGAATGACGTCATTTGGATACCGGCCTACTGCTTGCACCACGATGAAAGCATCTACGAGGAACCAGAGTTATTTAAACCAGAGCGTTTTCTACCCGAAAATGGTGGCTTAAAAAGTTATCGCGATAGGGGCGTGTTCTTGGCGTTCGGTGATGGACCACGTGTGTGCCTAGGTGGGTAGTAATGCTTGTGGAGAAATTTTATATACAGTAATACTATACGAGTATGGGAAGTGGTAGGTCATACAGGTTACCGAAGACTAACTGATTTTATAAGACTTTCTTCTTACTTTGAGTACTAAAATCAAACCCTCCTACTTTATGAGAGAGTAGTTTTAGACTCTCCAAAACATTTAAAACAAATGATTGCGTACCCTGCCTGCAAGTTCCCGAACTCTTGGACCATATGCTAAAGAAATCGTAAATAATAATTATAGAGAGCCGTAGTGACATAGAAAAAGAGAGAAACACAAAATCATTGAGAGAGAGCACGGACCGTTCCAAAGACGCCGAAATATACAAAATTTTCACTTATCATGCTGGTTTCTGATATCTTAGACCATATGTCGCAATTATTTTTAAACAATTTTATTCTTTCTCATTTCTATTTCAGGCATGAGATTTGCGCTTACGCAAAGCAAAGCAGCAATTGCCGAGATCGTGAGGAATTTCGTCATCAAGCCCAATCCAAAAACCCGTGCGGACAATACCTTAACTAAAGATAGCTTTTTTGGCAGCTTGGAAGGTGGAGTTTGGCTCGATTTTGAAGCCATTGACTCGAAATGAATATGTTTTGAGAACTATAAACTATATTTAAGTACACATACATATATATAACTGTATATAAATAAGATTTCTTCTCATAACTATTGAGCACTACGAGCGTTCAGCTTTCCTCCCTCGGTTTTTACAGTATCTAACCTTCACTAACTCGCCTCCTTAACCCCCAAAGTCACTAGTTTTGCCAAGTGGACCTTATTTGTCAGTTAACATAATGACAATTGCTATATAAATGACTGCGTATTAATTGCTGTCATATTAAGTGGAGCCAAGCAGCCGGCGCTCGACACTCGCCGCACGCGCCGCAACAGACAGACTGGCGGCTGGACAACTATAATTGGCAACATGGCAGTGTGTGGGCTCAAACAGCCGATGCAAACACAAGATGCCTGATAAAATGTGCATTATATAATACTTTTTTTCACAATATTGCTTTGCAATTGTTAGCGCGAATGACACTGGACAACAATGAAAATGTTAAGTACCAATAAAAAATGTTGAGCTTAACTTGAGTGGCACTTGTAAATAGAGTTTAATTAAGGCATTTTCCGTTCAATTAACCGTTTGACAAAACTGTTAAAAATAATTTAAAGGGTTTGACGGTCACTTAAATTGTTGTATACATTACCTAAAACATGGATAGTGGCGAATCGAACAATGTACTATATACTCGTAACGCGTTTTTCAACAAGGACGCTACAAAAGTAGACTGATGGAAACAACAAACTACGACTTATTTTTTCCCGCCTTTTTAACGTTTCTGTTCAATAAAATTTGCCGTTTTATTATTGAAAGATATATGGATCCAAACACGAGCCGAAATTATTAAAATTTACTACAGAAATTCGGAGTTAGTGGCCTCAACTTTAAGAGCGTCATAATCGTCCTGTCAGATCAACAATTGAGCGTCTAGTGGAAAAACTTGAATCCACAGGCCCTGTAAAAAATGTTTCCGTGCGAGTGAGACAAAGAAGTGGCCATAGTGTCAAGAATAATGCTGCCCTAGCGCATTGAAAAAAAGACCCAAATCAGTCTTTCATACGTCCTTCTCGTCTGGGCATCTCTGTGACATCGTTGGGGCGAAATTTGCAAAAAGATCTTGGTCTGCATCCGCAAGAACTGAAGCCGCTTGCACAGCAGGATCGTAGTATGTTCGTAAATTGGGCTGAGCAACAACTTGAAAATGATCCGGCTTATCATTGAAAAACCATCATCAGCGAGAGGCTCATTTCTGGTTGAATGGTTTCGTCAATAAGCAAAATAAATAAAAAAAAAAAACACTCCATGAGTCAACACTGCATCCAAAAAAAATTACGGTGTGGTTTATGCGCCGACGGCGTCACTTGTTTCCTGATGATCAAGACCGGACCGTTAATATGAAAGGCACTCGCTACCGCTCAATGATAATTACATAATAAATTATTATAATCAAATATTTTTTCGCGAATTGGATGATATGGACTTGGATTTAAAATGTGGTTCCAACAGGACGGTGCCACAAGCTTTACAGCGAATGTCACAATCGATTTATTTAAAGCCAAGTTTGGTAAACGAAATGGAAGATCAATTGGCTGCCTCGCTCATCGGATTTGACGCCGTAAGACTACTTCCTGTGGGGCTACGTCAATTCTATGGACTATGCCAACAAGCCAGCGACGATTGATGGACTTCGTACGAATGTCGTACGAGAAGTAGAAGACAAAATTGAGTCAATACTACCCTTCCATTTGAGCTTGGAGAAAATAAACGGTATATTTTAGAGGATAAGATACACGTTTTAGTTATTGGTTGAAAAGGTTCAAGTTCGACGACTCAAGGAGAAGGATTGGTGATACAAAGAAGCCAAATTATTAATTTTTCATGAAAAAAAAGTGATAAATGCATTACTGGACACAAAATGAAGAACAATTTAATTTAAAAGGCTCTTCAAAGTGGATTTACGTAATTTAGCGCATTCCAAATCAACACATCCAATTAGCTTACAAGAAGCAGCATAAACATCTTAATTATGCCATTCCCGTCGCATTAATCGACGTTCTTGTGGACAGCTGTCATTGTCATTGTCATAGTTCGAATACGCATTTAACGATACTTTTGCGCATTTTACTGTTAATTTTACTACCATCAACAGCTGTGCGAGAATCTTAAGTAGCTGTTTGATGGCGTAGCAGCAGCAACAACAACAACGACGAATTATATATATGTACAAGTACATAAATTACACAAACAAACACATCTGCGTAAGCAGATACTTAGGTGCATATGAAAATAACAGACTTACATACATCACGTATGTGTTGTATTGTATTATATATAGAAGGTCATCCATAAGGTGCATGTAGTATCTCCAAATCAATATTAAGTTGAAAGTATTAAATAATCATCTTCTGTAGGATCGAAAATCTCTCATTTAATTTAGGAGAATCTAAAGTACTGTATGTGAATGACGTTGATAGCCACAGCCTTCGGGCCTGTAACACTTCTGAGCCAACTTCTTCGTGAAACAACATTTCGGTCAACGTCGATAGCTAAAATGGCAACGAAAATAATATTTTCCAAACAAAAATTGAAAATATATATTTTGGACGATATTTGGTTTCACGAGATCGCCACATAGCCGTGCTAAAGACGATTTATTAATCCTCAAGATTAAGTATTCGTTTTAGCAGTCATTTAAATGAAGTCAAACCGACGCTTGAGTTTTGAATTCATTATTTCTCCTTTGTTTAGAGCCATGAGCCACCGATTAACTGACTAAAGATACCTGGTACAGCTTCATTCTGGATACCGTAACAGTTTAAACTCCTAACTATCAAGAATGGACCCCAACATACAAAGCATATGTTCTGCTTTCAAAGAGTTCCCTACACACACAATACTTTTGCATTTTCCTCTCGTGATTTCGATACAATTCATGGACTTCCCAAAAACCACGATTCAGTTACTCTCTACAAAGCAACGACAAACAACTTATTACAGATTTCGGTATTATAAATAAGTAAGATCCGGACCAAAAAGTACCTAAAGTCACGACGTGAAAAGCCAAAAGCTTCAAAGAACTCAAGTTCGGGAAAACGCTCCCCAAAAACAAAACAATTTTTAAAAGATTTAAAAATATAAAGATGAAAAGAACTCAAGATCGTGAAAAATTGCCTTCAAGTCGAATCAAGCTTACTTAAGATGGAAAAAACTGTTTCATAAATAGCTTTAACTTGAACGAGATATTTGAAGATTGGCGGATTGTTTTGGGCAAAAATTCTAAGCCGAATTTAGAGAAGATTTTTTACTGAGGAGGATAGGAACGTATGGAAAATGTCATCGTTATCTCAAAAACTGTTGGATTAGTGCGCGAATATTCGGTTCAAAAATATTATGGACCACCCTGTACCGTGATGCATTAGCAAATTCAAGCCTAGTGTCCATATTTACCACCGACATTTGCAGTTGTTGTTGTGCTATGCACGTAATCAACATGAATTGTGTCGCAAACTAATTTGCACAACACAAAGTAAACACACACACACAAACTCACACAGTGTGAGCCAACTACATAAACACGAAATTCGTTGTAATATATAATGTAGCATTGCTTGTATTTTGCAAAGCTGCCGCTGCCGCGGTGGGGTGTTGCTTTGCGGTTAGAGCAGGCGGCGAATAGCAACAATTCATTAAATTAAGTGCCAGCAATTTGATGGGAAATCATGATACGACACAGAATTCAACAATCAACATTGTTGGGCAGCCTGTTCAGCGCAAGAAACCCGGGTTGCGTGTGTGTATGTGAGTGTGTAGGCCTACATTCTACGCAGACAAATGGCAGCACAATTGACATATGGCCACAAAAATAACAACACAGAACAATAATAAGTACAACAAACTGTGGTAAGCAGCAGGCAGCCGAATGTCTCCAAACTAAGTGCGATATGATCGAAAAATCCACTACTTAGTCATAAAAAGAGCGCACAATTTTATGACAAAAACTACAAGAAAAAAAAAACAACAAAAATTGTAAGGGAAAAAAAAAATCCACAAACAATCATCTACAAATTTTCGGCGGCCGACCACCCACCGACGGGGGCCTGAGTCCTTCGGCATGCTCGTAGATGGCCAACACATTGGCCTCGTCAGGACTATGAAGCCAACGTGCAAGCCTTGAGATGACATGGACCATTTCAATGCTGATAAATCCCGTTGTGCTGCTGACCTGCTTAGACGCAGGCATGGCTTAGTTTGTAATTGGAAAAAAAAACAACTACAGAATGCCAGAAGAAAAGCAAAGAAATAAAAAGTGGAAAAAGGTACGAGATCTACGATGGAAAAGGGCGAGGAAAACACATTTGAGTGCAGCGCAATTATCCCCCCCGAAAGATACTTAAAAAAAATGAAGTCAATTTCCTTTCCGCAAAAAGTGTAACGACACTATCTCGCCGCCCCGCCGTAGGCCAAACGGTAGCTACGCGCAGAGCAGGCAAAACAAAACGTGGAGAAAAGTATGATTGCGGTAAGTAAAATGGAACAAAAGCTTAAGGAGCAATAGTTGAGAGTGCTAACACAAAAAAAAAAAAAAACAGGAAAAAAATACAAATATAAAAGACACTGGCAAAAAGGGCAAAATGCAACTAAACAAAATGACAAAAGGAAAAGAACACGTAACGGTAACGATAAACGGAAATAAAATCGACTTGCCGAGTGATGTGGGCGTGGGTTGGTGAGCGGTGGCATAAGTACCGCGGCAGAAAGTGTGAAGCAGGCAAGCTGTTTGAGATTTTTTCCCACTTTCGTGTAACCTTTTTCCCATTTTCCTTACACAGGCTGTGCTAGCAGAGCTCCATATTAAAAATCTTCCCTTTTTCTTTTTCCCAGTTTCAATTCATCCTTGTTTTTTGTTTGAGGCGCTTCACTCGAAAAGCAAAAAAACGCCACGCATTGTGACACTACGTTCGTCGTCAGCAAATGATTGAAGCGGGCCAAGGGCGGCAAAAGAAGACACCACAATGCCAGGCCCAACGCAGACACGGGATCGGCTTTAATGCTAAGCTCAGCCGTTGCATGTCGACTAAGTGGACGCCACGCCGGATATAACGGATAATTCGTATTAGTAGTGTAGTTAGTTGCCTTGGTGAAGGTATTTGCTTTTCATTTTATGTCAAGCCGTAAGTGACTCGAAGCTTTTGGGGTTTATTTAGGTCGAGCATCAAAATTTAATGGTGCGAAATTTCGCAAGAATTTTAAGTTTGAAACGGAGTCATATTATTTTTGAAATGTTATTAGTATGTTGGGGAAAAACCCAAAAATTAATAGCCAAATAATCAATAGCTGTGTTCTATTCGCCAAGCGTTGGAAACTAGTGAATCGAAAAGCAATATCAGTTGCTAAAAACTGGCGGCGATAAGATGTCCTCTAACGCCAGCGCAACTGTGTTAGGCTTCCTTCCTTGATGAAGAAATTCCCCTTCTTCTCCAAAAAAAAAAAACCATTTCAATGAACGCTTAGCTATGAGTCTTACATTTTCCATAAGTTTTTTTTAAAGTTATGTAAAAATTTAAAAAAAATTTTTTTCCCTTTTTAAAGTTTTGTATGGAATTTATCATTTTGGGCCTATTCCAATGGTAATCCTGGTCTAAAATGTAAAAAAAAAAAAATTTTGGGTTGCTTTAAAGATATTTTTTGGAGTAACCCCTTTAAATCTCTTATATCAACTCAATGGTAATTTTTGTTTGCAAGAGGGTAGAGCGCATAAAATTTCGGGTTTTTCCAGAGAAAGGGCGAATCAAAGGGAAAGTATTGTCCAAAGACAGAACTTTTGAAAGATTCTTACAACTTTTTTGAGTTTGGCGTTCCTCACCCCCGGTTTTCATATTCCCCCCAGGGCCGACCAATCAATTTTTTTTTAATGAAAATTTTTTAAGATAACCCCGGGGTCATTATCTTTTTGATGGGCCCCTTTGCAATGATATTTTCTCTGATGTAAGCTAGAAGTAGGTCTTTCAGATTGTTTTTAAAGTAATAAAATGGTGTCTATAGGTGTACTGGGGGTGCTTACTAAAAGGCCCCACAAGTCTCCAAGAAACAGATCCCCTTTAACATCAGCTTAAGGCCTCCATGCCTTCTGATGTATATTTTGATGGGACTTGCTGTCGGAATTCTTTTCACGGGTCTTTTCCAAGTTTTGGCGGACGGTGGGTATCTGGTCAATTGTTAAATTTTCCAGGTTTGGGTTTTTTAAAAATGTTTTGTAAAGCCCTATCCCACGGTAGTAGCGCAGATTGTGAAGTATACTCTTTTGAGGATTGGCCAAAGCACACTCAAATTTCAATCGTCAGGCATTTTTTTCGTCCGACCATTTTCCCACAAAGAAGTTGATGCGTGCTTTTTTTGTAAGTTCTTCGCCCCCGGTGTTAGAATAGCTTGGCCGGCAATTCATGGGAAACCGCCACTTTCTTGTTCTTTAGGCGGGTAATTGCTATTCAAAATTCTTTGTGTTCGGGCAATGGAACATCAGTTTAAACGTCATCGATGGGGGAATCGGGCTCACCACCCCCCCGGGTTATTAGGGCCTTCACTGCTGTTCAGCATGCTGGAGAAGGTTCCCCCCATAATTTCAGTATGTTTTGGGGCACTAGACCCCTCTCTGGGGGTTACGAGAGTATTCCCCGGTCTTGAAACTTCCTTTTAAATCCCGATCTTTTCGTAGAATTTTCGGGCATTACCCCTGTGGGCCAGCTTGTCAAGCCCTTCACGATCGTATTGTTGCGAGGTAGGCAATTGTTTTCTCTCCGCTGCAACACGGCACTCCTCGTCATACCAGCTGTTCTCTTGCATTTTCCGAAAACCAATGGTTTCGGTTGCGGCTGTACTAAGGAGTTTGAAATGCCGTCCCACATTTCCCCTTATACCGAGTTGTTGAGAGTGCTCTCAGAGAGCAGGAGTGCAAGCCGAGTGAAAATAGTTCGGCTGTCAGTTGCGATTGCAGCTTCTCAACGTCGAACCTTCCTTGTGTTTGTTGAGTGCGTTTTTTGCGGCAAAAGGGGGCGGGTGCGAATCTTGGCTGCAACAAGATAGTGGTCCGAGTCGTTGTTAAGACCTCGAAGTGTACGCCCATCTAGAACACAGAGACGTGTCTTCCGTCTATCACAACATGATCGATCTGGTTGGGGGTTTTTTGGATCCGGGGGAAAACCAGCTAGTTTGATATATTTTCTTGTGCTGGAATCTAGTACTACAGAAAACCCAAATTTTGGGGGCCCCGGGCGAAGTCAATCAGCCTCAACCCATTTGGGGTTGTTTTTCCCCTAAGGTTGAATTTACCGCCCTTTTGGCCAAAGATACCTTCTTTGCCCCCCTTTGGCTTTAAAAATGGCCAAGCAGATTTTCTGACGGGGGAAATTCCATAGGTGGGCTCCAAGCGCTCATAGAAGGCATCTTTGGTCACAACGGCCTGCTTTTCCATCGGGGCGTGGGCGCAAATCGGGAAAAACCTCCTTTGATGCGGAATGTGGCTAGGGGTTTCCATTCACCGGAGTGAATGATAGATTTGGCGCCGGAGTCCCCGGCCCCACCACAAATCCTACACCAAACTTGCGCTCCTTTATAGGGCCCACTGTAGTAAATCCCAAAAGGACTTACTCGCCTAAATTTTTTGTCCGTTCATTGCTTTTCCTTGGAGGCCGGTGATGTCACCCTTTCACTCTAGGGGACGGCATCAACCAACTAGGCACCGGCCCCTTCCCAATGAAGGGACCGGACATTCCAGGGTCATCCCCCAAATCGTAGTCCTTATTTCGTTTGCCAGGGTTTGTCATAAAAAGGGGGGTCTCTTCCGAGGCTTTTTATGCTTTTTCATTGGTATATTTTTTTACGTGGCGGGTCCCAAACCCAGCGCACAACTCTGTGAAAGGGGATATTTCGCCTTCTCACTTTAGCTCGCCTTCGAACGGATTTTCCCTTAGGCTGCTCAGATTAAATTTGGGTCTAAAACCGGAAGCCCGGAGCTGTCCACTCATTTTGCGAGAACTTTTACACATGATTTCCACCTCCTTTCACGAAATTTTAAATTTTTAAGTTTACTGGAACAAACTGCAGTGTGCCTAATAAACTAAAAAAGGGAAAAATTTATTTACTACAAATGAACCGAAATGGCATTGATGATAACTTCGGTAGTTCACACACACTTTTTTTCCCGCATCAATCAATAAACATTCTTAAAAATAATTTCAAAAATTTTTACATTTTTTGTTTTAACATATAATTACTACTCTAATACTAAAAGTTCGTAGAACTAAATAAAAGAGCCCCTTTTTGTCTATGGCCATTATTGCCGCTTCCTGCAGAGGCATCAATTTAAGAGCGACTGCTGCTGTAAAATAACAAAATTATTTGTCATCATTTCGTTTAAATTTGCTGTGTTAACGCCATTCCCGATAACCATGAACAAACATCTACTTTTAACTCTATATCTTCGATGAGCGAGCACTCAAATGTATACCAGCAGAGGCTCCAAATTCAATTTTGCCTTGTTTGTTAAAAATTACGAAAAGTGAGAATTAAATAAACTCAACCACACACGGGACACCCACAGGCACGAGGGGTAAACCTCAACTATGTCTGCAGCTTAAATCAATAAAGTAGTTCACAACATCATTTGATCTCAACAACATTGTTGACGACCCTCATCACAAACAGCAGCAACAACAAGCATGAAAGAAAAAGATACAGAAGAAGCAGCAGCAGCAGCAGCAGCAAAAGCAACTATCAAAACGAAGCCAAACAGCTGCGACCACATATTTTCCACACTTTCAATCAATTCATGCATTACACACATACACATATATACACATGGGAAGTTTTAAAAGCACATGTGGCCATATGTGTGAGTTCAGTATGTTTGTGTTTTATTGGTATATGTGTGTGCATGAATTTTTCCTATTTGGAAGACTTTGTAAATGAAAGAAAACTTTCTCGCTCGAGTGGTGAGTGGCCGGTTGACACACATAGATACATGACTAGATGGATTGTCAGATAGCTGGAGACGTGTATGTATAGCAATGAGTCGAAAGAAAATGCCCTCAAGTTCTAGCTAAATTACGGTAAAGTAAAACAAGCAAAAATGTTAACTTTGGCGCTCCGAAGCTAAAATACCCTTCACTAATAAAAGAGTTTTCATACAAGAATTTAATGTTGAAGTCAGTTTGTAGGGCAGAAAACTTTTAGTGGTCCGATCTGAAAAAATTTTTTCAGAAATTTTAATTTGGTTTTAAAAAATAATCCTTGCGAGATTTCGCCCAGGCATCATATAAAAAAAAAAAAGTTTTCCATAAAGAACCTCTTTCCATCGTTCAGTTCGTTTTGAAATTTTCGGATTTTGGCGTCTTCAACAGTTATGCAGCCTCTTAAGAAGAAAGGGAAACGCCCGCAAAACTTCAATTCAATATCTCAAAAAATGAGGGAACAGTTTCCATACATGCTATTAGACAAACAAAAGAGGGACTTAGTTTCCCCCACTCATCCCCGCCTTTTCCAATTCCACTTTTACCAAAATAACTATTGTATATACTAACATCTGTCCAATGGGATCAACGACATTTCCTTCAAAGTGTTACAAACTTCGGGGCCCAAACTCAAAAAACCCCCTTTTTCAGGGTATAAAAAAGGAGAGCCAAAGAAAAAAGCACCAAAATCAAGAGCCATAGACGAGTAGCAAGTGTATATGTAGACCAGAAGGAGGCAGGAACCGCTGCGTCGATCTCCGAAGTGGTTACAGGAAGCGACTGTGTCGCTATTGAAGCCAACAAACTGGGCGAACAATGGAACGAATTGTGGAGGTGCACAGCAATGAAAACTATGTGGAAACGGTTAATGGCGAAGAGCGGAAGCCTTGGTCGCCAAAGTAGCTGATTGATGTATGTCGAATGTGCGCGATTTAGTTGAAAAGTTCTTTCTTGTGCTGGTAATGAAATAAGTGTACAGCGTAGCTATTTATGTGCGCTCGCACGCACTATTGGTCGCCAAGCAGCTGCAATTTATTGGTATTCGGTAAACATTTTATTACCAGTGAATAAATGAGGCGGGTGATTTTGATGCCGACTACTGCTTAGCGTATATTGGAAATTTTATTCAACGATTTAAATGCGTATTTTCAAAGCGCTGTGTGTACAGACTAACTGAGTTTTCGATTACTGCGAGTTCAATGATTGTATGGGGGTTAACGCACGTGTAGCCTTTTTCGGGGAAATTTGTACTGCTAAATATTGCTTGATAGAAGAATGAAGAATTTATTAAATTATTTTTTAAATAAATCATTTTTAAAAAGTAAAAATTTGGGGTTAATTGAATAGCGTAAAAATATTTGGGATTAGGCCAGTTATGGATTTTCAAAAATTGATATTTCATAATGGCACCTTTCACTTTGGTTCAAGACTTGGGAATTGTCCCAAAAATGTTACTCAAACTCACGTTTTCCTAGGCTGCTGTAAGAGCTTTTGGCGCAAAAATACCAAAAAACATATAATCCTCCTTTTGAGCGCTTACTCTCCATAGACGGGATCCCAGCGGAAATCCTTAAAATAATTCTGCAGGCAGTACTATTGATTACGTATAACGCCTAACTCGAAGCCGGAATATTCCCTGAACCCTGGAAAAATCAACGGCTGGACTAATCATAAAAGGGGGATCCCAACTTGAAATTAGCATACCGTTTTCTATATATGCTTGACACAGCCAGAAAGCTCTTTGAAAGGCTACCAGACTTGAATCGGCCATCAACGAAGCAGGAGGACTCTCCGCTAACTTCACGGCCTTGGGGCCCAGAGATCAAACAAGAAGCTATAAAATGCATCATTAAAAATGTAAAATACAAAAGAATAGTGCCCCTGGCGATTTTAGATGTCGGGGAAAGAATTTAACAGCGCTAAAGGGCTGGATATGATCAAAGCTCTCGAAAAATAACTTTAAAATCCAAACTAGAGAGGAAAACAAACAGATATCGGTCCGCCCGGAGCAGCTCAAGGATTCATTCCGGGCCCAAATTTTTGGAACATCAGCTAGATGTATACCAAAACCTGCCCCAAAACGGACGACATTGCATTAGAATTTCAGCAAGAGACACGGGAAAAAGCGCGGAGAAAGCTTAATCAAAGGGCCCTGATACGGACGCAAGAACCCCAAAATAAAATAAACCGCTTTGGAAAAACCGGTTAAAAAAATTAAAAAAAAAATATCCCCTAAGAAAGGGGGAAGATCCCCCCAAATTTCAAAACCAAAAAAGGGGCCCCCCAAGGAAGAGAAAAATCCCATTTTTTGGGGGTGAAAAGGGAACGAACCAAAAGGCCCGGGGGGGCCCTAAAGGGGAAAAAATTTAAAAAAAAAAAAATCTTGCCTAAAAAAATGAAGGGAAAAAATGGGGGACCCAGAAACGGGGAAAACAATTAAAAAAAAAACCGAAAAGGATCTTGGACGCGGGCGGCGATGTACCCTTTTCTTTAATGAAAAGGAACGAAACCCCGAAAAAAACCCGGTTCCCATGGGGGGACTTTTTCAGCGGGGGTTTTAAAAAGAAGCAAAGGGGGTTATTCCGTTAACTTGCGGGAAAACCGAAAATCGGAAGGGATTTTTCCCCCTTCAAACCCCAAAAAGAAATATCGCACCCAAATTTTAAGAAATGGTTTCCTTTTCGAAAGGTTTTCCGAATGGCAATACCTTATTTTACGGAAAAAGTAAAGGGAAACACCCCCCAAGAAAAAAATGAAAATTTTGGAAAAACCCCAAACAAAGTCTGGCAAACTTTTGCTTCTAAATTTTATTAAAGCCAAAAAGAAAAAAGAAACTTCTTCGAAAAACCCCCCTTTCAAAACCCTCTTTCCCGATCAAAAAAGCCTTTATTTTGTTTTTAAAATTTTAAAAACAAAATTTTTTGTTTTTCCTTTAAAACCAATTTTTTTCCTTACTTGCCCAAAATTTTTCCCAAAAAAAAAAAAAAAATTTACAAATCACCAAAAAATTTTAACTGTGTATTAAAAAACCAAATCCAAAATATTAAATGCGCGGCTGCGTTGCTTCCAGAACGCTCCCCGAAAAGTTACCAAAAACTGTGTTTAAAAGAACAATAAACTTTATTAACTACATACATAAATATGTACGTGCTTTTAGGCACTCCAAAAAAGCAAAACAATATTAGCGAAACAACCGCATTTTTCCCGCATAAATATTTCATCTGCTTAGCATGTTGTCAAACAAAAAGAAAAACACACCGAAGCTATAATACCCTAACAAAGTGAAAAAGGAGGCTTGCAAGAACTTGAAGCCGATCTTCAGTTCAGTTTCTATGGCAGCCTTTTGCTATACTGTTCCTTCAATGAGTAGCTTGTTTTGATCGATTTTTCAAAATTTTAAAGGGGGAGATCATTACCTATAAGCAGACAGATGGACTTAACTACATCGACTCATCTCATATACTTATATGCCATATATTTTTTTTAAGATTATCTCTTTCAGTTCCCAAATTTTTGAAAAAATCTTTTGAGCATTTCGACTGTTAACTGGTGAATGGCTCGATTGATGTTTTGCTCCACGGCCTAAATCGAAGCGAGATTGTAGACTTTGCATACCTAAGATAAAAATAAGTTTAAGGGTTTTGATATCTCAAGATCTTGGTAACCAATAGACCGGCAAAAAACATGAAATTATCTGTATCTCAACCGAAGTGTTCTCTCAATAAATCCGTTTATTGATGCGATGGGTGGAAAATGGCACTGTCTTGCTGAAACCAAATATCACTGAGGTCTTGACCTACAATTTCAGTCGGTTTTCTTTGGGGCGATTAAAAGCCGCCATTAGCAAATACGTGCTCACCGACATCATTTTTGAAGAAATATGAAGCGATGATTCCACAAGCTACACCAAGTCGTTTTTTCTGGATGAAATGACAGCCTTAGAATCTTTTCAGGTTGCTCTTCGTTCCAAATGCGAAAATTTTGCTACTTTACATACCCCTTGCGCCAGAAATGGGAACCCCATCGCTGAATCAAAATTTTGGGTCGACAACGTCAGCTCTTCTTGGAACTTTTTAAGACTTCAGAGTGTGAAGCGATGGCGCTTGGAAAAGGGCGAGCGACATCAATTCTTGCACAAGCTGCCTTTTTTTTCACTTTCAATTTAAGATCTCAATGTAAAAAAGCGCCAAGTCGTTCCATAGTTCCCAGTTAAAAGGGTTTGTAAAAGTTGTTCAGTCGTAAGTTTTTCCACGATGAAATGCCAAACAATACTGAACAAAACAAAACATGACAGCTTGACAAGACTCAGGCATGAATTGTCAAAAACGGGCCATTGAAAACCCGGTATATTATTTATAGGATTTCCGATAATTCCTTCTGGCTCTTACACACTTAATATACGCTATTCAGGGTATAAAAATTTAGTACGAACAAGATAAAATGTCTGCGTTTGAACACAAGCAAAAGTATGGGCGCAAACACGCCAGAATAAAAATATATTTATATATGAAGGAAGGAACGTAAGCAGTAAGATACTTTTCAGCTCATATGTAGCTACGTAAAAATACACATATACACACCTATGTTAAATCTTTTCAGTTTGCTTGTAAGTTGATTGAAAAAATTTCTCAAATATTTCTTATAAATATTTATATATTTTCACGTGTGCTTTCAAAACCACAATGCACACGACTAAAAGAAAATGAAGTTTTCTGAAGTTTATTGTTTAAACCCAAGAAAAAATGCTTTTAGAATCCTTTGTTTTTTGTTAAGTTCTTTTCTATAAATTAAACGCACAGCGGGATAAATCAATAAATTTCAGAAGCATTGGAGCATATTGTTGAAGTTATTGGAAAATGAAAATATTTATTCAAAATATTAGTAATAATTATAAGCCATGCTGTACACATTTCGAATTTACTTTTATTTTTATTTTAATTAAATTTTTTCTGTTTATTAAAAGCCGGGAATTTTTGAAACGTGTATGAAAGAATGAAATGCAAAAAACAACTTAAAAATATAAAACACAGAAAATTGAAATATGTATGTGAATTGAAAAAATTTAATTTTCCAAATTTATACGGGGCTGCTTTTATAAAATTTCTGGCCTAATAATGAAAATAGGAAAAATTTATCAACGAAAATGGTTTTATTGTTTTTCAAAATATTCTTCCCTCAAGATTTATACACTTTTGCATGCGCTCAAACCAATTTTCGAAGTACTTTTTCTCCTCCAAAACACGGCTTTTGAATGCTTCAGCAGCATCTTCTGGCAACGAAAATCGTTGGCCACGCATTATTTTCTTGATGTGTGGGAATAAAAAAAAAGTTATTGGGTGCCAAGTCAGGGCTGTACGGCGGATGACCCATCAATTCGACGTTTTGGCCGGTCAAAAAGGCCTGGTTTTAGCCGATGTGTGAGAGCTGGGATTGTCATGGTGCACAATGATTCGTCTTCTCTTGTTTGCTTTTCGAATTTCTCCGAAGACTTCAGGCAAACAAATGATGGGGTACCACTCAGAATTGACCGTCCTACGTTGCTCAAGTGGAACAGTCGCCACATGACCAGTTTTGCCAAAAAAACAGGCGACCATTTGCTTTGAACTGATTCTTCCTTTGAACAACTTTCGTTGGATTTCGCTTGTCTTGGAAGACCCATACGGTCGATTGCTGTTTTGTTTCGGGCTCATACGCTTTGATCCATGATTCGCCCCCTTAAAGATCTTATAAACGTCTTTTGAAGCACCGGGTCGTATTTTTTCAGCATTTCTTTACACCAATCCACACAGCCTTTTTTTGAGCGATTTCAAATTGTGCGGGATCCAACGAGAACCAAAACCCTTTTTTTCGGCCAGGTGTTCATGCAATATCGAATGTATGCTGGTGGGAGAAATGCATAGGCATGCCTCTATCTGAAGGTATGTTACATGAGGTCTTGCATTATCAGTTCACGTACGGCATCGATGTTTTCTGGCACAACGGCTATTTTTTGGGCGACCTTCACGGGAAATTTGTCTTTGAGCGAGCGTCGGCCACGATTGAATTCGTTGTAACCCGTTTTTCACAGTGCTATAAGGGTGGTGCTTCATAGCCATAAAAAGATTTTTGTTCACCCATGCACTCTTGTCGTGATAATCCACGTCAAAAAATTTTGAAAAATGATCGCACGAAAATGTTAAAGAGTTAATTCGATTTTTTGGCCGAAATTTAATTTTTTTATTTCCCCGTAAATAAAACAATTCACGATCAATGACAAAACGTTTTGAGTGATGTTATGCTAAAAAATGTCAAACTTTCCAATGGAAATGTCAGATTGCACCTGGCAACACTTAGTGTTGTCCAGGCCAGAAATATAAAAAGCAGCCCTCGTAATTGAATTTTAATGTATTTTTCCCTAGCACACTATAATTGGGTTTAAAAATAAAATATAGTAATACAAACAAAAGAGTATTTAAAAAAATTTTAAAGAATTTTTAAAGTCTATATATTTTTATACATATATAGAAAAATAACATTAAATAAATAAAACCACAAAAAGTAAATAAAATATTTTTTTTTTTAAAAAATTCCTCATAATTTATTACTCTGACATTTTATCGCAAATAAATTTTCGCAGTTAAACTGGGTTTATAACAAAATTAAATCACAGAAAACAAACTTTGACACGATTTGTTCAAAATAAAAGGCTGATCCAAGTAGAAGTACTTTTTTCAATAGTCTTTTTTGACAGATTATTTGTGCTTAAATTTTTTTGTTTAAATTTTTTATCAGAAAGACTTACGCCTTTAACAACTTTTACAAATCGTTAATTTTTTTACGAAAATTCACGTTTTGTAAAGAATGAGTTTCGCGCTTCGCTTAACAGCCGACTAGGTGTACTATTTGCAACACCATCACGCAACTTGAGACCGGGCAACTTATTGAATAATATTCGATCTAGTAGACCACGTTTAGCACGCTGTGAAAAAAATGGGTTTTAGCAGCCGTAGCTGGGAAGTACACGAAAACCTTGCGACTCTCTTTGTCGCCATTCGCAGCAACTCGGACTGACGTATGGAATGATTTACAGCATTTTATGTGGAGATCTTAAACTGAATACATACAAAATACAGCTTCTGCAAGAACTGAAGCCGCTCAACCTTCCCCAAGCGACATCCGTCGCTCTTCCAAGGAAAAAAAAATGTTTTTGAGCCAAATTTTGTTCAGCGATGAGGCCCATTTCTGGCTCACTGGGTATCTGAAGCGCTTTGCTTTTATATTAAATAGGGAATCTCAAAATAGATCACCCTTTAACATCTTCTAACTATGTTTATATAAAAGCTCAATGAGGTCTTCGACTTTTTTCCCTTTTGGATAATATAGATACCATGTTAAGAATAAAAACAGTATTTATTTCTGATACTGAAACAATACACATGTATCAAATATATCCCTCTGCTTTTTTGCTCTTTATTCAATGCTTTATAAAAAGTGATCAGTGATTGGGTTTTGTTTAAATATGTGCCGTTTCATTTTTTAATCTATTTCCATCTATACGGCAACTTTGAGGGGGTCCTCGTAGAATTTTTATTTGCGAAAAACTCGGACCGCCACTTTTCGCAAGCCCCTTTTTAGTTCAACTTTACACCAACAAGGGCGTTCGCCATGGACAGGAACAGGTGGTAATCACTTGGCGCTATATCCGGGCTATATAGTGGTTGCGATGAAACCTCTCATCAGAGCTACCGCAGTTTCTAACGAGTCATCAACGAAGTGTGTGGTCTGGCGTTCTCCTAGTAGAACACCACACTCTTCCTGTTGACCAATTCTGAACGCTTCTGGTCAATTGCCTACTTCTAGTTGTCTAGTTCTAGTTCTTCGCAGTAGATGGTAGAATTAAGCGTCTGGCCATATGGGAGCAGCTCATAGTGGATGATTCCTTTCCAATCCCACCAAATATACAGCAAAACCTTCCTGACCTTCCATTCCGGCTTGGCTATTGTTTGGGACAATTCACCGGCCTTCGACCACAACCGTTTTCGCTTGATATTGTCGCATGTGATCCATTTTTCGTCGCCAGTCATCATCCGCTTCAAAAATGGGTCGAGTTCGTTCCGTTTCAGCAGCATTTCGCAGGCGTTGATTCGGTCCAGAAGGCTTTTTTGCGTCAAAACATGCGGCACCCAAACATCAATCTTGTTTGTGTATTCAGACTTCTGTAGGTGGTTTAAAATGGTTTGGTGTCTAACTGCCATCTTCTGGGCGATGTCACGAGATGTCATATGCCGACCTAACTCGATGTTTTCCATGATTTGATCGGTATTCGTCGTCACAGGTCTTGATCAGCACCCGGAGTATTTGTACTTTCCTAAGCATTTATACATCGATTTTATAACATTTGATTATTAAATTTATCGCACAACATTAACAACAAAAGCATAGAAAGTAGCTCTTTGTGAGTTAAAAGCTTTGCAAGCTCTCAACTAACACACATACACACATACTCACACACACTGCGCATTAAATTCGCAAAGCAACTTTTTCGCTAAAGTTTATTTCATTGCGAAATGTGCCAGCATGACGACTGCAAGCAAACGTATGTATGTATATACTGACGAAGAAAACTTGCGAAATCATTGAGGCAGAGTGCATGTAGCATGCCACCACAAGTTAATTGCTATTGTTATGTCAGTTACGACTTTGCCATTGCCGTCGGCCTGCGCACTGAGTAAGTGATCATTTTTTCTAAAGCGAAAACAAAAAGCACTAACAACAACAATAACAACAACAAAGTACATATCTAGCAAATGGCGCTAACAATGCTAACAACATCAGTCAACGCGCACTTAGAGCAACGTAAATTAACTGCGCGGCGCATAGCAAAGTTAAAAACTCGTTAAACTTTTGCGCTTATTCGCAATGGCTTACCGACATTTGCGCATAGGGAAACTTTGTTCGACTGCATGCCGCACTGCATTTGGCTTTTCAACTCCTTTCACGCAGTCGCCGCAAACCACACCTACTCCATTCACGGCATTGTGTAACTGTATTCTTTGCCATTTTGTTTGTAAATTATCAACTTGCTGCAGCGTAAATTTTCACATCAACTTCAAACTCTTCAACTTGCCACTCGGAGCTGCGCGCTGCTACCACCGCTAACACAAAGGGTGCAAGTGTAGCGTTGCTTTAATGGCGTCGGTCCCTGTTTGGCGGCGTCACTTCAGCAGCCACAATGTTTCCGATTGCTGTCAGTGTTGTTGTCACGGCTTGCCACTGTACAAATACCCTATACTCTCCTCTATACTCATGCAGGCGAGCAATATGTCGCTTACACTGACACGCTCGGCGGATATGCGCACATAAACTAGCTACTTAAAATCTTGCAGTCTTCTTCTATTACTATTACTTCCACTTCCTTACGCCACTTCTTCGCTACACCACTACTTCTCAGCCGTTGTACACTTAAAGTTTTGTGCTCGTAGAATTTTCGGTTCACTTTTCAATCAGCTAAGCCACACCACAGCCTTATTTCCGTTCGCTGTCACTCCGCCAACCAGCCCACTACCAAGCAGCACTCCAACCAACCCACAACCAGCCAGCCAACTCACTTGTTTTAACTTCTCGTTACTTGCTTCGTCTACTGCCTCCACACACCACCCAAAACCGCCCAAATATTTGTATGTATGTAAACAAGGTTACTTTCATAGCTGGGGTTGTATATAGATCTTAATTTAAACTGCAATCATGAAAAGCTATACCCAACTCATTTCAATTTTCCAAACACTTCGGTTAGTAGTAGTTGTGCCATGGTGAAATGGGGCACAAAACAGCGCAGCGCCGCACCACACCGCACTGCACCGCAGCGAGGCATATTTTAAGTCCTGTTAGTGAAATGGTAACTCGCACTTTAATTGCCTGCAAAAACTTTGACAGCAATGCTCAATTGCCTGCCAAGCGCCGCCGCCACCGCCGCCCATTTCCTGCTCCGCTTGTCTTTGCATTGGCGCATGAAGTAATCACGCAAGGCGTTGTTCTCGGCTTCCTTCCTGCTTTGCTTCGCTTCTATTTATTTTCAATTTTCAATTTTTGTTTGAGTTTGAGTTTGAGTTTGCGTTTGCCTCTGCAAGCAGATTTGAAGACAGATATTGACCGCAAACAGTAGTGCAAATTATTCGGACTATTATTTAGATGGTTGCCACAAATTACCGTTAGCGTTAAGTAAGGATTATTTGTGGGCTGTGTGCTAAGTGCATATGTACTTTAATACTTAGCAATCAAAAATCACAACTCTAACAATTAAAGCTAATTTAAATATTTGTATTTCATGCACAATGGAAATTAGCTGCTCCAAGGCAAAATGTCAACAAAGGAAAACATGTTATAATGCTGAAAACTATAATTATATAAAGTGGTAATTATATAAAATGGTGTAAAACTACAAATCAAATATAATCAAAGTAATTAGTATATTGTTTGCACGAAAACTTAATTAAAATGCACAATTTGTACATAAACATACATGATATATACATATAAATATGTGTTTATAACATCCCGCATGTGAGGATATCTGGCGTTTTGCGTAGAACTCAGTTTGCGCCGCAACAGCAAATATTATTTTTTAAGCTTAAAAATTCTGCTGTGTTTCAGGTATTATTTGCGCTATTTTTCCCGAAACAATATGTTAACCTGTGACTCCCAAAATATCGTAAATTCAAATACAGTCCCAGAAAAAATCTCAGTACACACTCTTTACATTTTAAACGCGAGTTTTAGCAGCAAATAATTTCAAATCTTCTATTTGAGCTATGAAAAATCATTCAACAAAACCTTTGGTAGCGGCTTGAAAGTATATATGCCCTCAACACTACCGATAATATCAGTAATAACATTATGTTGGTCAAGGGAAGAAGCGTGGCTAAATATCCATGTAGAAAGGTATACCTTAGGAGTGTATGTACGTACATTTTATTCCAAACTTTCCGTGTTTAATAAATCGCAACTTCCAAGCTGAAGTGGGTATTATTTTAGTTCTACAAATAACTATCATTATTCGGTGACTGGTTTGACTACTAGTCCGAGTACATGCCTTCATATTTTATTGACATCACAACTTCTTTTCTTTCTTCCTTCCATCTTTCGGTCTTTTCGTTCGATAAAACACCTTAATACCAATTTCCTGTGTTAAGATTCATCAGTGTATTGAAACTAATTGAACTCAACGATGAATCTACTTGCACAAAACAATATAAAATCCAAAATGAAGTACTATTAGAAAAATCGAAAATCGCTGTCAAAAATATAAACCAATATATGTGACCTGGTCTACGGAAAGGGGGCTTAGGTGTCAAAAAATCATTTTTCACATTTTAGTTGATTCGGATGGAAGATGAGGATGGAAGATGTTTCCCAGAGAACTAGTTTTCGCACGTTAGCTCATTTGTCGTAGACCAGGTCACATATAATCATTTTATAATAAAAACTCAAATCTTGCTTCTAAATGACGGTATGATAACCAATATATAATCATTATATAACCAATATATAACCTTAACTTAAATTTTCTTTCAATATGAGCAGCTTCTATTTTAACGCTTTTCTCTCGCCTGTAAACTTATGAAAAGTAATGTAACGTTATTTTGCAGTTTAGGTGATGGTATAGCCATTTTAGGCTTTTTGACATTCGCGTTCCTGATATGTGGCTGCTTTATTTATAACATATCAAAATCGGATTATAATAACTAAGTTACCAACAATTTGTATTTCGCCAATCATAATATGTATAAAATATTATATAATAACCTGGCAGATAGATACAATTAATATACTTTTTACAAATACATATATAGATTTTCAAAAAGCCAGCAGTTTAGTAATAAATTTTTTCAAATTCGTTGAAACTTATTATATAAAACTTCACTTATCTGAATCAACAATTTTGTTAAACACTCCATAAATATTAGAAACCAATGTGATAAACACTATAAAGCTTTTGAGAAGGTTAAAGTGCAATTCCTAAAATGTTTTCGCAAACTTTTTACATAAGAAGATGTACCAATAGAACGATGCGTAGGGTCTCCAAAACTTAACTTTTTCTTAAGGGGAGAAATATGCTGGGTCCCAGAATTTATTTATATGATAACAAACATATATAATTACTAACTCTACCACTCTCAATGCTTTCGATTAAAAAGGTTGTCTTTTATATTTCGATATTTGGCATCCCTAGTGCTGCAATCTGGCAACTATATCGCAAGATTTGATACTTTTGATGTTATAATACATGCTCAGAAGTTTTGACTTTCGACCGCTATTGGTGTTGTTTATAGTAACTTAAAATATTCAGCTCAGCTGAAAGATAATATTAAATCATGAATGACAACGTGACGTTAATCAAACGTGGTTAGAGAGCAGCCGACTCTATGGGTGTTTCAACCCGAGCTGAATACAACAAAAGTTTGTTCGTGTACAAAGCACTACCAAGGAAATGCTTACTTGTTTTATAGGCCTTAACGTAAATACTCTGAAAACAATAAAACGTATTCCGATGTTGGTAATATATCTTTTTGTACTCTAATCCTGAAATATAACATAAAAGGCAAGCTACGTAACGACGTGTTAGTCGAAATTGAAAACAATTTAAAAAAAGTGAACGATGGTGGCATAAATTTTGTGTTTTAAATTCACAATATTATTATTGAATACGTCTGATCAAAATTTAAACAACAAAAACAACATATGTATTTAGATTTTTCAATACAAATATTGTAAACGTCTACAAAGCAGGCCCTGTTTCAGCCATTATAAGCATGCGATGGCTTAACCTAATTTTCAAGCAGTTCTCATTTCTCACAGCGGACTGTTCAGTTTCAAAACAGAAAAAAGTCACAGAAAATTAAATCTAGCGAATATGACAGTTGATTATATGACTTTCAATCCGTGTTTGTTTAAAAAGTCAGGCATAAGTGCACGAAGTACATTAGGCGCATTATCGTGTTGACAATTTCATGAGTTTTCTGCACAAGTCCAATCATTTGCGACTGTAGAAGTCTCTAAACGGACAATACTAAGCCTAACTTTTATTGACTGCTCAATTTTGTGAAACGAACTCATGGTTCAACCCACTGCGCTAATGAAATAAACCTTAAATTTTGTCAAACTTAAAGTGACTGTTTTTGTTATCGTCTAGTTTTTGGAGTACCAAAATATGCAAATACAAGCCAATAAGCGATGTCCCTGATGGCAACACGATGGCATTGTTTCTTTGACATTTTTGATGTTATCGTTAGGTAGAAGGAGACTCTCATGAGACAAGTTTTCTATGACTTTGGTATGACAATTAAGTAATGATACCGATTCCATAAAAACCATATATTTGAAAATTGTTCTACAACTTTGCCATCCCCTTCAATGGAGTCCTCTGGGCAGCTATACAGCGATTCCAGCGCGTTTTCCATGCTTCGTAACATTTCTGGAACGCTTCGACTGGGATGTCCGCGAGTACCCTCGTCACGGCCGCCTGGATGTCCGTAATGGACTCAAAATGGGTTCCTTTGACCACCGATTTAGGAAAGGTTAGGAAACAAAAAAAGTCACAGGGTGACATGTCGGGCGAATAAGGCGGCTGTTGCAACACGGCGATCCCTTTAGAGGCCAAATACTGGGACACGCTGAGGGCGGTGTAGCACGGCGCGTTGTCGTGATGAAGGATCCAGTTACGAGCGATGTCTGGGCGCACCCTGTTGACTCGTCTTCGCAATCTTTCGAGTGCTTGGCTATAGTCGACTTTATTCACAGTTTTCTCCGGTGCAACGAATTCTTTGTGGACGATTCTACGGCTATCAAAAAAGGCAATAATCATCGTTTTCACCTTCGACTTGCTCATGCGAGCTTTTTTCGGGCAGGGGGCGCGCGGAGACAACCATTGTGAGCCTGGGCACGACTAAGAGCACTATCACCATACACTCTTACAAATTTAGCGTACGTTTCCGAAGCTGTTTCGCCCCAATCTGGCGAAAAATTTTATCGCGACGTGTTGCCCTGATTTCGTTTTTCATTTTCGTGACGAGCTAAACAAACACACGACTACTCAACTTGACGCAGTAGGCAAATTAAATAAGCTAGAGCGATTGTATGTTGAAAAAAGAGAAAAGGAATTTCAAGGTCACAAGTTGCAATAAAATCAGTCTCATTACTTAATTGTCAAACCTCGTGTACGACGACATTGACATAGTTCAGCGAATTAAGAGATTGCGGCTACGCTGGCTAGGTCATGTCGTCCGATTTGATCGGTTGATATATACACTTAACTAAATTTCAATTTTGCGCTCTCAAAATTAAAGTGTAAATATATTATTTGAATATAAATAATTTTATTTGCCGTGTTAGCTAACTGAACAAAGTTGACTGCTATTTAGTCTTCATAATGTAATTACAGTATCAATTCTTGAAACCTTGTCAAAAACGACTATGTAAAAGTACTGTGATATATGGAATACAAAACTTATTTAAATTATTGCTATTAAGCTTTCTCCTAGTACTTTTTTTTTAATTTCTAGTCAATTTCCCAATGGATCTTAATCTTTATGAAAATTATCCCTAACAAAAAGTTTCGTTGATAGCCGTCTGGTAATAATGTAATCATTTTATTTTGTTAATTTTATTTATTTATTTCAAATACAAGCATATTTTAACCTCTTTAGTGTGATAACTTACGTAATTCATTTCAAATAATTCTTAGGTTTTCAAGCAAGAATTTATCCCTTAAACTATTTTTTTCTGTTAGTGCCAAGATCATAAAAGTTTTTATGCACTTGTAAAACCTATAAGATCACACCTTTAATAAAATATGTATGAGCAATCTCGAACTTAACCTCAAAGTGGCAACTCATGAAAAGAGGCATAAAATATAATTGAGCCAATATAAATAAACGAACAACACTTATGTTTACACGAGTATAAAACACCGCCAGACATTTAGCGAAACGCGCTTATTAGAATTCATAGAAAAAATTGAATAAATTAACAAACTCATAAAATCCACGCGGTTAATCATGACATTGAGCAAGAAATTATGTAGCAACAATTTACATAATGCAAAGCACAAATAAGAAAGCATTTACGACCTTTGCCCGGGCGACCTTTTTCACAAGTTATGACACTTTAATGACAGCTACGAAATGTGGCTGAACGCCAGCCTACCGCAGTCACTGTCTATCATAAAACACTCTCATGAAGTGAGCAATGAAGCAGGTGAGATTTTGTGATATATTGAGACATGAGTTAATAAGACTTGCTACAAATGGTCAAACAAATTTAGCAAATCTCGCTAATTTCATTCCATAATTTGGTGGTCGGCTTTTAAGAACTTAAGTGACTGTGACGGTGCTGACAAAACCAACGTCACCAGCAGCGTGAGAGAGCGCTAGCGGAGAAGGAGTGTGCCGCATAATGACAGAGTCGACGGTGCGGTATACGCAACCTGTGATTTAAGTGTGCGATGCTTTGTGTAGGCGCAAATGAGTGCCATTTTCGGCGACCATAAATTTCGCACGCTTTAAAGTGGAGTTGGCGAGAACAAAGAAAGATTTATGATAATTGCGCGGAGTAAGAGCAAAAGCTGCCACCGGTCTCTTTTTTCTGCATCGCAGCGGACTATGCGTTAATTTGCGGAATCCACCAAATGAAAGTATGCGGTGCAAATGCTCTCCAAATGCCAAGTAAATTAATTTATGTGCGCGTAAAAGTCAACTAAAAGAAATAATGATAATTAAACTGGCTTACTTATAGCATGCCAGCAACAACAACAACAATAATATACACTGTACACTAATAAGAAATGTATGCGAAAGCAGAATCTCGCACATTTTCTTTTTGGCAGAAAGTGTCGCCAAAAGTGAAAACAATACCGCGCCACTTGGTCAACAACATTTTAAGAGTGTGAGGAAATAAATTTCGAACCGCAACATCGTTGACATAAATCAGCCCAAAGATTTATGGCGATTTTTGTTACTTCAGTGATAAGTAAAGCTGTTAAAGCACCGCCACCATGCAAGGACAACGATGTACTACTTCGCATATATTGTTAGTATAAAGAACGAGAAATCGCACTAAATGTAGCGAGACAGTGGCAGTAGCGAAAAAGCGATAGATTGCTAAATGCGTAAAGTGTCAAGAGCAAAGAAAGAGTGATAGAGTGAGTGAGGGATACAAGAGAAGAGTCGCCGCCAGAATAGCTGTGTTGATAGTTGAGCTGGCTCATAAAAATTTCACTGACATTCAAAACATTATAATAGCAAAAGTTAAGCCAACTGACCGTATCAGACTAAGATGAAAAGAATTGGCATTAATTTAGCCATAGCCCAGTGGAAGAGTGGGAATTTTCGAAAACGAATTAGATTGTAGCTTGTCTAATGCTATTTTGATGACCACTTTGGCAAAAATTTTGAATTTTTGACAGATAATTTATTATTTTCATATTTATAAGGAATGCATTATGTAATGCATTATTTACAGTTACAAATTATCAATTATTATATTCATTTTGGTATAGAGTTGCCAGCTGCATGAAAACCATAAAATTTTTTGAAAATGTAATCCGGTCTGAATTTTAATTTATGATTATTTTTTAACATTTTCTCAGACCGTGTTGCCATCTGTTTTGTATTATTTTATTTTTTTTTTGAATTGTTTGTAAACTCCTCAGAGTGTTTGTTTGATAAGTCCCTAGGAGTTTTTTATTAAAAGTTAAATTTTAAAAGCAAATATATTTTATTGTAAAATATAAATTCTAAAATAGAGTTGCCATCTTCATAAAATTTCTGAAAACTTTATTAGGAGTTTTTAAATATAACTCCAAACAAAGTATAATATACAATTACTTTTAAATTATTTTTAAGATAGCGGTGCCACCTTTTTTTTAATAATTTTTATAAAACTGCTTGTAAACTTTTTGGAGCATTTATAAAATAAGCGGCTATGCTCAGGCCAAAATAATACGTATGTTATTTATGAATAATTTTTAACACTTTTTGAGACCGTGTTGCCATCTGTTTTGTATGATACATATTTTTCTTAATTGTTTGTAATTTCATTGCTTGATAAATCCATAAGAATTTTTCTAATACAAATTTAATTTTAAAAACAAATTTGAATAAAAACAAAAAATTTTAAAATAGAGTTGCCAGTTGCATAAAATTCTGAAATCTATATTATGAGTTTGGAAATATATACACCAGCCTAAAGAGGAGTTTACAATTACGTTTTATTATTTTTAAGCTGATGTTGCCTACCTTTTTATTTATTTATTTTTTTTTTTTTTAATTTTTGGTAGCTTTTTTAAGCATTTATAAAATAAGCTCAGATGAAAATGCTTATCTATGACAAATTTTTAACACCTTTTGCGACCGTGTTGCCATCTGTTTTGTATTATTTTTTTAGTTGTTTGTTAACTCGTCAGAGTTTTGTTTGATAAGTCCCTAAGGTTTTTTTTAATAAAAAATTAAATTTGAAAAACATATTTTTAATATAAAGTATAAATTTTAATAAAGAGATGCCACCTGCGTACGAAATCTTGAAAGAAAATTCTTGAATTGTGCAGTCCAAATTACTGTGTATGATACTTTATGACGGCTTCTTAACAGTTTTGGATTTAGTGTTGCCACCTGTTTTTCATAAAATTTTTATAAAAATACCCCATCGATGAAATTTTTAAAGACTTTCTATCTAAGAAAGTGAAACAGCTTCAAAAATATTTTCTAAACCCAAAATCGTTGCCGTCATTCATAAAATTAGTAATGATTTCCAACAAAATTACAGTTTGAAACTTATTTTAGACACCTTGAAGAAAAATTTGTCAAATTTGCTAAAAGCAAAGTGCCAAAAACATTTTCGGAATTCAAAAAAGGTTGCCAATGGACATAAATGTAGTAATATTTTCGTTCAAATGTCATAACAAACAAAAAATATTAACTAGACCTACAAAAGTTGGAACCTAAAGTTGGCACTACCACATCGATTACCAAGGAATGCCATGCTTATTTTTCAATATTTTTATTCATCATTATTTAAATATTTGTATTAGACACAAAAACGCTACAAATTCCCCACTGGGACATAATAACAAAAACCCAGCAGACATCAGACATCAGGCAAATGAATCGCGGTTATGAAGAACGAGCACACGATGCGCTGTGGCTGCGTGAGAATGGCTAACAAGGGTCGTCGCTGACAGATCAGCGACACAAAGTAATGAAAGCGACGAACAGCCAAGGGCAGCCAAAGGAAAGTTCACATGCCAATGTATGAGAGTGTTGTGACAGTCTCAACACTACACACGTCTACGAATTTTGTTGTTGTTGCTGTTTGTGCGTTTTATCGAGGCTAAATAAATATTTAACTGACGCTATCGGCGCACAACAAAACCAAAATGTATATTTACTGCAGCCACAGCGAAGTGTAGAATATTACACACATTAAAAATATATGGCAACGCACACATGTATTACATTCACTTATTTCACAAACATACGCACGTATATTACATACACACACACACGACTGTATGTGGATTTTGTGGACGCCGCTGGCCAGCACTTTATTTCCATATTAATGTTATATATTCTTTTACGTTTTTTTGTTGTTATTGTTGTTTATTGTTGCAAATTCAATAGCTTACCGCATAGAATACGCAAAATATGACTTAATCCAAAAAGCCAAATTCCAGTTTAATAAAATTACTCAATAAGCTGCCGGCGCTGCGCTCTTATGGCCTTCTTTGTAGCGGCAAATGTTGCGCCGGATGCCGGAATAATAGTAAAGCTGAAGTTGTAATGTAAACGTAAAGCGTAATCTCCGCACGCGATCGCCATCTCACCATTTTCATTGTTATTGTATGCGAATGCCTGGCAATCTTGCTTTACGACTAAAGGCAACGCGAACGAACTTAGGGCTCACAGCAGCGAATTAAACTGTAAAAGTGGTCATCACTTAAAAATCTCCGTGGATTTTTTTTATTTTTTTTTTATATTTTCAACATTTTACGCTGCGCGTTATTGCTCTTGGTGTCTTAAGTTATTTGTATTTATTTTGGTTTTCTCGCTTTTGTTATGCTTCCCTTCTGCCGATGTATATTTTATGCTACGCTTTCATTTGTGCGCATAAACTTTGGCGCAACTGCAATTCCAGCCACAATCATAATAACGAGCCACATTTTTTTCCGCTTCAAATGCCTTTGTAACCTTGAGTGCCAAAGCCGAGTGTTGTTGTTGATAGTAGTTCATTCTTATTTGATATTCTTTGCATTCAATTGTTTACTTTATAGGCAAGTGGTGCAGTAGTTAGCCAGAGAATAAAGCACAGCAGCTCAAGTGCCACGATTCGCGGACTTAAATCCGATTGGAGGTCAAATATTAAATTAAAAGCGATTTTAATGAAAACCGGGCCTCAGCTGCTAATGTGCCGAGTGTATTTTTTGATAAACAGAAACTTTTAATAAACTCTATTAGCAGTTCAGAGTTACGTTAACACTGCAAGAAAAGCTTGTCTGATTAGAGGGTAACTTACATTGAACTTCCAGACATTTAATGTGAAAACACTTCAATCGGTTCTTGAGGGAAATTCAGTACCAACAAAACAGCGATGTTGTTGTGGAAGCACTTCAATCGGTTCTTGAAAGAAATTCAGTATTATCAAGAGAGCGAACTTGTTCTCAAGATCCTTTTTCTACCCGTGTTAAGAAAGAATAGGATTTTATTCAAGTTTGCACGGTGACCTTAAGTCTATTGTGTCCTTGGTGTTAAGAAAATCCGAGTTGAATTTAAGATAGAATTTAACCCGTACAGGTCCACTGAGAGAAGCAGACATATTTTATGGATCGAGAAGACAAGTTTTGGTTAATGCTTTAGATATAAAGCTTTCCAATGCTTGGCTCGTACCAAAAGAGCTGAATTTTTTGCAAAACCGACGTCGCGTAAAGGTGGAGTTTATGAATATAATGTCGATACTGTCCAATAAGCTAGTAAAGGGAGCGTCAATGCCGAAAAAATCAAAGTTCGCTGAAGGCACTAGCCTGGAGCCGAGGCTTATAACAATATTGAATTAAGCATTGACAAGCATCTAATGAATTTTTTCAAAGGTGATAAAAGGATTTGTATTAAACTACTCGAAAATATTTTTTTTTGTTTTGGTAAATCCGGGTCAAATTTGATCAGCTGATATTAAGGCTTGGGAAAACTCAGCATTGCCATTCACTTATATTTTCATATTGAATGTAGTGCAGGCCGCCTCCAAGTTGATGCATCCTGTACAACGCTAAATAACCTGCGGCATTCACGACCTTAAGTACTTCTGGACCAGACTAAACCATAGCGGTAACATAGTTTACGATTAGGAAAAAAAATTTCGTTGTACTAAAATTTAAATTTTAATTAAAATTTATTGCAACAGCCATCTGGTTGATATGATAACCTTAATTAATAAAAATAAACGATTTGATAAATGTTCTTAGAAGGATATACATACATACATATGTCGAGTGTATTCTATTGAACTCCATTGAGATTAGATGTGACATTTTCTGTAGAAAATAAATTGTTTAACTGTTTTCAAATACAATATCTATGGTTAATAATTATGGCTTAAAATCCCATAAACACAGCATAAGCGATTGCGCAATTTACCTGAAAAGAGAAACGGTAAAGTATGAAATTAGCAGCAGTCAAAGAAAAAAAAGATTGAAATAATTGACAATTAATGAAAAGTTTATCATCGTTTTCTTAATTATTTATAGATTGAAAAAGTAAATATATATTGGGTTTTGCAGAAAAGATTAAATTTAAAAATATTCTTGGAACTCAACAAAGAGATACGCAGCCAACTTAGAATGAACTCACTTGTAAGAAGGATTTCAGAGAACCCCCCAATTAGGTCAATTAGTTAATTTTCAATACTTACATATGTATACGAATAGAGAAAAATTCGAATTTATTTAATTTCATTCAATCATTTAATTGAAAAAAGGTTAAAACACTATAATTCAGATTCAGTAAGCACACGAATTTTAGGAAAGCCATACGAAGCATATTATTAACTTGAATAGGGCGTCCAAAAATAAGCGAACTTTTTGAATACAGAATAAAATTCAGGATAATAAACCTTGTAAGTTATTATTTATTCAGCATAGGTGCTTTAGATCCAATACAATATTTGAAACGATCAAACACAAATCCTTATGTCATTTATAGGAATAGATTGTGACCTGGAAATTTTAAATCAAACGCAAAATATTTAATTATCGTTAATATTTATTTTGTCGCCTTCAAAGTAATCTCCACCAAATGTACAACACGACTTTTTCAGTCCTTAAAACACTTTTCGTAATCACTTTTTGGGATTGCCTTCAGTGAATTTTGTTTCATCTCTTCGATCGAATGAAAGCCAGTTCCATTTCGATGATTGTTGTTTAATGCTCTCCATGAATATGGAATTGAAATTCGCACGATCAAACATACCCAAAGAGACCTTGTTTATTTGGACGAATCGAGCAAGAAAGCGTTTCTTATCCATAATATCCAATAAAAACTTCCGAACGCATAGACCTTAGGCCTTCCATATCCTTACAGGAAAAAGTCTACTGTTGGGATATCACACCATCTTAGTGGCCAATCGACCAACCAAAACATGAAATTATCTGCTCACTGAAGTGTTCTCTCAATAAATTTATCCAGCAAATGTCATCGAGATCACGAGCTTCAATTCTACGCATGAATTTTTCTAAAAAACACATTCTCGTACCTATTTGATTTTAATAAGTCATTGTTGTAGTGCGCTTTTTTGTAAGTCATAAGTCTCAATTTGCTAAGACAAATCTGCTTTCCCTCTCATTAGCAATTAAATTCAAATTATATTGAAACGAAAAAATATAAACAGAAATCAAATTTCAATTATGATATTATATTATCACATTGCGGTATTCCGCCCACCACCATCCTCACATTCCGCCGCGCGCCTTATTACATTTTCGCCTTCTTCAATTTGCATTTAAGTATCCTTAACATTTTCAATTTCCTTTGTCCATTATGGCCTTTTCCATGAAAATATACGATTGTCTGTTTGCCTGTTTGTATGTTTATATGTATGTACGCTTGGGTCACATAATTCTTCCGCGTTCTCTGAGACTTGTTCACGCGTATTTGGGCCAAAGTGAGCAGCACTGCAAGCCGATATGAATGAATAAATGCGAATGCTCATTTTGGCGGACATTAATTTGGGGACAGTTGCTGAGAAGTGTTTGCAACGCACATACACAAAAACATAATTTCACAAATATTTATGCGCACCATTATAATAAGAAGTCTAAATATATATATATAAGTATTATTAGAATGTGTGCGCGTGTAACACTATTTGCTCTAAAAGAACACGTATGGAGTTTGTGTGTATGTGTATAAGTACGTACGTGTTGATATTAACGCATTTGAATCCACAACAACTATATACAAACAACAACAAGGCGAAGTATAATTTTATGTTGGCTTTAAAAGGCAATAGAAAAGAGCTCCTTTTCCACATCTCTTCCTCACCACTTTTCGCACATAACTTCTGACAACATTTGCTAATAATATTCTAAAATATTATAACAACACAGTGTGCAATAATAAAAACAAAATGTAGGTGGAAATATAAATATATGCACGCGCCACTGACAAATATCATAGCAGAAAGCAAGTAGTGGGGACGCATATCCGGAGACGCATAAGTTAACAAACAACTGAGCGAACTCAGTAGGAAATTTAGGAAATTCAGCAGGAAATTTTAGCGCAAATTCATGGAATTTGAAACAGTTCTCAAGCAAAATTGTTGAACAGCTACTTTAACACAACTTAGTTCAAACGAAAAATTGAATTACGGTCATTTCGGCCAGTCAGGGAGTCGTCAAAGGCACCTTATTAGCACGTACTTACTCGAGTTAGATAAACTTCTACAAAGCTGAGTCAAAGCTCTCATCGTGAGTGGTCAATACTATCATCGCAACACCACAGTTCCCTTATTAAGAGCACAAATTTCAAGTTTACCTCTTTCTAACCTTGTAATAACTCGTTACTCATTACAGCTTTGTACCTAAATATAATATATACACGACGTCAAACCATTTCTATAAGTCTGCCGCTGAAGATGTCTGAAGAGCAAACCAACCAATACCTGCTAAATACTTACGCTCACTCCGTAAGAGGTCCTTGGTTCCGTACGCTACATCGAGCACTTTTCTTTTCCAACAGATCTTCTTTTCTGCTTCGGAAAGTTCAGTCATTTTTTTCGGAGTTTTCAAAATGGGTTGATCTATAGTTTTGAAACCAAGTTTTTATAAAGCATGATCCAAGTAGAGGTACTTTTTTCAATAGCCTTGTTTGACAGGTCACGTCAAAAGTCATGTCAAGCTGTCATATTACTTTTGTTTAGATCTGTTTAGTATTTCAACTTTATTGCGAAAATTAAAGTTTTGTAAAAAATGTGTTTCGCGCACTTCGCTCAACTTATAGTCAATATAATCGGCCTACTGAGCATACTATTCGCAACAATTTCACCCCATCTTAAGACTCAGCATTCATTATTGGATCACGTCCAGCACGCAGTGAAGGAAATGTAGCAGTCTTAGCTAAAAGTGTACACGATGATCGTGGAGAGTCGATTCGGCGCTGTTCGCAGCAACTCAGACTAACATATGGAACAACTTGGCGCATTTTACTTCGAGATCTTAAACTGAAAGCGTACAAAATACAGCTTACACAAGAACTGAAGCTGCTGGAGCTTCCCAAGTGACATCGTTTCGCTTTATGGGCTCTTTAAAAGTTCTTAAAAGATGATAAGTTTTTGAGCCAATTTTTATTCAGCGATGGGAACCGTTTATGTCTCAACGAGTATGTAAAGAAATCAAATTTCCATATTTGGGAGAGAGAGCAACCTGAATAGATTTAAAAACTGCCATTTCTTCCGGAAAAAACAACGATTTGCTGTAGTATGTGGGCCGGTGGAAACATTGGTCGCCAAAAGTCTATGCCGGCAATCCGATTGAGGCCTTGGATCAAAAAGATATATCATATACCGACCGATATATACGGTGTAAAGCTAACCGGAAGTTAGAAATTCTTATAAGTTTTCTTGTAAAAGGCATATGGAGGCTAGGAAATATTTTGACCCTATTAAATCCCTTTTCGATCTTACAAGATATTTTTACCTAAAAAAAAGCCATTTCAATTTCACTCAGAAACCTCACAGATTGACCAATATGCTATACAATATAAAGTCAAGCATATGTTTGTATATAAAAACCTGTATACTATTAGCTATATATATAGGACGAGGGCTGCCCCTGTTGCCCTGATTTCATAGATTTTTATTTAGAATATATACATTTTTTGGAAAGAGATTTCTGCTAAGTTTCATTAAGATTATTTATACGTTGACCGATAAATGCGATATAAAGTCAATGAAGTTTACTTTGTATACTATAAAGTTAAAGAATCAAGTGAAATATGAATATTTGTTATATGGGAGGTAGACGTGATTGTCATCCGACTTCGTACGCTTTCATTTGAAATGGGGTGTAGTGCTTGTAACCGTTATATGAAAAGTGGGCGTGGTTATAAGTTGATTTTACTTATTTTCACAGGCTTCTTCTCAGCAAGTTTGGCTTCAGCGGCTTGGAAGAAATACTATATAACATATATTTAACGCTTTAGGGGCCGGGCTTCTATTTAATTTTAGTTGATAAAAGCAACCATTAGGTAAACAAACAAAAAATAGAATAGAGTTGACCTATAAAGGTAGAAGAGCTTTTGGAAATGTTACTTAAAAGTATGATTATTTCAAAACATAATGGCGATTTTTCCAAAAATAAAATTTTAAATATGTATTTCTAAATACGCACATTAGCCATCCAAGGACAAGACAATTTTTGGAAGAAGTTACCAACAACTTATTAAATGAATGCTGTGCTCCAAAGAGTAGCACTTCACTGAAAACGAATTAGTACTTCTTCCCAGCATTTCTTTCCTGCAAGGCGTTTACAATCGCACTTACATTCCCTCAACAGTACTGCTCACACATGTGCTTATGTCCATGTTATCACTTCTTGAAGCTTAAATATTCGGCTGGCAAAAGGTGTCGCTGACAGTTATGACATTTAGACTCTCATTTACACGTGTTTCCAACTTCGCTGTCGCTCACACACACACACACACACATGCGCAATTCGTATGTGCCTTTTTGTGTCATTTGGCGACAGCGATTAATGGGCTTCGTTAACCTGAGAAGCATGCAGTAAACTCATACAAATGCGTATAGTTTATACACATGCATGTACATATATGTGTGCGTGTGCACGTAAAAATGTTGAAGGCTGCGTGAAAGTGCGCTTTATTAACGCTCCGTTCCACGCGTGTCCACACGTAGTTGTGTATTATTAATACTTGCATTTAAGACCATCATTAACTCGAACGAATCTCAAAGGTACAGCGGAAGCATCAGCTTGCATACATAAAGGGTGTTGCAATACGTGACCCATAAGAAACGTAATTATGAGATTTATTTAGCTTTGAGGTTAGCGCTAATGTACTTTCTGGAGTTGAAACAATGCTAGGGGGTCAATAATATTAAAATGTATGGCAATTCACTAAGGTTTAAATGCAAAATATTATACTACTACTCTTCTTCCGCTATCCACCTATCTCTGTTTCGCTCCAACTTTACTTATAATGTATTAATTTCTCTAGCCTGTCTCATTTCTTCTTCTTCTTCTGTTTCTACTTCTAACTTATATAGATAACTCCACAGAGAACCCTTTTAGCCTAACTTTATTTAATATTTTTCATAAACCTCTTCTTGGTCCACCTTTTTAATGTCTTTAAGTGACACAAATGCATATTTATGGATACCTAGTCTGACATCTATGAGTTCGCAGACTTCCTTAGTTAGACACGTGTCATTTAGGCTGCTAATATGCTCTGACAGTGCGTGCAAAATTGTATACATTATAATCGTATGTGCCTCTGTGGGAGTAGATATATGAGCGTGCATAGAAGAAACCTTATTCTAACCATTAATAAAAATAACAACAACGTTGGGACAAGTAAAACTGCTGATTAATTATGCCGAACTATATTTAGTCATCATTAATTTGCAATATCAGGTGTTGTGGGCTTAAAGTTTCTTGAAATCCGTTTGGTGCTGCCTAGTACGTTTTTGAAATATAATTCATTAGTGTGTAAGGAAATTTTTGTCATGGGGTAATTTTACATAATATATTTCTAACCAGCCTGCTTCTATACGATTTAGCTTAAAATGATAAAATGGCTTTCTGCTAGTTCAACTTCTCATATATGTAACTCAATAGGATATCGAAAGAAGAGTTGTACACATACTAATCTTTCTTCTAAACATTTCTGTAATTATCGAATATATATAAAGCATATCAAAACACAATCTCCATTTTACTTTATATCATATACCAAGGGATCCGGCCACGCGTTGCCGTGTTATACTTGTTATACTATTCTTCATATAATACACTATTCAATACAGTGACAATTTTGTTTACGAATAAAAGCGAAAACATTTTTGTCGGTTTAAGAATCCAAGGAATCATACTTTAAGTTTAAGTTTAAAATGTTCATACAAATAAATTTCATTGGAAAAAATAACGAATTTAAGGCTGCTTTGTCAATGTCTGGTTACCAGTATTTCTGTCCAGTTAATAGAGTTGTCCGCTTTGTCTATAAACATCAACAATGTGCATAGTTAATGGAGATGTCCGTGTAATAGCGCTTCTATTTAAGAGATCTTCAACTGTATTATTTGAGTTGTTTTAACTATCCTATCTTCTAAGTTGGTTCGAACTGGACACATTGTGTTAATTTCAACTAAAATCGGTTCAGTAGTATATGAGTCCATCGCGGACAAACATTTTATGTGTAAAGATATCCAGCATTATCATTCTGCAAATAATTTTCAAACATCTATTCCTAGTTTACATAATATATTCTATAAAAAATCGATATTCGATTGACTTAATACGATTTTGAATTTGCGGCTTGTGTTGCCTTCACGATTACAGAATAAAAACAAACATTAATCATCGAAAATCGCTTTATTGGTTTTCAAAATGTACTCCATTAAAATCTCTATCCTTTTTCATGCGTTTGAACTAATTTTCAAAGCACTTTTGCCACTCTGCTTAAGGTATCTCCACAACGTGGCTTTTCAATGCATCAAAGGCCCCAGCAGGTAGCGAAAAAGAACTAATTCGATGCCAAGTATGGACTATACGGTGGATGACTTCATACATCATCTGTCAAGATATCATAGACGTGCTTCGAAGCACCGCCATCGTATTTTCTTTCGTCCAAATGACAAGAGTTTATTTTTGAGTAAACAAAATTCTTTTACAGTCAAATGTCTTTGCAATATTGAATTCCCCATAGTTGTCTCAATTTCATTGCAGATCACATGACGATCTGGCAATATTGCATTAATAGTTTTCGGAAAAAGTGCTGCTTTTGGACGAACATCCCAAAACTCGGTTTGGACTGATCTGCGACCTCCATTGAAGTCATCGTACCATCGATAAACACTGGCTTTTAATGAAGCTTTATCACCACAAATGGAATTAAGTTCATCGATGCGCCGTTGCTGATTTAATTCACCACGAAAGGTTGTGAAAAATAATCGCGCAAAAAAGTTCGCGTTAATTTCATTTTTTTCCGACATGAATGAATATCGCAAGTCACTGTAAACAACGGAAATAGCGCTCGTGTGTAAAAACGTTCAGAGTATGTATAACATCGAAAATGTTAAACTTTACGATAAATTTAAGAATTACGACAAAGCTAGAGTTGCCAAATCACGCAATATGAAAAGTGAACTTCATATATGCTTTAATCTCAAATTTTTTCCAATACTCGAAACAGTTGTTAGAGTCAATTTCCAGAATAACTTTCAATTGCTTCCGACCGGTTTTCCCTGAGCGTTCGTTTGAGTTAGCTAAATTGTCTGAAGTCACACAGAGCATAATCAGGCGCATACGGTGGTTGCGGCACGATATTGGTTGAAAATTTGACGAAAAACTCACGAAGAATCAATGCAGTATGTGACGGTGCATTATCGTGGTGCAAGTACTATAAGTTTTCGCCCTATACCACCGCCCTCGTTTTTACGATAGCTTCCCCCAAACGACGCATAACACTCAAGTAGTATTCTTTGTTGACAGCTTAGCCGATCGAAAGCAGTTTGAAGTGCACTGCATCTCGATAATCGAGGAAAACTGTCAACCTAACCTTGATTTTTGACCTGCTTTGCGTGGTTTTTTTCGGCTTCCACACACATATTTTTTTTTTTTTTTTGTTTTGTTGCTTTTGATAATCGGCCGATTGATCGTCTGTTTTTAGTCTGCAAGCATAGATCCAAGACTCATCGCCAGTAATAAAACGTTTCATGGCATTCTGGTAGTCAAAGATCATTGTTTCACAGACGTTAACGCAACGCTGTTTTTCAAACTCAATTCTGAGTGAATTTGGAACCAATCGACACTTTTCTTAGGCCCAATTTATCTTACAAAATGGCTTTCACTGGTCCTACCGATATTCCAGCAATGAAAGTAAAATTTCTCACTGTCAATCAGCGATTCTCAAGCACCAATTTCTATTAATTCATCCCAGCGTTTGCAAACTTCGTGGCAAAGTTAATGTACCTTGTTCAAAATATAGTATTTGAGTGGCAGAGGGAGCTTGCTCAGAACATTGAAGTGAAGTTTTGCAAAGCGTAAAATCAAATAGATGCATTGTGAGTGGACTTTACAAAAATACTAGGGTTAACTCGTACTCTCATAAAACGTGCCTGCATTACTTATATATTTAGTTAACTATCAAGAAGATTTAGACGTCTTTATTTATACTAAAGTTCATACGCAGACTTTATAAAACTCCCTTTGCGAGGAGTCACTCTACGAGCCTCAAGCCATACCGACTCACCTTCATTAGTTGATAAACAACTTGTATTTATGGTGAATGTTGTCTATGCACCTTAAAGCAACAAAAACGAAATTGTTGAGAGCTTTAATGCCACAACATCGCTTCAAATTGCTTGTCATATCTAAACAAAATATGTTGTCATGGAGATCCAACTACAACTTCCCCTGTAATACGTAATATTACTGCACAAAATCTCGCACAAGAATGGCACAACTGCCGTTACCGCTTAACGGACTGGTACACCGCAAATGTCATAGCTACTTATGGGTGAGTACTACATACATATATATGTATTTGTATATGCTTTTCTGTGTCTGTGTGTCTGTTTGTGCCACATTGCCATCACTATTATCATTTTCATTTTCAATTCCATTACCGCAAGTACTGGAAGCACAAGCAATAGCAAAATTACTCCAAAAACAATAGCAACAACAAGACCAGCTAAAGTAATTATATATTACTAACAACATTAAAGTGAGTAGAACAAACGAATTTCAAATTTTTTGGCGGCCAAATGTCGGCGCAGACATGCTATACATATATACTTATATACATAGGCTACGTAGTGGTCGCTGGTAGCCGCTTTTGTGACAGTCCCTATAATGAACGGTATAGTTTCAGGCGCTCGGTGTTCGGAGCGGCAAGCGTCCTTCACTAATTATACGCAAATGAATTATTCAGAACATGACCGACCACCAAGATGACAACCAGTCCAAGGCAAAGTCTATGCCACTATAGCCATACATACAGTCACTGGGTTTTTTGCTGCAAAAAATTTATTTTATTTTATTTTTTTTTTTTTTACTTTCATTTTATTATAACTATTTATTTCCTTTTTTGTTGGTATTTATTTATTATTTGCTTTTTTCTTGTTTTTTGGTTTTTGTTGTTTCTTCCATTTCACTTCCTTGCTGGCTGGCTGGCTTTTGAATGCTTCGCTGATTTTAGAAAATGTAAATGAAAGTTTTTGCATGTATGTGTGTGTCTGTCTGTGTAGTTGGTGCAGAGGGAGTGAGGTAATTTGCTTTAATTATATATATTTAAAGCTATATAGTTATTAGAAGCGTGTGTACGCATTATTTGTATTCACGACATATATACGAAAACATTAGGGTGCGTCGAAAATTTTTTTTTTTATTATTTTATTATTATTATTATTATTATTATTATTATTTTGTTTTTTTTTTCTCTTTTTTATGGTACTCTGAAAATAGCTTAATAGATATCTTTTAGGAAGTCTCTCCAAGTATGAGCTCTTAAGTGTAACGGAAGGTGCTCCTCCTTGCAGTTTTCTATTTTTCTTTTATAAGCTAGAAAAATTCTTTTTTTTTGTTCCAAATATTTGAGAAAAAAAATCGTTATGTGGATTTTGTAGCAAATTGAAAGTTATTCAAAAAATTTTTTACAAGTTTTTTTTTTTTTAATTTTAAATTTTATAAATCCACAAAAAAATTTAAATTGCATTTTATTGCATTTTTTTGCATATTTTTGCATATTTTTTCCCTCATTTTAGGCTAATATTTTCAAAATATCTAAGGAAAAAAAAATTTTTGACCTCCCTAATATATATATTTATATAAACATGCGTTTAGTGGTAATTACAATTAGTAAACTGTGGTCGTTTAAATTTATATATATATCTATGTACACTCAAGCATTTAACTATTTCATAGAATAAATAAAGCAAGGGAGCACAAAGGCAAAAAAAAACGGCATTTCCATGGCATTAATTAAAGCGCAAATGGCGAGCCGGCCAAGCAAGTGCTTACTGCAAAATTTGCATTTCGCTGTTATAGCAAATATCATCCTCATACATATGTATATACAACTATTTTTATGAATATATATCTATGTGTGTGTGTATGTGTGAGCTGCTGCTGAAATGCTAACTTTGTTGCTGAAAATTAACTTCACTTTAGTGGAATTTCGGCATGCCAACAAAGTGTAATGCATCTGTAATTTGAAGCGTAGCGCAACTTTTACTTTGATTTAGTTTAATTCAATCGCAACAATTTGCATATAAAACTTGTTGCCGCTTATTATTTTTTCAGATACAATTTTTGTCTAAAACAAAATAGTATGAAATCAGCGCAACTATTTATGAGCGCAAAGTTTTTGTGTTGTGAAATTTCGCAATTTTAGCATGGCATTAAAATAAAAATGCCAAAAAGTATGTACAGGGTGCGCCGTCTTTTCTGTTGGCATTTTGGCATTGACAGCATTGTTAAAAACTACTAAAAACCGCTTTAAATCAATAACCAAATGCTCCATAGACACTAAATTTTAGCGCCGGAGTGGCATTAGATAGCGTTATGAGAGCGTTATGAGAGCTATCTAATGGCACTCCGGAGAGAGGTAGTGGTCTTCAGCCTATTCAGCGAATTTTGTTTTATCTCTTCGATCGACTGAAAATGGGTTTCACGGAACATCAATTTCAGTTTCGGGAACAAAAAAAATCAAACTGGCCAAATATGGTGAAGATGGTGGTTCATAGATGATATTCATTGCATTTTTGGCTTTAAATTTTGGTCACAATAGAGGCTCAATGCGATGGTGCCTTATCATCGAGCAAAACCAATGAATTGTTCCTCCACAATTCCGGCCATTTTCGACGGATGATCGCACGCAAACGCCTCAATAAAACCAAATAGAATTGTTTAATGAACAGCTGACGCTCTGGAACAAATTTATGATAAACCAAACAATGAACATCAAAAAAAGCAATTTTAATTTTTGAGTGGCTTTGGCGTGTTTTTGTTTTTTTTTTGTATTGTTTCGGTTAATTTTTTCCCTCCATTTCGATGTTTGTTGACTTGTTCAAACAGAACTGTCCAAACGGACCTTAATTAAAAAAAAATGCTGCTTTATCGCAACGAGTCGAGCAAAAGCACGTTTCATACCAAAAATATCCACTAAAATCATTCCAACAGAGCCGAGAGTGTTGTCGAGCTCTTTTGTCATCTTTCTGCCACTTGTCTGACGATTTTTAAGCACCAGATCCTTCACTTTATTTATTTATTTATTTATTTATTAAATGAAAAATAATAATACAATTATTATTATGCCAGGGCTTACGGCTTATCACTTTTTTATTATTTTCATCCGTTGAAGTGGTCGAAGGTCGTCCGCGAACCAGACATGTTTTCAACGATCTCGCAACTGTTTTTGAAGGCTTTGTACTACTTGTGAGCTTATTGTTTTTATTAAAACTGAATCACCATAAGCCTTTTTCAATATTCACAATAAGTTGGCACACGAAATTCGGTTGGATATATAAAAAATGTAGACAAATTCTTTTTTCGATATTTTTATATTTACATTCTAAAAATCGCAACGCATTACTGAGGTGTACCGACTTAAACAGCTTCTGTAAACAAACTGGTTGACAGATCGCGCTCATATGTATTTGTCATAGTATTTAAGGACAGTTCTAACAACTTTGCAAAATACATTCTTTTAAAATACAATTTGCCTGGTAATTTAATTACAATTTCCGGTTGCTTTTTTGTCGCAATGTTCAATGTTTCAAATTTCTTTTGATTATTTCATTTTTCGGAATCAAATCACGAAGCAATTAATATAATGAGATAATCTTTACATGAATAGTGCCTTTGAAGTATGCTACCATATGACTAAAACTTATCCGAATCGAACTGAAACTGTTCAAGCTTCTAGGTATGAAATGTGCGAGCCCCAGTATCTATAGTTGACTTTTCATGGAAAATATCAGTCAATTATATATACATGATCAATTTGTGAGATATAATGGATTGTCAAAAAAGTCTTGCGGTATTTTTATTGAATCAATTCGTGTGGCACCCATACATCGAGCTTCTTAGTGACTCCAAGCTTCTTCAAATTGTTTATAACGGTTTGATGACTACTATGCCGGTCTCTTTTGACCAATTCAGCGATTTTATCGCAATTTTCGACGACAGGCCTTCTGGAGCGTGACGCATCTTCGACCACCTCTACAACAGAACAGAAACGTTGAAACCATCGTTGTGCGGTGGAAATGGAAACTGTATCGGGTCCATAAACTGCACAAATTTTATTGGCGGCTTGAGATGCATTTTTGCCTTTATCGTAGTAGTACTGTAAAATATGCCGTATTTTCTCCTTATTTTGCTCCATGTTTGGGACGCTATAACTCACGAATGACAAAAAGAAACGACAATCAATCAAACATGTGTTAGCGCGTAAAATGAGCTTTCCAAAAATGTATAGTATGGCCTGATGCGACGAATAAAACTAGAAAATACCGCAAGACTTTTTTGACAACCTAATATAATTGAAATTCAGAAAGAACTCTTTCCTTACAATAGCATTATTGTATGTCAAAAATGAATTGCATCGGATCAGTACTTAATGCCTTATCCCCCATATACCTAATATAAAGATTTTCGAACTTCCGGATGACTTTATACTGCATATATCGGCCTAATACTCGTATAGTTATTTTAATAAAATTAAGCTTAAAATAGATAAAACAGGGCGAAAACTTAACTTAGCTCCCATATAACTAATCTCAGGGCTTTCGAACGTCCGACTGACTTTACTCCATATAACTAGCGATTGTGTGTGAGTTACCTTAATGAAATCCTGGGTACATTTCAATAGCACGTGTCATATTAAAAGAAAAGCGAGCCAATACTAGCAAGTTTTCTGCCGAATATAACGAACAGTGAATTTCATTTATATATGAAACTGCTTCTAAATATATTTTCGAATTTACCTGAGCAATGTCAAAATTAATTCAATCAGCCTTTGCCTTTTTGTTTGGCATTTTTGAACCATTCAAGTTGGTAAATATATGTGAAATATTTGTCAGTGAAACTAAATGGAAACGTTTTTATTTAGTTAAAATATTTATGTGTACTAAATTTAAACTGTTCGACCAACCTAATATCGTATACCACACATATCTCATCTGAGAATATTTTTAATATAATTTTAGCTGGCGCGAAATAAAATATGACCATATCAAAGGAATTAAATTTTTTTTTTAAATTAATCACTCATTATTGAATTACAATAAATTCTGTCGACCTTCATTCATTCATTTATTTATTAAATTAATTTCATTGATTTATTAAAATTCACAAGAAAACCTGTCTTTACTGACTTGCCATTATACGTAGATATAACCCTTTTAATTATTAAATGGTGGCTATGTAAACATTAAACATTTGTAAAAAAGGGACGACTTTCATATTTGAGTTATTATTTTGGCTCTTCACCATTTATTTAAACTATTTCTAGGACTCTCACAGCAAAACGAGTTCTTTCGAACCCTTTTTCCAAAACTTTTTCAATCCTCTTGGCACTATAGCAATAGTTGCAATCAACTTTTCAAATAATACACAAAAAAGGCCACGGTGGTCACATTTAAAGACCTGATAGGACAGCCACTCACTTCAAATAAAAAAAAAACGACCAGGTGCTGCTGAAGTACATATTTCAAGCGATATTAAAAGTCAATCAACAATATTGTTTGCTTATAGAAAATACCTTCAAATCTTATTCCGAAATGTGACTGTACATAATTATATTAAACAATTATTGTATTAATACAATGACTTCAAGCCGCTGAGCGAGGTGACGGTATGGCTCTTGTGAATACTGAGCAACAAACTCTTCTGTCTAACTCTGACAGTCATTGAATGACAACTCTCTGGCTTCTGTTCTAGAAAATCCGATAGCTAATGACATACAACTTTTTGTCAGACCATAAAAGACGACGATCCCTGTATACAACCAAAAATATCTCCCGCAATATATATATAATTATATATATATATATAAACATTAATACATTCACATGAAATGCTGTATGAAAATTCAAATTCATATGAAAATCGACACCATCATTCCATATTTAATAACCTAAACCTAAACAGCAACTAAGCTTATTTATAAGATGTTTTAAAAACTTTATTTCTCACACTTTTCACTCAACCTACTCACATTCTTACTCTCCCACACACGCCCACACAGCTCACAGCTTGAAAGCACAATTTATTGGTCCCAACACCATTGAGCGCCGCAATTTATGCTGCATTCAATTTACCTTTTTATCACTACAACTAAAGTAGACGTGTTTATTTATATAACAGCATAACTTACACACACATACACCTACATACAGGCACATGCTCTAGCACAGCTGGTAATATGTGTAGCTTAAACTTTTCCCTTAGGTCATATGAGTAGCATTAATTATTTCAACAAACATATAAACACAGCCACATTTATACCCATTGCACTATGCGTACACATATAAGCATTTCACAACACACATATATGCAAACGCACACATACTCGTATGTATGTGACTATGTAATTATAGACATCAACCTTCATGCGTTACGCTTGCAAGTGAGTAATTAAGTTACTTATGGAAAGAATTAGTGGCTTCAGCATTACAGCTGTGTATGATAAAGCATAGCAGCTACTTAGGAGATAGTTTCATGCGCTCAGTCCTGGAAAGACTTTAAACTTTAAATATCTTGGTTATGAATTTTTTTTGGTAGCTAGCTGGTTGTTAAGATGATTCCTCAGTTATTTTATGTAAGTAAGAGGTGAAATTAATTTAAAAGGTGGAGAATAATCTTCAACGCGATCTTGGCTTTAAACTTTCGAAAGTTTAGCAAAAGTGTCATTAGAAAAATACCGTCACCGTTGGTAAAGATACACTTAAATTACGGTTTCCAAGTTAAAGTTTGTGATCGATTAAAAAATTGGTTAACTCAACACAAAGAATGACAGTAGTCAGTTTTCGCGTTGGATATTTGAAGAAAACTTCTCTGAAGGTTAAAATAATATGGGTTCAGAAAGGTTATATGGCTAGAGTTGAGGGCCGTTCCAAGCTGGCAAAGGCAGTGCCGGGAATAATTTGACTGGATGGAGTAAATCGAGTTCCATATTAATTACTAGACTGGTAATTTCTTTCTTGTAATTTAAAAAATTGTTCCTTATATACTTTAGTGCCTTTATATGATGCTCTCCTCCACAGCTTTCCCCTAACAGGCTGCTGTTTCTTTAGATTTAGTACTATCACATATTAGATGATTTTGTTTACATTTAGCACACCTAAAAGGTTTGTTGCAGAATCTCTGCATCCGCACGAAGTCTTCGCCTCTATGATACTACATTAGGTTATCAAATTTTCTTAAAAGTTCGAAGCATGCAACTGCACGACAGAGCGTCTTTTAGATATATACCCTTGCTTGACAAACTCATTCTTGATGTATTCACATTATCCACAAAAATTGGTGGCAGTTTTAATGATATACAAATATGCTCCTCAGTGGCCGTTTCCATATTATCAACACTGTCTGGGAAAGAACTTTCAGCCAGCGATAGGTGGTGATTTGAGCCACTAGCCGCTTGGAAGTGGAATTTTTCGAAATAATTTTTGCTTTTTTACGCATTTTTCTTTATTTTTCTGTTGAATTAGTGTCAAAATTTTTTCTATAGCTGAGTTCATTGAGATTTTTTTTTTCTTTTTTGTCCCTTTTTTTTAAGGTGCTATCAGCCATTTTATTGGTAAATGCTAGGAGACCAGCTCAGGATCTGACATCAGACACTGCTTAACACCAAACAACAAATAGACTGTTTATGTTTATATAATATTTTGTGATTCGTTCTTTAAAAATTTTTATTAAAGCAGAAATTAGTTTTTTACGAATTTATTATTTATTTAAACTTTTTATTTTTTTATTGCTCTAACCATCAACACTCAGGTCGCTTCGAACCGTTTTTATTGTAGAAAAAAAATTATGATAAAAACAACTTTAAGAAGAAAAAAGTGAGCCAAAATCATCTGATCCTCTTTGCATCCTGCCATTGGCGATTTCACAGCAAAAGGGGTATAAATTTTCAACTTTTTTTTAAGATATGTAATACCAAACGCTGATAATATTTAAATAAGAAATAATACTAATTCATCCAAAAATAGCGCCGTTAAGAGGAAGAAAAAAATTTTTTTGTGAACTTTCTGATCTTTTTACTACATTTAATATACTTCACAAATAATTGAGTAATTTTGAAAGACTGTGGATACCCTTGATCCCATAGTCGATCTTTCAAGAGTACCACTAGTAAAAGGTTGTTGGCTTTGCGAACGAATTTTCTGCTTTTAAAAATTTTCTCAAATTCAAAACTATAAGAGTTTGTAATTTAATATAAAAATATTGATAATGGTTTTTAAAGATCATAATTTTGATTTTTGATAAATTGGCGGCTTCGCACAAAAAAAGTGTTTTGTCTAAAAAATTTACACAACAGAGTGGCTTAAAAATCGAAAAATTATATAATTTGAATATTTTATTCCTTTAATTATTGTCTGAGGAGTATTTCATAGAAGGTCATGTGAAAATTTCAATCAATCCAGCCGTTTCGAAAATGTTTTTTCACCGACCCGCATTTCGAGAAAACATGTTTAAGGTTTTTGATTCAAGATACTTAAATAAAGCCTAAAGAACTTTAATCTTAAAGCTTCTGGTATTTCTTTTTTTTAAATGACAATGCCTTAAAAAAGAGCTTTTTAAAGCTTTCACCCATATTGCTTTACGTGGTAAAAACCAAAGTCTTCGCAGAAAATTGTTTAACCAAAATTTTTACAATTGAATTGAAAATTATTTATATTTCATTAGTTTAATATTTCATAAACTAAAATTTGGTTTTAAATTCAATCAAAAAATATCGATTGTTGGTCCTTCAATAAATCATAAATGTCTAGTAGTAAAAAAAAATATGGTATTTATTTTACTTTTGTTTGAAATTTAATAGTGAAGTATTGTCGCAATCCTATTTTAGAAATATAAACTTTTTATTTTCAATTTGAACTGCAACTCATAATTTGAAAGTACAAGGTTGCAACTAACATTTTTTATCATAATTTTAACTGTGAAATAATCAAATAAAGTTTGACTTTAATCTCTGAAGATAACATAACTTAAGTATTGCTATTTACATAATCTTAGTGTTGCACAAAAATAACAAAAGGGTTTCCAACATAAATATTTCACCCTTCAACTCAAAGGATACTATTTATACGTATACATTTTAAGGGACCACAATGAAACTTTACACTCTTAAGCTCACCAGCACACACTTTTCCTTAAATTAATTTTATGTACAAATATATATGAATCTATAGGTGTGGATTTATATGTATGCATATATTTTACACATAAAGACGCATTGTGCTGCTGTCATTACGTCTTGTCATTATGACTACAATCTCAATTAAAATCACGGCGCTTTTTGGGTCCACTCGCGCATATATATATATACATATAACTTTAGCATATACATATATATATTTGCGAGTAGGTGCACTTAAATAAATATATACTTGCTTGCGCACATAGAATTTGTGGTGCTTTGTTGTTTGTGCTGGCCACATTCATTGTACTCAACAGTGCTGATAATGTGTTCGGAGATTTAAGTGGTCTCAATGCCTATTAAGCATTTAATGATGCATTTAATATCAACAGTAAGTGGCAGCAGCTTATAAAACTACAGGCATGCGGACAACATGGTTCAAGTTGCTTAGAAGTGTAGTGAAATTGGCCAAACTTTTGTTGGTAGTTAGATTGCATTGCCTTGAGGTGAAAGTGGTGGGTAATCTCATTGTTATTTAAACTTTAGTGCAATTGATGTAGTGTTCAGCAAATGCTGCTGGAACGTCATAACTGTAAATATTTAGATTATTTTACTGACTGGAAATTATAATAGGCTTATTATGTAGTTGTAAGAAGATTCTAGGAAGCTATAAATATTTTGACTGCTGATGCGAATGGTCTCAGCATTTTGAAATTGAAGTTTCCATTTGGTTTCAATTGATTAAATTTTGATGAATTTGTAGGTAAATTGAAATATAGGGTAAAGCTGCACACTTATTTTATCTTAATGACCTTTAAAGGCGTGTGTCAACATCACATGTTTATAAGATAATTTTAGAAGCTGGAGATCTCAATACTAAAATAGAAATGAACATATTTTGCTCCACTTGCGGAAAACTTTGATATTTTATTACATTCCTTCCCACAAAAACATTAAATTTTTCACAAAACAGTCAAACAAATTTTTTATCTGATATCGCAACAAGATCATGCTAAACTCATGTAGTAAGATGAGTAGATGATAGCGCTTGAAAAGGAATCTGATGTGTTATTTAGATTCAAATTGTCCCTCTTTAAATATTATATCAGCAGACATTTTTAAGATTTTTTTTTTTTTTTTTCGAAGTATCAACAACGTGATTTTGATTCACATATGTCTACTTAAATAAAAGGTCTAATCATTTTTATGGGTTTTTTATTAATTTATTGAATGACGCGCTCAAACAAGCTTTTACAGAAATCAAAGAAAATCTCACCGCACAGAAGGCAACGATAGTAGCGTAGAGTTCAACTTGTATTATAAAAGACAATTTTTCAGATCCACCTCAAGGCTCCTTTTGAGTGTTTGACCCGACATACATACTCGAGGGTATGCGTATATATAGTATACAGAGGGATGAACAACTGGGCATGGCTAAATCGACACAGCTAGGCGCATATGTACATATACACATGTATAGCTTTAAAGGGTCTCCGAGTTATTATTCTGGGTGTTACGAGCTTCATGGCAAGCTTTAGGGGTTAGGAGAATTTTCATAAAATATTTTTTTTTTTTTTTGCGTTTTCGTTAAGTGTAATATCTTAGAAATATTCGCTGAAAATTTCACGCTGATTCGACAATCAATTTTTGAATTATTCGAGAAATAAGAAAGAGAGCTCAGGCACTTCAAAACGCCACTGTGAAACCTTAAACGCATTTTCTCAAAACTACGTTTTTTTGAATAGGTGACAACTGTAACTCAAAAACCGTTCCGCAGATTTGAATGAAATTTTTTCCAGCTTTTAGAATACATAATAAACTCGGACCTGATCGAAGGATTTTTATTTTTTCGAGAATTTCGATATTTTAAGATCCATTAACTGTTGATGTTTTCGCAAAAATTGAAAAAAAATTCTGAGGCTACGATTTTGTTAATTTTGAAAAAAAAAAAAAAATAAAATCCTTCGATCAGGAACGGGATTATCTATTTACAAAATTAATTTTTTTGTCCGTTTATTTTTAGATGAATCTCCAAGGACTTATGCTTGTCACCGCAAGTGCCTTTTTTGGAACAGGGTCAACACAAACAACTATAACTTCGGAAATTAAACTTTTTTTTGAAATTTTCGTGACTTCAAGTCAACACATCCTATAATAATGCCTTATTACTGCTTTTGTAAAATAACAGGATTTAAAAGCAAAAAAAAAAAATACTGAAAACCTAGTGTAAAATTAAAAAGTAATTTTTCGTATAATTTTCTTTTTTCTTTTGAAATTTTATATTAAAAATTTTAATCGAGATCTCAAATCGTATTTGAGTAACAGTTGAGTAACAGCTCAATCAGTTTATTTTAAACTCATTTTTCTGAAAAATACATTTTCCAAATTTGCTTGAGTGATTTCCCTGAGACAAAAGATCCAATGTTATCACGTATTTTCTGTGTATATTCTCCATATAATGGCCTAATAGTTTTTAAAGGTACCTCAGCTTATGTCTAACTGGTTCTCGTCAACAAGTATTGGGCAATTCATCGTCGAAATTGTACTTTGTACTTGCTTTGGTTTCTTCTTCATATTCCTACACACACAAAAGTATTTTTACCTGGTTTCTAAGCATATTCGCCAAACACAGAAACAGAAATCTAATTTAACCTAACTTCAAAATAAAGCAACTATACGGTGTATATGCACTAAATAACTCCTTTTACATTCAAAAGTTGCTAGAATTGTTCAAAATATTTACATTTGACACTTGAACTCCAGAGAAGTTGATTTAGAAGTCACAGTGACAGAGAAGCATATAAAGAAAAACAACATTAAGCAACAGAGAAAAACGAAAAATACATATATATATACATACATATATATACTGTTGATTTCGTTTAACTCCACCAACAAAAAAAAAGCGATTTCTACTTTTTCGATGTTTTGAAACTTGTGCTATAGTGGCCCACGCTGTAGTAAATATCTTTCAAGTATAACAAAGGGGGACGAAACTGAAGTGTTGAAAATAAACAATGAAATGCAAACTAAGTAATTCACATTTACATTTGCAAGCAGCAAATAGCGAATAGCAAGTGAATCAACAAACCCATCCTTTGTGATTGCCTTCGCCTTTCTGCTGCTTGCTGCTGCTTTGCATCCGTGCCGTGTCCACCATTGTCCTTGGCTTATATCCGCAATACAACAACTGTTCACCCACATTAGTGTTTTATTTAATGCGCTTCACAGCTTCATTCTACGCTTTCATTTTCAACACACACACACGCCTACACTCAGTTATTCGCTTTAACAGTTGGATAAGCAGGGACAAATATACAAATTGAGCGTGGTCAGCAGAAAAATATTTAAATAAATACATGCGCATTTGTATGCGTGTGTGTAAGTGTTTGCATATAAAACACATTTGAGTCTTTAGCTCACACATATTTCACCATGCTGGCGATTGTGCAGCACTTCGTAACATATATATGTATATATGTAAGTACATTTGCGAAAGGAAATTAGATATTACGTGAACACGTTTTGCATGTGTGAGTAAATATGTTATAGAAGACATTGAAAGCTGATAAGAGAAAATCGTTTGAAAAGATCTTTTAGAGAAATTTAGTTCTGGATTTCAGCAGCATGAAAATAAAATTTAATTTTTTCCTGCTTCTATAAAAATTTTTGTCACAGAGTGGATGAAATTTTTGTTGGCTCTTACTTTCATTATTTTGGTTTACTATGCTTTGGTTAAGTGAGGAATTTTTCTGAAAATATTATTTTCATAACATTGTGAAGCAGCAGTGAATGTATGTTTTATTTCATAAAAGAAAAGCTTTTAATAACCCATGATATTAAGTTAGAATATTATGATTTGAATACTATGGACAAGGGGATTGAATACTTTTATGACATCGCAAGTCCTAAGCTTAGATTTAAGACCAGCCAAAGTCTTATATCATATTTACATGCTTTAGTAAGTAGTGAGGTAAGGAAAACACCTCAGCTTATATAAACAGCCTCGTAGTTAGCTATGATACTGATGAACATCATTAAATTTTTCAATAAATATAAGGCATAATGTCTTAGAAATTTAACAAGGAAATCATAAACAAAGTAAAATACCCAAATTATCTCGAAAAGACAAACTTTCTGAACGTAATAGATTATATCTAGTTGCTTATCGAAAATAATGCTTTTTCGTCAACTTTTTTTAAAAAACATTTTATAATATAAAAAGATTAAAAAAAAACCTTTTATAAAAATAAAGTCCTTTCATTAATGAAATTACATATCTTAAACTTGGAAAATTCATATTTATATTTTTTAGGCTAAAACATCACTGAGTAGTCAAAATTTTTAAATTTTTATTAAACTAAAGTAAATTTTCATGAAAAAATTTACCTTCAGAGTTGCTTAGGAGTCAAAATTATTATCAAAAAACTTCTTATCGCGACCATTGGGAAATTTATCGCAAATAGTTTACCTTCAAATGCCTGTCAAATGTGTATGTCTAAGACGGTCGTGCGGAGTTCAAGCCGATCGGTCCAACTGTTTCGGCGAAATTATTAATAAATTTTAAAATTTTATAATTTATTAAGTTACTATGTTATCTATATAAATAAAAATGAATCGTGAAAATGTATGTACGCTCATAACTTTCATACAACTGAACCAAATTTGGTAATTATTTTTTTAAAATGTTCGTTGAGGTTCAGGGATGGTTTCTGCGGAGAAAAAAATTCGAATTATTACCGAAAAACCCCTAAAAACAGCCCTTTTCGATTTCTCATACAAACGAATGAATGTTTGTTCGTTAGTAACGCTAAGAGAACGGCTAAACCAATATTGATGAAATTTTAAGAGGTAGTTCGTTGTGGATCAAGGAAGGTTTAGAAATAAAAATATCTTATACTTTTCATGAAAAGTCGGCCAATTGGATAATTCCAAAAAGTAACTTTTATTCATAAACATTTTTTTTTTTTTTAATTTTTGTTTGTTTTGTTTTTCAATATTTTGATTTGTAAATTATTTGAATAGTTCAATTTCGGTCGCTTGCTTTTTTGTTCCGGCTATTGAAAAGAAAAGTATTCAGTGAAAACTTTACTTGTGTTTCACAAAAGAGGTCAATTGCAGATTGAAATTTGTTACGAAGCCACCAAGAGGTCGCCCTAATATCGGTCGGTGTTCTTTTTGCCTTCAAAGTATGGCAGCCCAAGGCAAGGCAAGAAGTTATCCCAAGATGAGGTGACATACGTTAATCAGCAAGGGATCGTCACGATGTCACAGCACTCTGTTGAGTGGCAAAATAGAGGTTTTCCACATGCACACATTCTTCTCCGGAAATTCCTGATAAGAGAAAGTATTATATGATGTGGTGGAAAGAATATATGGTGCATGGACCTTGCGGACACTACAATCCCTTTTCGATTTATATATCTGACAATAAATGCACGAAACACTATCCATGTGCTTTTCTTTCGTAAATACAAACTGGAAATGATGGATATCAACTTTTCGGCGTCGCTCACCAGACGACAATGGCAGAACATTCAGCATTCAACTTAGAAAAGTGAATATCGAAGTTGACAACACATGGATCGTACTATATTCAACATTATTGTTTAATTCATATTCAAAACTCATATCAGTGTTTAGTATTGCAGTTTGGTGAAATCGATAAAATATGTTTGAAAGTACGTCACCAAGGGAAGCAACATGGCGGTTATTGGTCTTAAACGATACGGTCGATACGTGAACTGCAATAAAGCCCTTTGTAGGACATTTACTTTTGCAATTCATGAACGTTTTCCGACTGTTGAGCGTCTCGCAGTTAATTTGGAGAATGGCCAAAGAGTGTATTTCAACCCAGAGAATACAGTATTGCCAGTGGAAACATCTTCAGCAACAAAATCAACATTGACGAGTTTTTTCTCTACTTTCGTCAGTGAAATACTTTGATATTATAAATGGAATGCATCGTCGAAGAAATAGTTACGCAGAAAGCAAGGCCAACCAGTAGATTGACATCCAGGTGTATTATTAACTGATAGATAAGGACGAATTTACACAATCCACCCGAAAAACGACGATTGGTTTTACCTTCGGTTGCTATTGATTAATGTACGCGGTTCAACTTTATTTGAGTCATTGCGTACTGTGAATGGTTCGATGTGTGCAAGTTTTGGAGAAGTAAGCCAGCAAACACGTTAATCACTGGAATGAAAATGAAGTTCGCATACTTTTCGATAAAAACATCGACAGTGCCAAAGATATTTTACATCGTCTTTGCTACAAATTGGAAATGGTACAATTTCGGTTGATACTTCCGGTGGTTAGATATCAATTCCACCTTCCCTTTATCAATTCACGAAAGATGAACTCATCACAAATGTTCGGACATTGGCCAAATTATCGTAACTACGATTCCTTAAGTGCACGCGCAATGTTAGCTGCCAAAAATACCGATGTTGTTGACTTAAACTGAAAGTTTCAAAGTCAAATTCCGGGAGACTTGCGCTCATACAAATCGATCGATCGTCTTGACAATGAAGACGACGCCGTGAATTATCCAGTGGTACTTCTAAATTCTTTGGACAGGCTACAAGGGGGAGAAAGCTACGTTACATTGAAAACAAAAAAAAAAATACAACACCCAAAATGAAATGATGAATTTAACTTTCTTTTCATTTCAAAATACATAATTTCACGCAGGACAACGGCTGCGGGGTCAGCTAGTTATTATATAAGTTTTACACTACATTTGAAAGAGATCACAAATACTGTAACATCCTCAAAGTAGACAACGCTTTACCTACTACAGTAGCAATGAAATACTGCAATTATGTTGCCTACAACTAGGCATTTTAGCAAAGTCACACACCTTTTATTTGATCAATGATTCACTCCTCTAATATTCGCAGATCTCGCAAGTGCGGAAGAGATAAGGGTATACAGAAATATTTATATAAGCAGAAATATTATATGCATACTAATGTAATCAAATTGAAAGGTGAATTTTGTCCATTTCATTTCCTTCAAAGTAATCCCCTCCCGCTGCAATACACTTATGCCAACGAATTTTCCAGTCATTATAGCACATGGAAAAATCTTTCGTCGTTATGGCCATCAGAGCCTTCTTCGATTGAGCTTTTATATCCTCAATTGCGTCAAAACGGTGTGCTCGGATTGCTCATGTGTATTTGTGCTAAATAGCCAGACGTTACACGAAGGTAAATCAAGCGCACGGTATTAGTTAAAAATGTGGCGAAATAATCACGAATAACTAATGCAATATGAGATGGTATATCATCGCATTTCTTTGTTCAATAAATTCAGACATAGTAAAAATGTCCTAACAAAACGACGCGGCGTATCTCAAATATTAATGAATATTTTGACTTAAAATTTAGCATAGATGTCACTAACAGTATTACCAACTTAAAAAAATTTATCGATTTGAAAAACACGCAAAGTATAAATTAAAAATTCACGATGGTGAAAGTAGTATACAAAATATCAGCGTGACGAACTGAGACGATTAAGCCACGTCCTTCTGTGCCTTAGTTTTTGAGCTATCTAACCGTACATGTCTTTTCCACAAATCCACGTTTCTCCAAGAAGTTTTTCATTTATCGGATCCGCCGATATCGTCTCACTATACCATATAACTGCCATACATACTGAACGTTCAAAATTCAATTCTGGCTTGGGAAATTTTTTTTAGTTGGCAAGATATCTTCATAAAACTTAGCACATATTATTTTCCAAGAAAGCGCTTTAATTTTCTAAGGAAATATTCACAACGAACGCCTATAGCATATAACTGTCGTACAAACTGGAGCTTTAAAGGTAAAACAAGGACTTTTTATACCACTTTATGCTGTAAGGAATGCACCTGCAAGTCTTCTATAACTTCGGTTCAACCGAAGCAAACAGTTGTACTTATTTTTTCCACTTTGAGTGAAATTTTAAACTAAAGCGCCCAAATCTTTATGTCTTGCATAACCTTTACTTCAAATGAACACTAATTAATTATAAGCTTGATTGGACAATGTACGTAAAACTTATAAAAATATAAGCATAAACCATTTTAAAGTCTAACTTTAACTTGATTTTCCATCTCCATAATAAAAATCATTTTATTTTTTTAACTATCAATTAATTCTTTCCTTTCAATATGATTTCTTCCAGCCTTGACATTTCTTCAATGATTTTTCTATTTTATTTTCATGAGCTGAAATGCGATTGTTAACATGTATTGGCAACACACACCGTTTTTCTCTATTCAATAACTATATTCCTTAACTAATTGGTGTACACAGTGACATATACTCCTTCTGAGGAGGGCAGACGTATTGTATGACGAATAAAGAGAACTGCTCTGCGTGATTTCTTAAGTAGGTGGCTCTTAAATTGTTAAAGCAGCGCTGATTCTTGAATCCGTGTCATTTTCGCAAACCCCAAAGGATATATATATGCGTACATATGTGTGTATGTTTGAGTGTACGAGGGTGGCCATTATTTTCCAGTATGTATTTTTTGCTGGTATCCACTTAACTATCTGTTTTTACCTTAAAAAAATATACTTTGTAAAAAAACTATGTATTTTCAATAATTAATATATATATATATATATATATAATTAATATAATAATAATAATTAAAATAAATTTACTTTTTTACTACTTGTATCTAATATGGAATTTTTGCGAATTTTGTATTAAATTTTTTATCACCAAAGCAAAGAAACCTACAACTACGCATTAGTATTATTCTAATACAAAATTCAGCGCACTACAAAAAAGCTTCGCAAATTTTTTCCATAAAACCACGCCTTCAAAAGTTGTACGCAGTTAAAGGCATATAGCATATGTACTGAGCCCTCATACAAGTGCCTTATAAATTCCACGTTGCTCATACGTCATCGTGCACCGAAACTTCAGAAGCGTCCACAATAAAAACTCTACTTGGATAATAATGCACACCCTAGTGTATGTACAATTTAAGGAATAAATGTTTGCATGCTACATAAAGAACACTTCCATGTTGAATATTTGTTGTTGTGGATGTTCTTCGCGGCGGCAAGTGTAACTCGAGCATGGCTTGTATTGCTTATTTATGCAAATATGTTAATGACGGAAATTATAATTTATGCCGAGCATTGTAATGATTGCGTTGACTAATACAACAATAACAACAACAGCAAGCTAAAAGAACTGAGAGCTGGCAACAAGCAACAGCAACAGCAACACCAGCAGCAAGCCGCAATAAAAGCAACAAAAGCAAAACAAACAATAGACAAGGGCGCTGTTAATATAAAGCGGGCGTTGAGACAATAATAACAAGCATTACAGCAGCAATTTGAAGCTTAAACATTAAGTCAAAAGGCAATCGTAAAAGCGAGAGACTGTCTTGCAAGATAAAGGGAATTCAAACTGCTAAATACAAGTTAGCATTTAAACACCAAAAGAAGAGAACGAGGCGAGCGCAGAGAAGGAGGTGGCAATAGAAATGGCAAACGCTATAGACCCAGCTGGAGTCAGCGCGTAAGACAATAAACATGAAAACGGGAAGGCATAAAAATTCAAATTTAATTTCCAAAAATCGCGACACGCAGATATGCGCCACCGATGCGCGTGCAACGGGCGAGCGAACGAGAGAAAATGCGCGAAACACACACAAAATGAAGATAAACGCAATGCGACACACACACCCATATATCTACGCGCTGCCTCGACGTGGGCAAATAAGTGTAATAATAAAATTGCTACAAAGAGATAAAACAAACTGACAGGCGGGAGGACACCTTGGCAGCAGCCGTTAAAAACAAACAGCCAACAACAACTACAGCAAACATTGTACGTCAGCGCTGAAACTAAATTCAACTGGCAGAAGTTTAAATTATGTTGCAACAGTAACAACAGCAGCAACAACAACAATAACAACAACAATAGCTACTAACATGCAAATTTCAAAGCTTACTTGCCGCGCCGGCAGAGATAAGAAACTTAAATGGTTTTCGCTGCCAACGCAAGCACAAAGGCATGAAACAAAAATAACAAAAATTCTAACGAGTGTCAAAATAACGCATAATACTTGTATATAACAATAACAACGCCAACAGCACGGCGACAACGTAGTTTTAACATAACTTTGGACGTTTTAAGCGTCTATGGCTGATGCTTTACGGATTCACAAAGCTAAAGCGACTGCTGATTAACGCCCGCACAAAGCCATGTATAAATGTATATAAATACATACTATATACAAATAATACATATATATATAAGTATATATATATACTTACTATATAACTTAATATATAGGTTTATGCACATCCGCCTGCCTAACTGCCTGCACCACATTTCGTTTTATGTGTCGCCGGCCACACTTTTCGGTGTCCTTGTCCTTTCTGCCTTTGTGTGCGTATTTTAATTCCAACTTTTTTCTCGCTTGTGGACTTAGTTGGTTGTGCTAAATTTTTATCTTGTCACTGTCCGGTTCATAAACGCCATGAATAAAGGCGCCAAGCAAAAGTGTCTCCTGTGTGTGCCAAGGTGTTGGCGCTTAGGCATGAAGCGCACACAAAATGCTGCTGACCTATTTATTGCTACACAGGTGGCTAGACATTTGCGGGAACAAATGTATTTCGGTGCGGCATTATGTAATATATGAGTCTTGTAAGCTCTACATTTTAACAGTGCAATGTGACCTTAAGAAAAGTGACTTAGTGGGCTCACACTGATCAGAGATATCTTAAACGTAGTATAGAGCAGTTATTTGCGGAGTATGGGCTCCTTTTTTAAATTGGAACAAGAAAAAAAAATAACTTCGTTTGCTTGAAAGCTATAATACCCTGCAGAAATACAAAAAAGAAATGGCTTTGATCGGTCAGTTTGTATAGCAGCTATGTGCTATAGTAATCCGATCCCCACAATTTCTTCAAATATGACAGTATTGCCTCAAAAAAGTAACCATGAAAAATTTTATGAAGATATCTCCTCAAATGAAAAAGTTCTTCATAGAAGCATTTCAATCCGAACGTGCACTTTGAATGGCAGCTAAATGCTATATTGATCCGATGTAATCAATTTCTTAGGAGATTACACCATTGTCTTAGACAATAATGCATGCCATAAGATATAACGGGTGATTTTTTTGAGGTTAGGATTTTCATGCAGTAGTATTTGACAGATCACGTGGGATGTCAGACATGGTGTCAAAGAGAAAGATGCTCAGTATGCTTTGACATTTCATCATGAATAGACTTACTAACGAGCAACGCTTGCAAATCATTGAATTTTATTACCAAAATCAGTGTTCGGTTCGAAATGTGTTTCGCGTCCGTGTCCGATGAGCGATGAGGCTCATTTCTGGTTGAATGGCTACGTAAATAAGCAAAATTGCCGCATTTGGGGTGAAGAGCAACCAGAAGCCGTTCAAGAACTGCCCATGCATCCCGAAAAATGCACTGTTTGGTGTGGTTTGTACGCTGGTGGAATCATTGGACCGTATTTTTTCAAAGATGCTGTTGGACGCAACGTTACGGTGAATGGCGATCGCTATCGTTCGATGCTAACAAACTTTTTGTTGCCAAAAATGGAAGAACTGAACTTGGTTGACATGTGGTTTCAACAAGATGGCGCTACATGCCACACAGCTCGCGATTCTATGGCCATTTTGAGGGAAAACTTCGGACAACAATTCATCTCAAGAAATGGACCCGTAAGTTGGCCACCAAGATCATGCGATTTAACGCCTTTAGACTATTTTTTGTGGGGCTACGTCAAGTCTAAAGTCTACAGAAATAAGCCAGCAACTATTCCAGCTTTGGAAGACAACATTTCCGAAGAAATTCGGGCTATTCCGGCCGAAATGCTCGAAAAAGTTGCCCAAAATTGGACTTTCCGAATGGACCACCTAAGACGCAGCCGCGGTCAACATTTAAATGAAATTATCTTCAAAAAGTAAATGTCATGAACCAATCTAACGTTTCAAATAAAGAACCGATGAGATTTTGCAAATTTTATGCGTTTTTTTTTTTTAAAAAAGTTATCAAGCTCTTAAAAAATCACCCTATATGAAGATACCTCGTCAAATGGAATAGTTTTTCATATAAGCATTTGATTCTAACCTGTCAGTTTGTATAGCAGCTATATGCTATAGTAAGCCGATATGAACAATTTCTTCGTATATTGCATTGTTGCCTTAGAAAATAATATATTCCAAATTTCTTGAAGATATCTCCTCAAACACTTCATTCCGATCGTTGACTTTGTTTGACAAATATATGTACATATGTTATAGGGAGCCGGATAGGCGGTTCTAACAAATCAGCAGCTTCTTGACGAGAAAAAGACCTGTGCAAAATTTCAAAGCGATATTTCAAAAACTAAGGAACTACGTAGTCAGGTATTTACCGCCTAATAAATATGGCTAAATCGACTTGCTCGTCACGCTGAGCATTTATATTGGGTAGTCAAAAAAGTCTAAATATATAAATTTTATAATACCTCCGACGTTTCCCACTGGGTGTTCTAAGCTTCGTTTCCAATTTTTATATACCCCGTTCATGCCGTAAAATGACTTGAGGCTTGATACTTGATATTTGTATTTGAAGAGATTTCATAAGCTTTTGTCTGTATGTATTAAAGAAAAAGTGGCTTACATTTTAGAGATTTGGTTGCTAAATGCATTTTGACCCACTTTACTAGGACTAAGTAGTTCGATGTGTGCATAATAGAAATAATATATTAGGTGCATAACTTCGAAAATGCAGAGTACGTATAATTGTAGGCAACATATATTTCCTTTTCAGAACAGTCGCGAGTTTATGAAATCGAAAGGAACCATTTATTTAATAAAGAAGAATAAAGAACAATTGTATGATTATGGACTAAAATAGAGCCTGAGTGTATACAATCTGAATAATTGGAAATTTTGCTACAACTCGTTTTACAAACAGTCAATGTGGTAAAAATTAGTCAGTACCCTGATACTCAGTTATCGCAAAAAAAAGGAAATTGGGTGTGAAACTTGGATAAAAAATCAGCTACATATAATACTGCGCTTAAATGCAAGCAAATTATATTTAATTCCATCGTTAATCCACACAACATCAATTAAATGTTGCCTACATTTAGGCTCATAGTTCCAAATGCAGTTTAAATTACAAACCAAAGTAGTTTAAAAATTTATAAAAAATGTTCAATCTCAATCAAAAATGAAAGGGAGTTTTCGAAACCTAGTATACTGCTTTTCCGGCTTTTAGCATATTAAAACCAAAAATATCGATAAAACAAAAACTTGATTTGTAATCAAATAATTTCTAATCAATTTGTTTGTTAAGACTTTTTTAATAAAAATAAATAATTTTAAATATTCTCGCTTTTCATATGAGATTTGCCAAGAAAAAAAGTTATTGCTTGAAACTATCTATTCATACGAATTATTTATTTAGCTATTTTATACGAATTATTTATTTAACTATTATATATTTACACAATTGTGTACGATATATACATATGTATGTGTATATAAGCAGTTTTCGCACAAAAAGCATTAGCTTTCAAATGGATTTGCTGAAAGTTTTTAATGAATGCCAGTTGTAGATAAAAAGTTTTAAAAGCACAAGCCTAAGCTCTAGCACACACTATACCAAAACAGACAAGCATATATAACAAACAGTTATATTAGTTATCGTAACTAAATAGCAAACAACCACAAAATGGGTTAAAGGTGCTGCAAAGTTTGGCAAATGGTATCATTTTTGAAATTTATGCATGTGTTTATATGTGAGTATATGATGCAAACGCATGAATTTTGGACAGTTTTTCGCAAAATTGCGCTTAGCTACTTTATTCTAACTTGCATTGCAGCTTACTTGATAATTATTTGCATAATTTGTGAATGTGTTTGTTGTGTCATTCCTTGACTTGACTAATCCAGCTTACAGAAAAGAACATTTCGAAAGTATTAACATTCAACAACATGAGAGATAAGTAGACTTGGATCAGTGCAAAGGTTGAAATATTCGAATATGTACCATACACTTATTAGATGGCTGTATATAGTACTTATATACAAGATATTTATTATAAAATTGATCGGTACTTTTGTGTGGGAAACTTCGGCTCACCATGCGGAAATATTGGCCAACATTTTCATTTCATACAATACCTTACCGCAATTGACCGCAATTTTATCTTGGCAAGACCTACCATTTCGACGATCTGACGCAGTTTAGATCAACAGTTTTTATTGCCCAAGAACTGATAAAGACAGTAAGCTTAATGAAAATATTAAAATTTCAAACTATGTTGTACGCTGACTACACAAAAAAAAAATAATTTAATTTTTTCAAAAAGGTGGCAACACTTATAAAAATTTTTATTGGCACCAACACTTTAATTTGATGCTAGTATTGCAATTATTGTTGTATCTTACGGTTATTATTGATTTCTAAATTATAAAATCATGGCAACCCTGTTAAAAATATTTTCTACTAGAAACCATTAAAACCCTTATGCGTCTAATACCCCTATTGCAGTGTATTTTAGACTATCTGCTTTCAACATAAAAATTGCAAACAGTTGGCAACTCTTTTAGGAAAAAACTGTTATACCCTCTCTCCTCTCCGATCCTCTGGTTGACGTTTTTCACGTTAAGGAGTTGACCTGGCTTTGATCCTGGCAAGTTGCAAGAGTGCAAAATGTTCGGTTGTACGGTTTTTTATTCAGGGTAATTTAACAAAATTTCTAAGTTCTTTTAAGAAGTTCTAATATGGTAGCGCTGTTTTTCAAAAGCGAACTGTTTTTCAAGCACAAAAATTTTTCCGAAACCTAATATTTAATCGAGATTTTTTTTACTCAGTGTGTTTGAATAAAAAATATCAAACAATGTGGCAATGCTCCTCAAAAATATTTTCACTTGCAAGTCTTTTTCGAAGGCAAAAATTTCTCGGAAATTTGTACATATATCGGTAATCTAATAATCGTAATTTTATTCAATCAGAGTAACATACAGGTGGAAGGCTCCTGAAAATTAATTTATTGTATTTTTTTTTAACGAGGATCTTTCTTCAATTTTGTGACCATTATTAAATCATATCTTTATTTTATCAGTCTATTTAAATAAAAAAATTTTAAACATCTGGCAACGCTGATAAAAAAATTTTCAAAAGCGAACTTTTTTCAAAGGCTTTTCCGAAACCTCTTGACAATGTAACAATCATATTCTAAATAATTTTCTTAATTAAATCAAACAGGTGGCATCGCTATACAACAATATTTCCATATACATTTTTTTTTTCAATAACAAAACTTTGTCCGAAGCCTCTTAACCATAAAATCATAGTTTTAATTAATCAGTGTAATTAACTCTTTTCGTTGCGGTGGCCACCACAGGTAACCACCTATATTTTGAGGTTTTACTCAACACAGCGCCATCTTACGGAAATCATAGGTACCGTCGGCTGTCAATAAGCAAACTATGCGATCCTTATGAAAAAAAATATTTGAAAATAAACAGAGCAACCGTCGATTACAGTCATTAAAGTTTAGTAAAATTCGCGAACTTCACAGTCGTGGTTGTGTGTGCTAATTTTATCTTCCCTTGTGAGCACAAAATAAATATTGTGGTTTAATTTTGTGCAAAATACGTACTTTGTTATTAACAAAAAAAAAAGTAAAATCTTTTAAAACTTTTAAGTAAATTAGACTTATTCAAAGTGGTTACCAGCGGTAGCCACCGTGCGGTAAGTGGCTAAATTATGAGAAAGTTCACGGTAAAGTGCAAGGTAGAATATATTTACTCCTTTTAGGTAAAATGGCCAAGAACAAGTTGTCGGATCGGGAAATTGAAGCATTCTTGTTTCAAGATATACCTTCAGACATTGATAGCTGTGCAGGTGGTGATCTGTCTGATGAGGATGATCAATAGGAAGAGGGGTCTTCTTTATTAGACCAGAATCTTCTTCTGTCAGATGACGAGTTTGATTGTGGCAATGAAATTCCAATAGCTCAGCTACTTGGAAGTAATAAATCGGCTAACCAAGTTGCTCCGCTACCATTTCATTCATTGCAACCTCCCAAATGGAAGAAAGCGTATAAAATTTTGGATCCTGATAACTTTGAGCCTTCATCTTATTTTCCGGACGAAATACATGATTTAGTAGTGAGCCATAGTGTGACTCCTCTCAAAATTTTTAATTTACTTTGGACGGATAACATTATGCAACACATATTATTTCACACGAACCTAGGTGCGCCCTTTTATAGAAATGCTCCGAGAATCTTACAAAAAAAAATCTATAACCACTCTGAAAAGATCGCTATCGACGAGTCAATGATCAAATTCAAAGGTACAAGCAGTCTGAAGCAATATATGCCGAAAAAGCCTATCAAAAGGGGATATAAGGTATGGACAAAGTGTGCTTCTTCAGGATATTGTCTGGATTTCAATATATATGCAGGAAAAATCGAAAAGAAGGTGGAAACTAATTTAGGAGGCAATGTCGTAAAAAAATTTTGCGAGGGACTGGAAAATAAGAACCATAGAGTATATTTCGACAATTATTTTAATAGCTACGAGCTCCAGGTCGATTTACGCCATAAAAAGATATGTGCATGTGGAACAGTAAATGAATCGCGTAAACACCTTCCAAATTTGAAGCCAGATAATCAACTAAAGCGCGGCGAGTTCGATTATCGAGTCAGTGATAATCAAATGGTTTCATTTCTGAAATGGAAAGATAAACGTTCTGTTTTCATCTTAAGTTATTTCCACGATCCTAGAAATGGAGTTTGCGTCCGAAGAACAGAAAAAACTGGGGAGAAAGTGGAAGTGCCTTACCCTCTAGCATTGAAAGATTATAACGAAAACATGAACTTCGTAGATAAATTCGATCAATTGAAGGGTAGCTACGCGATTGATCGAAAATCTAAAAAGTGGTGGCACCGCATATTCTTTCATTTTTTAGATTCCACAGTGGTAAATGCAATTTATGCAATGGTAATTTATAAAGAGTGCCAAAAAGACGAAACATCAGGATTAGATGAACTGTGCCTCAAGGACTTTAGACGCCAAGTTTATCAAGATATGCTTACACCGGCCTATGTCAGCAATAAGAGAAGGTTTTCGCAAATCTCTGACAAATCTTCACCTAAATGTGCTTCTATCAAGAAGCACAAACACGAGGTACCTGAATCAATACGACTTGCTGAAGGTAACCATCAACCAATAAGAGGTACTAAAAGGCGATGCAGTGCATGTAGCACGAAAAACAAACCAATATGCACAGTATGGAGCTGCGTAATATGCCAAGTACCTCTTTGCTACAGGGAAGGAAAACAATGTTTTAATAATCACCATCGTCGTTTGTAATATACTATGTATTTTATTGTTTTAAATAAAGAAAAAAAACCAAAAATTTGAACACTTATTTCACAGTGGTTACCATAAGTAACCACCTTATAACGGACCCCCCCACTGACGTACAACAAAAAAAGTTGCAGCTATCTCTTAATTTGACCCTCCTAACAAGAGTATGCTAGAATTTGTGTTTCTAGCCTTGCCAGATAAAAACCGTGACGTAAAGAGTTAAATAAGAAAGAAAAGAAAGACAAAAATTTTCTTATAAAATTTTTCTTATAAAAAAATTTTTTCTTTCTTTTCTTTCTTATTTAATTATATTGAAAATTTTTTATAAGAAACTTTTTTTCAATGACAAAAATCTGTACGACACCTCTTACCCATACAACAATCATACACCGTTATCGCATAAAATAGTTCAAAAAAGTGGCAGCGCTCCTCAAAAATATTTTTGTATGAAAATTTTTTTCAAGGATAAAAATTTTTCCAAAACCTACAACAAAAATTTCAGTGTAATTGAATAACAATTTTTAAATAGGTGGCAGCGCTCCACAAAATATTTTTGTATAGAATTTTATTTTAATAAAAAATTATAATTTTTCGATAAACTAATATCCCAAACGTATCTCAATGCTTCCTTTCACGCAAGCAATCAACAGGCAAACCATTCACTCCTTTTTTTTATGCTCAAATTCCATTTCATTTGTATTGCAGGCAAAGTAATTAAAAAAAATCAACTGCCGATTTACAATAATAAAGCGTCGAGCAATCGCATTTAACATTTCGCAGAACAGCAATTTGTAAATGCAACTCTGACCCAAACAAACAAACAATGGTCATGCAATGGACCATTAAATTGCATAGCAGCGATTTATTGTTTCACTTTCATTCACAAAACTATTAAATAAATATCTGAGCAAAAGTGATTTTCTCTTGCGAAATAATATTCTGCTTTATGCAAGTAAAGCATGATTTTTTAAGTTTCACTTTTCAGTTCTTTTTGAATGCAGAGCAATGAAATATATGTGCGAAATCCAATACATTAATGATGGATTGTGCGTACACTTCGCTGTGTTTGCGGTTTCTTTTGACTTTCGTTTGAACGCAATATGCTTTTTTCGAAATTTCCACTGACATTCATACCGATGAATACGAATGTTATAGGGATGTAATGTATTTTAAAAAATAAAAATATTATTTACATTTTTTTGTGTGCTATAGGGAGTGTGAGTGGCAAGCGCATTTATTATTGTATATAACTTACATAATGTTAAGTAATTTTATATTACTTTATGTTAAGATTTTTAATTATTAGAGCTATTTTATCGAGAGCTAGTGGACGAGATTGCCAAAAAAGAGAGAATTTTAAGTCAGAATTGTTCGTTTGATTTATTGTGATAGACTAAAATGAAGTGAGTAAGAGAAAGGATTACAAACTAGTATACAAAGAGATGAGGATAACGGAAAATAGTGATGGGAAGTGTTGCCACGCATATATAATTCCAACAGGAATTTTTAATTGTATAAAGTTTAATAAATTTTCAAAAATACGTTGCAAGTAATAGCACGCCTCATTGCAGGCAACATACATATATATCAATTACTTTTCAGTGATCTCATTATGAATTACGTGTGCGCACTTATTATGGAGGTTTTAGCGATCTACATCCATGTGACCAAATAAACCATTCTCTGATGATAAGAACTTAGCAGCCAAACAATTAAATATAATTATGAAACTTTGGTAAAGAATAAGTTATACACAGTATAATAGTACGCCTTAATATAGACAAAGTACAAATTAATGCCTACATTTAAGCGCGAATTTTTGTTCAAATTGGCACTAAAAGGTTATGATTACATGCTATTTTCATAATTTTTATAATATTATAGATATATACATATATGTGTGTATATATGGTAATTAAACAACGACAGCATATCCATGTAAATGCCATAAGGTCTGAAAAAATAGGCATTTAAATTTTTTTTTTTTCATAAAATTACAAGCGAATTTTAACCTTCAGCAAAGCTATTTCCATTGAATGGATAATACCTTGCATAATTTACTGGATATAACTATTTGATTTGCGATATTATTTTTTTTTGGTTCAGCAGCCACTTTTTGCTTAAATTGTCTTAATTTTTAAAGCTGTGCAGGTTTTTTGGAATTACAACAAATATTACATAGTTTTATTTTTTACAATATCAACGATTTAAGTACGTATTGAAAAAACATATTAATCCGAAGAATTTTTACAAGGAGAAATTCTTAACATGTTCGATTTCATTAGTACTAGTTTGTAGATACAGGTCTGATCAAGAACTTAAGCGAAAGTATATTTCTAAGAAAAGTATTCAATTTTTCCATCCTTTTTTTATTACTTAAAAGTTTTCAGAAAATAAAATTCGATGAAATGAAAAAAACACCTATTTTCGATATAAAAGATATGGAAATATGACCTTGGAAAAATTTGAAAAAACTCTACGTATTTTCGGAGATACAGTCGACGTGGCGTCCGCACTCACTAGAATTGTCTCCCAAAATTTAAACGTTTTTGTTGATACCTCAAGTTCTACTGAACCGATTCCTTTGAAATTTAGTATATATCTTCTTTATACAATGGCCTATCGTGTCATAGCGTGTATTTCAAAAATTTTGATTTGAAGTTTTTTTAAAAAAATCGAAAGGGTCGAAAACGCGGGTCATAAACAAAATTTTTTTCAAGTCGACGTCATTTTTTTTTTTTTTTTTTTTTTGAAAAACTTCATCCCGATAACGACATTCTTACTAATGAAGAATCCTCTTGTTTTTTGTGTTTTAGGGGCTGAATCACGTCAACCAAGACGCACCGTTTTTTTTGAAGCCCCCGCTACACCGGCCCGTATCTCGACGAATTTTGGTTTTTTTTTTTTGCAATTTTTTTTTATATTACTAAAATGTCAATAAAAACGTATAAAAAAATTGATAGTAAATATGTTTTCTATTTTTTTATCTTAGTTTAAAAATGCCTAACATTCAAGCGTCTCTAGACAAGAATACCTCCTTAAGGGGCTATACCAGTGAAACGCATAAAAAATGAGGTGATTTTCGAGATTTTTTTTAAAGAAAGAACTGAATTGAATGCTTCGAACTTCTTTGAACATAATAAGATATATTTTTAGCTAAATTTAAATTTTTTTTTTACAAAAATAATGAAAAATAGCGAAGTTATGCGCTGTCTTCGGAGGTCCCAAAATATAAGAGCCCCAACTGCTCGAAAAAACAAAAAACAAGAAAAAACGTTAACTTCGGTTGCACCGAAGCTAAATACCCTTCACAGGTGCATTTCTGTTAGTAACTATGTGTCCAGTTTGTATAGAAGCTATATGCTATAGTAACTCGTTCTGAACAATTTCTTGGGAGATTACATTGTTACCTTAAAAAATAATCTATACCAAATTTCGTGAATATATCTCGTCAAATGTTAAAGTTGTCCATACAAGGACTTGATTCCGATCGTTCAGTTTGTATGGCAGCTATATGCTATAGTTAACCGATCTGAACAATTTCTTCGGATATTACATTGTTGCCTTAGAAAATAATATATACCAACTTTCGTGAATATATCTTGTCAAATGTGAAAGTTTTCCATACAAGGACTTGATTCCGATCGTTCAGTTTGTATGGCAGCTATATGTTATAGTTAACCGATCTGAACAATTTTCTCGGATATTACATTTTTTCCCTAGAAAATAATCCATACCAAATTTGGTGATGATACATTGTCAAATGCGAAAGTTTTCCATACAAGAACTTGATTCCGATCGTTCAGTTTGTATGGCAGCTATATGCTATAGTCAACCGATCTGAACAATTTCTTCGGAGACTACATTTTTGCCTTAGAAAATATTATATACCAAATTTCGTGAATATATCTTGTCAAATGTGAAAGTTTTCCATACAAGGACTTGATTCCGATCGTTCAGTTTGTATGGCAGCTATATGTTATAGTTAACCGATCTGAACAATTTTCTCGGATATTACATTTTTTCCCTAGAAAATAATCCATACCAAATTTGGTGATGATACATTGTCAAATGCGAAAGTTTTCCATATGAGAACTTGATTCCGATTGTTCAGTTTATATGGCAGCTATATGCTATAGTGGTCCGATATCGGCCGTTCCGACAAATGAGCAGCTTCTTGAAGAGAAAATGACGTTTGCAAAATTTCAAAAGGATATCTTAAAAACTGTGGGACTAGTTCGTATATATACAGACAGACGGACAGACGGACAGACAGACGGACATGGCTAAATCGACTCAGCTCAACATCCTGATCATTTATATATATACTTTATAGGGTCTCCGACGCTTCCTTCTGGGTGTTACAAACGTCGTGACAAAGTTAATATACTCTGTTCAGGGTATAAAAAGTTATTTGAAAGCGTCAAACTGGTATGGCCTCTTAATTCCCACCGGATGTAATACACTTATGCCAACGACTTTTCCAGTTCTTGAAACGTTTTTCACGGGCACATTTTAGGATGGCCTTCAGCTTCATCATATCTCATCGATCGGCTGAAAACGGCTTCATACGCAGCCGAATCTGCTGAATACAGTGGTTGACCGATGGTGCTCATTGCGTTTTGGCTTAAACCCGGTCACAATCGCTACTCGTTTGGAAAAACAAATTATCTTTATCGGGACGAGTAGAGCCAGAACGCTTCTAATACTCAAAATATTCACAAAAATAATTCCAAAGGACCCGCGAGCGATGTCGAGCGCTCTTGCCTTCCAATTTTCAAACACCATACGCTTCACTTTTTCATATTTTCATCAGCTGAAAAGGTCGAAAATCGTCCAGAACGAGACATGTCTTCAATGATCTCCCGATCGTCTTTGAAGCATTTTGCAGTTTTGAGAAGCATTTTTTTTTTCTGAAAAA
>CM050323.1:152561633-152582702 GCA_027475135.1 Bactrocera correcta
GACTTAAAATTTAGCATAGATGTCACTAACAGTATTAGTACCAACTTAAAAAAATTTATGATTCGAAAAACACGCAAAGTATAAATTAAAAATTCACAATGATTAAAGTAGTATATAAAATATCAGCACGACGAACTGAGACGATTTAGCCACGTCCTTCTGTGCGTCCATACTTATTGCCTTAGTTTTTGAGCTATCTAATCGTACATGTATTTTCTACAAATCCACATTTCTCGAAGAAGTTTTCCATTTATCGGAACCGCCGATATCGTCTCACTATATCATATAAATGCCATACAACTTTTATAAATTTAAATTTTAAATTTTTTTTAGTTGGCAAGATTTTTCATAAAACTTAGCAAATACTATTTTCCAAGAAAGCGCTTTAATTTTCCAAGGAAATATTCACAACGAACGCCTATAGCATATAACTCTCGTACAAACTGGAGCTTCAAAGGTAAAACAAAGATTTTTTATACCACTTTATACTGTAAGGAATGCACCTGCAAGGCAAGCAAACAGTTGTACTCATTTTTTCCACTTTGAGTGAAATTTTAAACTAAAGTGCCCAAATATTTATGTCTTGCATAACCTTTGCTTCAAATGAACACTAATTAATTATAAGCTTGATTGGATAATGCACGTAAAACTTATAAAAATATAAGCATAAATCATTTTAAAATCTAACTTTAACTTGATTTTCCATCTCCATAATAAAAATCATTTTATTTTTTTAACTATCAATTAATTCTTTCCTATCGATTTTTTGAATATATGATTTCTTTCAGCCTTGACATTTCTTCAATGAGTTTTCTATTTTATTTTCATAAGCTAAAATGCGATTGTTAACATGGATTGGCAACACACACCGTTTTCTCTATTCAATAACTATATTCCTTAACTAATTGGTGTACACAGTGACATATACTCCTTCTGAGGATGGCAGACGTATTATATGACGAATAAAGAGAACTGCTCTGCGTGATTTCTTAAGTAGGTGGCTCTTAAATTGTTAAAGCAGCGCTGATTCTTGAATCCGTATCATTTTCGCAAACCCCAAGGGATATATATTTACGTATGTGTGTACGGTTGAGTGTACGAGGGTGACCATTATTTCCCAGTATGTTTTTTTTTTTGCTGGTATCCACTTAATTATCTGTTTCTACCTTAAAAAACTATACATTGTATAAAAACTATGTATTTTCAGTTTGCCTAAATAATTTTACTTTTATACTACTTGTATCTAATATGGAATTTTTGCGACTTTTGTATTAAATTTTTTATCACCAAAGCAAAGAAACCTACAACGACGCACTAGTATTATTCTAATACAAAATTCAACGCACTACAAAAAGCTTCGCAAATTTTTTCCATAAAACCACGCCTTCAAGATTTGTACGCAGTTAAAGACATGTAACAAATGTACTGAGCCTTCATACAAGTGCCTTATAAATTCCACGTTGCTCATGCGACATGGTGCACCGAAACTTCAGAAGCGTTCACAATAAAAACTTTACTTGGATAATAATGCACACCCTAGTGTATGTACAACTTAAGAAATAAATGTTTGCATGCTACATAAAGAATACTTCCATGTTGGATATTTGTTGTTGTGAGATGTTCTTCGCGGCGGCAAGTGTAACTCGAGCATGGCTTGTATTGCTTATTTATGCAAATATGTTAATGACGGAAATTATAATTTATGCCGAGCATTGTAATGATTGCGTTGACTAATACAACAATAACAACAACAGCAAGCTAAAAGAACTGAGAGCTGGCAACAAGCAACAGCAACAGCAACACCAGCAGCAAGCCGCAATAAAAGCAACAAAAGCAAAACAAACAATAGACAAGGGCGCTGTTAATATAAAGCGGGCGTTGAAACAATAATAACAAGCATTACAGCAGCAATTTGAAGCTTAAACATTAAGTCAAAAGGCAATCGTAAAAGCGAGAGACTGTCTTGCCAGATAAAGGGAATTCAAACTGCTAAATACAAGTTAGCATTTAAACACCAAAAGAAGAGAACGTGGCGAGCGCAGAGAAGGAGGTGGTAATAGAAATGGCAAACGCTATAGACCCAGCTGGAGTCAGCGCGTAAGACAATAAACATGAAAACGGGAAGGCATAAAAATTCAAATTTAATTTCCAAAAATCGCGACACGCAGATATGCGCCACCGATGCGCGTGCAACGGGCGAACGAATGAGAGAAAATGCGCAAAACACACACAAAATGAAGATAAACGCAATGCGACACACACACACATACATATATCTACGGGCTGCCTCGGCGTGGGCAAATAAGTGTAATAATAAAATTGCTACAAAGAGATAAAACAAACTGACAGGCGGGAGGACACCTTGGCAGCAGCCGTTAAAAACAAACAGCCAACAACAACTACAGCAAACATTGTACGTCAGCGCTGAAACTAAATTCAACTGGCAGAAGTTTAAATTATGTTGCAACAGTAACAACAGCAGCAACAACAACAACGACAACAACAATAGCTACTAACATGCAAATTTCAAAGCTTACTTGCCGCGCCGGCAGAGATAAGAAACTTAAATGGTTTTCGCTGCCAACGCAAGCACAAAGGCATGAAACAAAAATAACAAAAATTCTAACGAGTGTCAAAATAACGCATAATACTTGTATATAACAATAACAACGCCAACAGCACGGCGACAACGTAGTTTTAACATAACTTTGGACGTTTTAAGCGTCTATGGCTGATGCTTTACGGATTCACAAAGCTAAAGCGACTGCTGATTAACGCCCGCACAAAGGCATATATAAATGTATATACATACATACTATATACAAATAATACATATATATATAAGTATATATATATATATATACACACTATATAACTTAATATATAGGTTTATGCACATCCGCCTGCCTAACAGCCTGCACCACATTTCGTTTTATGTGTCGCCGGCCACACTTTTCGGTGTCCTTGTCCTTTCTGCCTTTGTGTGCGTATTTTAATTCCAACTTTTTTCTCGCTTGTGGACTTAGTTGGTTGTGCTAAATTTTTATCTTGTCACTGTCCGGTTCATAAACGCCATGAATAAAGGCGCCAAGCAAAAGTGTCTCCTGTGTGTGCCAAGGTGTTGGCGCTTAGGCATGAAGCGCACACAAAATGCTGCTGACCTATTTATTGCTACACAGGTGGCTAGACATTTGCGGGAACAAATGTATTTCGGTGCGGCATTATGTAATATGTATATGAGTCTTGTAAGCTCTAAATTTTAACAGTGCAATGTGACCTTAAGAAAAGTGACTTAGTGGGCTCACACTGATCAGAGATATCTTAAGCGTAGAATAGAGTAGTTATTTGCGGAGTATGGGCTCCTTTTTTAAATTGGAACAAGAAAAAAAATAACTTCGTTTGCTTGGAAGCTATAATACCCTGCAGAAATACAAAAAAGAAATGGCTTTGCTATAGTAATCCGATCCCTACAATTTCTTCAGATATTACAGTATTGCCTGAAAGAAGTAACCGTCACAAATTTTATGAAGATATCTCCTCAAATGAAAAAGTTCTTTTTAGAAGCATTTCAATCCGAACGTTCACTTTGTGTGGCAGCTATATGCTGTATTGATCCGATGTAATCAATTTCTTAGGAGATTGCACCATTGTCTTAGACAATAATGCATGCCATAAAATATATGAAGATATCTCGTCAAATGGAAAAGTTTTTTATATAAGCATTTGATTCTAACCTGTCAGTTTGTATGGCAGCTATATGCTATAGTAAGCCGATCTGAACAATTTCTTCGTATATTACATTGCCTTAGAAAATAATATATTCCAAATTTCTTGAAGATATCTCCTCAAATGAAAAACTTTTCCAAACAAACACTTCATTGCGATCGTTCGCTTTGTATGACAGGTATATGTATGGTATAGTAAGCCGATATCGGCGGTTGTTACAAATCGGCAGCTTCTTGACGAGAAAAAGACCTGTGCAAAATTTCAGAGTGATATTTCAAAAACTAAGGAACTATGTAGTCAGGTATTTACAGCCTAATAAATATGGCTAAACCGACTTGCTCGTCCCGCTGAGCATTTATGTATATTGAGTAGTCAAAAAAGTCTAAATATATAAATTTTGTAATATCTCCGACGTTTCCCACTGGGTGTTACAAGCTTCGTTTCCAATTTTTATATACCCTGGTCATGACGTAAAATGACTAGAGGCTTGATACTTGATACTTGTATTTGAAAAGATTTCATAAGCTCTTGTCTGTATGTATTAAAGAAAAAGTGGCAGACATCTCAGAGATTTGGTTCCTAAATGCATTTTGACCCACTTTACTATGACTAAGTAGTTCGATGTGTGCATAATCTAGATATAAACTATTAGGTGCATAACTTCGATAAAGCAGAGCACGTCTAATTGTAGACAACATTTATTTCCTTTTCAGAACAGTCCCGAGTTTATGAAATCGAAAGGAACCATTTATTTAATAAAGAAGAATAAAGAACAATTGTATGATTATGGACTAAAATAGAGCCTGAGCGTATCCAATGTGAATAATTGGAAATTTTGCTACAACTCTTATTACAAAGAGTCAGTGTGGTAAAAATTAGTCAGTACGCTGATACTCAGTTATCGCAGAAAAAATATGAAATTGGGTGTGAAACTTGGATAGGAAATCAGCTACATATAATACTGCGCTTAAATGCATGCAAATTAAATTTAATTCCATCATTAATCTACACAACATCAATTAAATGTTGCCTACCTTTAGGCTCATAGTTCCAAATACAGTTTAAATAACAAACCAAAGTAATTTAAAATTTTATAAAAAATGTTTAATCTCAATCAAAGACAAAAAAAACGTTAACTTCGGTTGCACCGAAGCTAAATACCCTTCACAGGTGCATTTCTGTTAGTAACTATGTGTCCAGTTTGTATGGAAGCTATATGCTATAGTAACCCGTTCTGAACAAGTTTTTTAGAGATTACATTGTTACCTTAAAAAATAATCTATACCAAATTTCGTGAATATATCTTGTCAAATGTGACAATTTTCCATATAAGAACTTGATTCCGATCGTTCTGTTTGTATGGCAGCTATATGTTATAGTTAACCGATCTGAACAATTGCTTCGGAGACTACATTGTTGCCTTAGAAAATAATATATACCAAATTTCGTGAATATATTTTGTCAAATGTGAAAGTTGTCCATACAAGAACTTTATTCCGATTGCTCAGTTTGTATGGTAGCTATATGCTATAGTTAACCGATCTGAGCAATTTTCTCGGATATTACATTTTTGCCCTAGAAAATAATCTATACCAAATTTGGTGAAGATACATTGTCAAATGCGAAAGTTTTCCATATGAGAACTTGATTCCGATCGTTCAGTTTATATGGCAGCTATATGTTATAGTGGTCCGATATCGGCCGTTCCGACAAATGAGCAACTTCGAAAAAATGACGTTTGCAAAATTTCAAAAGGATATCTTAAAAACTGAGGGACTAGTTCGTATATATACAGACAGACGGACAGACGGACAGACAGACGGACATGGCTAAATCGACTCAGCTCAACATACTGATCATTTATATATATACTTTATAGGGTCTCCGACGCTTCCTTCTGGATACCCTGTTCAGGGTATAATTAAAGGGAGTTTTCGAAACCTAGTATACTGCTTTTCCGGCTTTTAGCATATTAAAACCAAAAATATCGATGAAACAAAAACTTGATTTGTAATCAAATATTTCTAATCAATTTGATTGTTTAGACTTTTTTAATAAAAATAAATAATTTTAAATATTCTCGCTTTCCATATGAGATTTACCAAGAGAAAAGTTATAGCTTGAAACTATCTATTCATACGAATTATTTATTTAGCTATTATATATTTACACAATTGTGTACGATATATACATATGTATGGGTATAGTATAAGCAGTTTTCGCACAAAAAGCATTAGCTTTCAAATGGATTTGCTGAAAGTTTTTAATGAATGCCAGTTGTAGATAAAAAGTTTTAAAAGCACAAGCCTAAGCTCTAGCACACACTATACCAAAACAGACAAGCATATATAACAAACAGTTATATTAGTTATCATAACTAAATAGCAAACAACCACAAAATGGGTTAAAGGTGCAGCAAAGTTTGGCAAATGGTATCATTTTTGAAATTTATGCATGTCTTTATATGTGAGTATATGATGCAAACGCATGAATTTTGGACAGTTTTTCGCAAAATTGCGCTCAGCTATTTTATTCTAACTTGCATGCAGCTTACTTGATAATTATTTGCATAATTTTTGAATGTGTTTGTTGTGCAATTCTTTGACTTGACTATTCCAGCTTACAGAAAAGATCATTTCGAAAGTATTAACATTCAACAATATGAGAGATAAGTAGACTTAGATCAGTACAAATGTTGAAATATTCGAATATGTACCATACACTTATTAGATGGCTGTATATAGTACTTATATACAAGATATTTATTATAAAATTGATTGGTACTTTTGTGTGGGAAACTTCGGCTCACCATGCGGAAATATTGGCCAACATTTTCATTTCATACAATACCTTACCGCAATTGACCGGGATTTTGTCTTGGCAAGACCTACCATTTCGACGATCTGACGCAGTTTAGATCAACAGTTTTTATTGCCCAAGAACTGATAAAGACAGTAAGCTTAATGAAAATATTAAAATTTCAAACTATGTTGTACGCTGACTACACAAAAAAAAAATAATTTAATTTTTTCAAAAAGGTGGCAACACTTATAAAAATTTTTATTGGCACCAACACTTTAATTTGATGCTAGTATTGCAATTATTGTTGTATCTTACGGTTATTATTGATTTCTAAATTATAAAATCATGGCAACCCTGTTATAAATATTTTCTACTAGAAACTATTAAAACCCTCTTCCGCCTAATACCCCTATTGCTGTATATTTTTCGACTATCTGCTTTCAACATAAAAATTGCGAACAGTTGGCAACTCTTTTAGGAAAAAACTGTTATACCCTCTCTCCCATCTCCCATCTTCTGGTTGACGTTTTTCACGTTGACCTGGCTTCGATCCTTGCCTTTATTTCATCAGGGTAATTTAACAAAATTTCTAAGTTCTTTTAAGAAGTTCTAATATGGTAGCGCTGTTAAAAGTATTTTCAAAAGCGAACTGTTTTTCAAACACAAAAATCTTTCCGAAACCTATTGACCATATAATACTTAATCGAGATTTTTTTTAATCAGTGTATTTGAATAAAAAATAAAGTATTTTCACTTGCAAATCTTTTTCAAAGGCAAAAATTTCTCCGAAATATGTACATATGTCGATAATCTAATAATCGTAATTTTATTTAATCAGAGTAACATACAGGTGGCAAGGCTCCTGAAAATTAATTTAGTTGTATTTTTTTTAACGATAATCTTTCTTAAATTTTGTGACCATTATTAAATCATATCTTTATTTTATCAGTCTATTTAAATAAAAAAAGTTTAAACAACTGGCAGCACTGATAAAAAATTTCAAAAGCGAACTTTTTTCAAAGGTTTTTCCGAAACCTCTTGACCATGTAACAATCATATCCTAGATAATTTTCTAAATTAAATAAAACAGGTGGCATCGCTCCACAATAATATTTCCATATACAATTTTTTTTCTTTTTTTTTCAATAACAAAACTTTGTCCTAAGCCTCTTAACCATAAAATCATAGTTTTATTTAATCAGTGTAATTAAATAAGAAAGAAAAGAAAGACAAAAATTTTCTTATAAAATTTTTCTTATAAAAAAATTTTTTCTTTCTTTTCTTTCTTATTTAATTATATTGAAAATTTTTTATAAGAAACTTTTTTTCAATGACAAAAATCTGTACGACACCTCTTAACCATTTAACAATCATACACCGTTATCGCATAAAATAGTTCAAAAAAGTGGCAGCGCCCCTCAAAAATATTTTCATATGCAAATTTTTTTCAAGGATAAACATTTTTTCCAAAACCTATTAACCATACAACAAACATTTCTGTGTAATTGAATAACAATTTTTAAATAGGTGGCAGCGCTCCACAAAATATTTTTGTATAGAATTTTGTTTTAATAAAAAATTACAATTTTTCGATAAACTAATATCTCAAACGTATCTCAATGCTTCCTTTCACTCAAGCAATCAACAGGCAAACCATTCACTCCTTTTTTTTTTTGTTGGTTATGTTCAAATTCCATTCCATTTGTATTGCAGGCAAAGTAATTAAAAAAAATCAACTGCCGATTTACAATAATAAAGCGGCGAGCAATCGCATTTAACATTTCGCAGAACAGCAATTTGTAAATGCAACTCTGACCCAAACAAACAAACAATGGTCATGCAATGGACCATTAAATTGCGTAGCAGCGATTTATTGTTTCACTTTCATTCACAAAACTATTAAATAAATATCTGAGCAAAAGTGATTTTCTCTTGCGAAATAATATTCTGCTTTATGCAAGTAAAGCATGATTTTTTAAGTTTCACTTTTCAGTTCTTTTTGAATGCAGAGCAATGAAATAAATGTGCGAAATCCAATACATTAATGATGGATTGTGCGTACACTTCGCTGTGTTTGCGGTTTCTTTTGACTTTCGTTTGAACGCAATATGCTTTTTTCGAAATTTCCACTGACATTCATACCGAAGTTAACTTTAGCGATGAATACGCATGTTATAGGGATGTAATGTATTTTAAAAAATAAAAATATTATTTACATTTTTTTGTGTGCTATAGGGTGTGTGAGTGGCAAGCGCATTTATTATAGTATATAACTTACATAATGTTAAGTAATTTTATATTACTTTATGTTAAGATTTTTAATTATTAGAGCTATTTTATCGAGAGCTAGTGGACGAGATTGCCAAAAAAAGCGAGACTTTTAATTCAGAATTGTTCGTTTGATTTATTGTGAGAGACTAAAATGAAGTGAGTAAGAGAAAGGGATTACAAACTAGTATACAAAGAGATGAGGATAACGGAAAATAGTGATGGGAAGTGTTGCCACGCACATATAATTCCAACAGGAATTTTTAATTGTATAAAGTTTAATAAATTTTCAAAAATACGTTGCAAGTAATAGCACGCCTCATTGCAAGCAACATACATATATATCAATTACTTTTCAGTGATCTCATTATGAATTACGTGTGCGCACTTAATATGGAGGTTTTAGCGATCTACATCCATGTGACCAATTAAACCATTCTCTGATGATAAGAACTTAGCAGCCAAACAATTAAATATAGATATGAAACTTTAGTAAAGAATAAGTTATATACAGTATAATAGTACGCCTTAATATAGACAAAGTACAAATTTATGCCTACATTTAAGCGCGAATTTTTGTTCAAATTGGCACTAAAAAGTTATGATTACATGGTATTTTCATAAGTTGTATAATATTATAGATATATACATATAAGTATATATATATGGTGATTAAACAGTGACAGCATATCCATGTAATTGCCATAAGATCTGAAAAAATAAGTTTTTAAATTTTTTTTTTTTTCATAAAATTACAAGCAAATTTTAAAGTTCAGCGAAGCTATTTCCATTGAATGGATAATACTGTGCATAATTTACTGGAAATATTTGATTTGCGATATTAATTTTTTTGTTCAGCAGCCACTTTTTGCTTAAAATTGTCTTAAGTTTTAAAGCTGTGCAGGTTTTTTGGAATTATAATAAAAATTACATAGTTTTATTTTTTATAATATCAACGATTTAAGTACGTATTGAAAAAGCATATTAATGCAAAGAATTTTACAAGGAGAAATTCTTAACATGTTCGATTTCATTAGTACTAGTTTGTAGATACAGGTCTGATCAAGAACTTAAGCGAAAGTATATTTCTAAGAAAAGTATTCAATTTTTCCATCCTTTTTTTATTACTTAAAAGTTTTCACAAAAAAAAAAATTGGATGAAATGAAAAAACCACCTATCGTCGATATAAAAGATATGAAAATATGAAAATTTTTCTAAACTCGACTAATTTTCGGAGATACAGTCGACGTGGCGTCCGCGTTCACTAGAATTGTCTCCTAAACTTTAAACGTTTTTGTTGATATCTCAAGTTCTACTGAACCGATTCCTTTGAAACTTGTTATATATCTTCTTTATATAATGGTCTATCGTGTCATAGCGTGTATTTCAAAAGTTTTGATTTGAAGTATTTTTAAAAAATTCGGAAAGGTCGAAAACGCGGGTCAAAAACAAATTTTTTTTCAAGTCGACGCCATTTTTTTTTTTTTAAAACTTCAACCCGATAACGACATTCTTACTAATGAAGAATCCTCTTGTTTTTGGTGTTTTAGGGGCTGAATCACGTCAACCAAGACGCACCGTTTTTTTTGAAGCCCCCGCTACACCGGCCCGTATCTCGACGAATTTTGGTTTTTTTCTTGCAATTTTTTTTATATTACTAAAATGTCAATAAAAACGTATAAAAAAAATTGATAGTAAATATGTTTTCTATTTTTTTATCTTAGTTTAAAAAATGCCTAACATTCAAGCGTCTCTAGACAAGAATACCTCCTTAAGGGGCTATACCAGTGAAACGCATAAAAAATGAGGTAATTTTCGAGATTTTTTTTAAAAGAAAGTACTCAATTGAATGCTTCGAACTTCTTTGAACGTAATAAGATATATTTTTGGCTAAATTTTAAAATTTTTTTTACACAAAAATAATGAAAAATAGCGAAGTTATGCGCTGTCTTCGGAGGGGCCCCAACTGCTCGAAAAAACACAAAAAAAAATTATTTTGAAAGCGTCACACTGATATGGCCTCTTAATTCCCGCCAGATGTAATACACTTATGCCAACGACTTTTCCAGTTCTTAAAACGTTTTTCACGGGCACATTTTAGGATGGCCTTCAGCTTCGTCATGTCTCATCGTTCGGCAGAAAACGGCTTCACACGCAGCCAAATCTGGTGAATACGGTGGATGACCGATGGTGCTCATTGCGTTTTGGCTTAAATCCGGTCACAATCGGTACTGGTTTGGAAAAAAAAATTATATTTATCTAGACGAGTAGAGCCAGAACGCGTCTAATACTCAAAATATGCACAAAAATAATTCGAAAAGAACCGCGAGCGATGTCGAGCATACGCTTCACTTTTTCAGATTTTCATCAGCTGAAAAGGTCGAAAATCGTCCAGAACGAGACATGTCTTCAATGATCTCCCGACCGTCTTTGAAGCAGTTTTGAGAAGCATTTTTTTGAAATATCATTTACCTGGGGAATTTTTTTGTCACAATTTATAGTATATTTAAGTAAAAAGCGAAATATGTAGCAACATAGATTAGATTCACCCGTCCTTCTTAGAACCATAATTTTTATTATTACAAAAACTGCTTTCGTCTTCTATTCTTCTTGTTGTTATTAACTTCTTTGTTTACTATTATTTTTAAAGCTCAAAAGAAATCGAGAAAAACTTGCTGATATATACTTTCTTTTCAACATTTTCTTTGCATTCGCTTAAGAATATGTTCGCTATTTTCGCCTTACTTTATGAATTTCTATGTTGGTAAATACTTTTCTTAGAAATTACTGAAGCAGAGAGCTAAAAAGTTGTACCACCAAAGCGTGCCGCCTCATTAAGGTGTTTCTTATGCTTGTTTTGATACCCCAACCGCTTTGAGGTTGATCATTCTATGTCAAAAGCAAGTCTGCATTATCTACCAATTAATCTAATTTATTTATTTTTACTTTTTTTTTTTGGTTTTTTCGCCTGGATTATGACCTACTTAGGTACAAAATCTCCTACTTGTCTGGAACGCAATGTTCATTACTTTATTATTTATCATGCTCTCATTTTCATATTTTCGCTTTTTCTCAAACGTTTATTTTTCTGCTTTTTCGCATATCTCAGAAAACAAAAATATGTTCCGAGAAATGCATTGACATCTGCGTAAACTCAGCTCCCATTTGCATTACATCCATTGGAGTTAAAACCAAAAGCATAAAGCTTAGGAGTATACATTTGTATGTATATTTGTAATACCGCAAAGTAGCTAAGCTGACTAAAGGCAAAGAAAATATTTTTCCTTTATTTTATTTAAATAGAAAAACAGATTTTTCTATATTCCAAGTAATGGCAGTGGCAACATTAATTAATAAACTTTGTCGCTTCAAACTGTCCTTGTCATGTCACAAGCACGAAGCATGAAAGTCATAAACAGCTGTGCTTAACATCACTCAGAGTGCCACATGGAAATCCGTAAGTATATTTCTGCTGATTTTTATTTTATTTTTTATTTTTTTTTTTTATTTGCATGGAAGTCAAACGAAATAAAACTGCTTTGAAATAGTTAATATTTCAGTGGAAATAAAATTTCAATGGACATGACATTTTTCTTCATTTTTTATAGCTTTTTCCTAGTTCTATAATTTTCAAATAAATGCAACTCGAGTTTTTTTGTTTTTTTTATTTAAACTTTCATTTTTTTATTTGAGGATAAAAAATTAAAGCAAAATTCTTTGACTTTAAACTTTTGTAAGTTGGCCGTTAAATCCATTATATCCAAATTACAGTCATGTTATGTTGTTCTATATACAAGAAATAATAAATTAAGTAAGTATACTTAGACTTGCCATAAATTCTGTTACAAAGTTTACTGCATGCATTGTGTGTGAAGAAAAATTTTCAGAGAAAAGCGCACTTACTTCTTACTCTAATTTGAATGCAGTATCTGCTCATCTATTTTAATCAGAAACTGCAGGAGAAGTTTTAAGCTTCTCAAAAAACTTAAAATTTCGAGAATCGTTTTTCCAAAATGTCCACAGTTAATAACAAAAAGAGACGTGGACGGTCACGCATGAAACGAACCAATTCAGCCATAAAAACTGTACGGGAAATCATTCGCAGGGATACCCTTAGAAAATACAAAATTATGTCAAGGGAAATGAACGTAACGACCAGCTCGATTCGCGGTATTCACCTCATGGAGGCCTACCGTCGGCCAAATAGTCATCTTCGACAAAGCACTTCAGGCAAAGTAGGCTCAAAAGTTACTGTCAACGGCGATGAATTTATCCTTTTTACAATGAAAGAATATTCACTATTGAAGAAATTTTTAATAAACAATACAACACAATATACTGAGAAATTTGACGAGTTGAAAAAAATATTATTCCAAGTGCATAGCGTGATCACCATCCAACTGTTTTAGTGGGTGGATGGGGTGCTTCCAGTAAACGCGTTACACCTCTGTCTATATGTGGGCTGTTGAATTCCTCATAAGATTTGGAAAGTGTCAGAAAATCGTTAGTTCGAGCACTGGATCTTCCAGTAATATTCTGCTACAGCACACAAGGAAAAAACTAGCCAACAGTGGCTTAAAAAACAAAACTCCGAACTTTAAAGTTGCAGATGATTGATCGTCTGGAAATTCAGATTTGTGTCCATTGTACAGAAATTTGGAGAGTCTTAAAAAATCGTTGGTTCGAACAATTGAAATTGTGTCTGCTGCTACTGATGAATGCCCGAATCACTTAAGTGCTAGTCTGAAGCAAAAGGTCACCATTGGAATAAAATTTAATACATCGCTCGTCTAATATATGCATTATTAAGTAAAATTAATTTTATCAAAAAATATATTTTAATTTTTATAACCTTGTGAACATGTAACAAAACTTATGGATTGAAGTAAGTGGTGGAACAACTTTGCATGACATCTTAAGTTCATTTTAAGTAGCTACTATACATATGTAACTTATGTTAAGTTACATATGTTATGTTATGTTGTGTTATGATATGTTGCGTTATGCTATGTTAAGTTACATGTATGTAGGCAAGATCAATTGTACTTAACAAATTTAGAATGTGGTTTATTAATTAAAACTGATTTAAAAGATACAAAGAAACGATTTATGTAATATTAAAATTAATCCAGCCTTCTCTTGCCGCACGTACACTTCTTATTCGTTCTCGCGTCTTACTTCTCTTGCTCGTCTTTCTCGTCTTGATGGTACTCTTCTTCTTCTTCTCTATGCTGCCATATCGTTTCATTCCCACATATCGGCCATCCTGCGTGATATTCGTCTCGAATAACTAAGTAGAATCGTCGTCATCAAATGTATTTAGCCATTCTTTCATAAATTCTGCGCACGTTGTTGTTGTTTTTGGACCTTCGCCGTTACCCCAGTTTTTGGACATCGTAAGTGTTGTTTGGTTTTATGTTAGTAATTCGATAGGGGCCTAGAAACTTTTGTTTGAGCTTTAAACCGCTACCAAATTGTGTACGCTTTATAGCAACAATATCATTTAGTTTGTAAATATGAGCTTTTTTACGTCGCAGATTGTATGATTTTTTGTTTTCTTCTTGAATCTTACGGATTTGTTTTTTCCCGTCGTTGCGCATTTCATCTCGATTTTGGTTGAACTGTTGCACTAATTGTTCTTCGATGAGTTCTTTAATATAAATATCTTCTTTAGACCTCATTCGGGTCCCAATCATCATTTCAAACGGTGTCGTATTTATGCTTCGATGATATGTAGAATTTAGCACCTGTTGTACTCGGTCGACATAACGATACCACTTTGTTGCATCTTCGATGCTTAGTTTCGATAAAACTGCAATTATTGTGCTGTTCAATCTTTCAATTTGGCCGTTCGCACGTGGTAGCCCTGTAGTTATCTTAACGTGTTTTATGTTTTCTGATCGACAGTATTCTTTAAATTCGTCGGACGTGAATGCCGAACCTCTATCAGAGATAATTTTAACTGGATTACCAAAATTGGTGCCTTGCGTCGTTAGCTTACTGATGACTTCTTTTGCTGACGTTGATTTGGTAGGATATAACCAAGAAAACTTTGTAAATGCGTCGATTACTGCAAATATATACTTATACATTTTACTTGTAGATTCTAATGGTCCTAAATGATCGCCATGGTACGTATGTAATGGAGTATCTACTTTATGTAATGGATGTAACTCGCCCTCTTGTTTTCCTCTTTTGCGATTGGTAACGATGCATTGAACGCAATTGGAAATACACTTTTGAATTTTTTCATTCAGTTTTGAAAAATAGAATTCTTTGGATATAATATCTTTGGTTTTTGCTAAAGCGAAATGCCCTTTTTCGTGAGCTCGTCGTATAATCTCTTTTTGCATGTTTTTAGGTATGACTAATAACTCGCAGTCGTTTATTAATTTATATAAAATGTCACCCTTTATAAAGTAATCTTCATAACTTTCTTTTTCTTGTAAAATTTCTTTAATTAGTCGCAGTTCTTCATCTTGTGCTTGCGCTTCTTTGATTTTTAAAGTGACGTCATCTATGGTAATTGTTAAAATCGGAAATCTACTCAATGCATCTACGTGCTTCATACTTGAACCAGAACGGTGTTCAATAGCGTAGTCATACTCTTGCAATAACATTATCCACCTAGCTACTCTCGTACATAAATCTTTTTTGTCTATTGTTTTCGCAAACGCATTACAGTCGGTTATGATGGTAAAATGTAAACCCAATAAATAAACTTTAAACTTTTTAAGAGCTTCTATTACAGCGAGTACTTCGAGTTCGTAACTGCAAAATTTTCGCTCAGCTTCCATCGTCTTTTTACTCATATAATACACGGGGTGCCATTGACTATCATCTGGGGATTTTTGTAATAAAACAGCGCCGTAACCATTTATCGATGCGTCTGTGTGTACTTGCGTTTCATACGTCTGATTGTATATACTTAATACTGGCTTTTGACTTAAAAGGGTTTTTAAAGTATTAAATGATTTCATTTGTTCATTCCCCATATTAAATATAATATTTTGCTTCTTCAAATCATTCAGCGGCTTTGCAATTAATGCAAAGTTGCGAATGAACTTTCTAAAGTACCCGGCTAGGCCAAGAAAACTATCTAATTGTTTCAACGTTTTCGGTAATGGATACTTCATAACTGCTTCTGTTTTCACGCTTGATGGAGCGACTTGGTTATTTTCTATAACGTGGCCTAAAAATTCCACTCGTCTTTGCAAAAATTGGCATTTCTTTTTGTTAATTTGAAGCCCATAATCTTGGCACAAGTTTAGAACCTTTTCTAATCGAATTAGCGCTTCTTTTTCGTCAGTTGCCGGAATTATAACGTCGTCGATGTAAGGGAGAGCAATTCCCTCTTTCGTAAAATCTCGAAATATAGCATTTACATACCTCTGAAAAACGCCAGGAGAGTTGCACAATCCAAATGGAACCTTGAGGAACTGGTATTGACCGTTATGTGTTACAAATGATGTATACTTGCGGCTTGCATCAGACACGTCAACGTGGAAGAACCCGTTTGTTAGATCAATCGTGCTAAATATCTTGGAGCCTTGTAGTCGATCGAGTTGGTCTTCAATTAAGGGCAGTGGGAATCTGTCCTTAATTATTACCTTGTTTATGCGTCGGTAGTCTATACACAGCCTGGGTGTGCCATCGCGTTTTTTCACCAATACTACTGGACTGCAGAATTCAGACTCTGAAGTTTCAACAATCCCGTCTTCAAGCCATTGTTCAACTTGCCTATCAATTATCTGCCTTTCACAAAAAGGAAGTCTTCTAGGTGGAGAAAAAATTGGCGTATCGTCTTTTAACACTATTGTCATTTTTACATTTGTTGTTTTAGTTTTATTAGGCGTATATAGTTCAATTAAATCAAAAACTTTTTGCTTTGCAGCAGCACTAGCAAGTGGGTCCACGTTTATATCGTCTATACATTTATCAATCTTCATCAACGCATGTTCTTCAAATATATCACACGTATTTAATTTTTGTACAAAAACACCACTTGAATTAATTCGCACCTCAGCTTGTGAATATAATTCTTCACCTATAATCATGTTAACGTCTATGCTGTCTGATGGTACGACGTGAAAATTTAAATTGAAAATGTTATTGTCTATTTCCACACTTTTTTCAAAATGTCCAATCGGTTTCACTTTATTTTCATTTGATTTTTGTCCAAATCCAACTAAATAAAAGTTTGATTCTATCAACTTCGGTTTCTTTAATAATTCGTACATTCTATATGTAACAACATTAAATTTACTGCCTGTATCAAACAAAGCTAACCACTTCTTATCTGCTATCCCTACTTCTTTCATCATTATATCTTTACTTGTTTTAACAATTTGTAAATTACGTTTGTCACTTTGTATGTTTTTGTTTGGACAATTTTTCGACATATGGCCAAAGTTGTTACACCCAAAACACTTTACACCTTTCTCTCTGTCTTTACAATCAATACTTTTATGACCTTTTACACCACAATTATAACAACGAATGTCCACTTTTGCTTCAACATTATTCACTGTTTTTCTGAATCTATTTACATTTCGTTCTTCTGAATTTATTATTTCTTTGTTAAAATCACTATTTACTTTCTTGTTCTTAAATATTTCTTTCTCTTCATCTTTTGATTTCGATCGCACCATTTCGTATATTTTAAGCTTTTGTTTAAATTCCGTCATATCACGAGCGCCATACAAAATGCTTTTGTTTAAATTTAAGTCCCTTATGCCATCGATCACATACTGGATAAAAGCAGCATTCTCGACGTTTCCCCTTGATGCTATTTCTTTCATTTTAAAAAAATAATCTTGCACGTTTTCGTCTTTTTTTATTTTTCTTTCACTTAATTGTTTGTGTATGGTAGCACTGTTCGTTGCTGTTTGAAATTCTTTCAGCAATGCACATTTCAGCTTTTCCCAAGAAACAATTCCCCTTTCGCTGTTCAGAAATAAGTTTGCAGTACCTTTAATGGACTTTTTAGCAAATACATATTTCTGAAAATCATCCCATCCCATAACGGCTAATGTTTCCTCGAATTCTTGTATCCAAACTTCAACTGGTAAGCTGTCAGTTCCATCATATTGTCGTATTGTTTCTTCTACATCACGAAAATTCATTGCAAATCGGGACAATTGTGATGGTTGCGCTCCTCTGCTTCTCGGTGTTATTGCGTTCTCTTTTTCGGTAACGTAATCGTTGTTTAAAAATGATACAAAGCAATCGTCGTTTTCTCTTTCCTGAGTGTTGGTTGTTTTTTCTAATTGGATTAGGCTGATTAGAACACTTGTCTGCCAATTTGCCACAATTTCTGCCGTTTATGTTGAATGTTGCTGCCTCACCGCTGCATTCGCCTTCACAATCGTCGTCAATTTCTTCGTCGTCATTTTCATCGTCATCATTATCGTCTTCGTCGTTATCGTTGGAACCAAGCAAATTCCCTTTTTGTAGATTTCGAAAGATATGCAACTGTACATTTTCCTCTTTGCAGCTCAGTTGTAGCAAGTTGCAAATGGAAATCAACTCTTCTACAGACAAATTTGATGCAATGTATGCGGACTTTTGCGCATACTCGTCGTCGTGCTCGTCGTAATTAAAACCTTGAAATTCGCGCAGCCTCTTTCTATTTTGTCTATCACTCTCGTCTTCGAAAATAAATCTATGCAATGCGCTAATGGTCTCTTTTCGCATTCGTCGTATATTTTCACGTACATTACCAAAACTTTGTAGGTTCGCCATTTTGAAAAGTCCAATTACACAATTACGCACAGATATTACTTTTAGGTTGAGCCCCCAAATTTGTAGGCAAGATCAATTGTACTTAACAAATTTAGAATGTGGTTTATTAATTAAAACTGATTTAAAAGATACAAAGAAACGATTTATGTAATATTAAAATTAATCCAGCCTTCTCTTGCCGCACGTACACTTCTTATTCGTTCTCGCGTCTTACTTCTCTTGCTCGTCTTTCTCGTCTTGATGGTACTCTTCTTCTTCTTCTCTATGCTGCCATATCGTTTCATTCCCACATGTATTATGCTAGTTATGTTATGTTATGTTATGTTATGTTATGTTATGTTATGTCATGATATATTATATATAGTTATGTTTATTTATGTTATGTTAAATTATGTTACGTTTTGCTATGTTATGTTAAATCATGTTAAGTTCTTAGGTTGGGTTATATTATTTTATGTTACATTAAGCAAACCATATTATCTTATTTTTGGAAATATTCCAGTTCTTACAAAAAATCTTTCACTCCGAATTTCAAAAATATTAATTCTTAAGTTTTTTCCACCCACAAAATTGCGGAAGTTTTAGTAGAAAATAAGAGTTTACACATTAAATGCCTGCTAAAAATTTTAAAATGAGAAAAAATAAATCAGAGAACGTTGGGGAAAGATTTGATTATAATTTGATAATCTTTCTTTTTTTTTTTTGTTTTCGGATAATTTCCAGCCGAGTTATGGTGAACACGGCAAATCGTTTTTTTTTTTTCCAAGACGTTCTGGGGGAGCTCTGTTACCGTCATATGTTTCCATATTTACCTTATATTGAAACGCTAACCTTTCTCTTAAGGTAAGTAATGTTATTTTAGTAAACCACCTAAAATTTAGTACAACCCATAAAGATTAAATAAACACCACACACTTACTTACTTTGAGTATATCTGCATTTGCAATTGTCCAAAAAATTACAATTCTTGGGGTTCAATACCAACACATAAATCTCAAAGCACTAAATCATCTCACATCACATCCCTATTATATTCACTTCTCGACCGCCTGTAACTGTCAGATGGCACATTCATTATTTGACTGTCGTTAGAAAATTTATCTGTTTATCTGCCTGCTGGGCAGGTAGCATCTTGATTTGCTTAATTAAAATTCGTTCAGCTCCTTTTAAAACTCATTTCCTAATCCTCTGTGTTTGCGCCCTTTTCATGTTACCTCTGCTCCCTTTCTTAAGGCACATGTTCACACATTTTTTCCGCCACTCAAGCGAGTTGGAGACACGTACTTTGGTTACGGCTGGAAGTGCGTGCCTGCTTAAGCGTGGCTTCCTCTTAATTTGAGGTATTAGTTCGTGTGATGGTTGTGCTGTTTCCCCTTTATCAACTTTTTCCCTTCATCAATGTTTTCACTGCAGTGATTTATCACATATTGGTTTTTTGCCGGGAATATGATGTCGAAGTGGGAATGAAATTGTATATATGTATGTGGTGTTATATAAAAACTTACACTTTGAATTCCCGTAATCGTTGTCAGCGAGTGATGCACATATTTTTTACAATCCGTAAAGTAATAAATGACTTCAAATTTTTATTAATGTTTAAGCATTATTTGTTTTAAGCCGGAAAACCGTAAAAGATAATTATCATATATTGGTCAGCGCTTCGGAAATTTTGACAGATGACTAATTATGATATGGATGTCTAAAGACATGACAAATAAAGGCCAGTTAAAGGCAAGACAAAATGTTCTTTGAAGATTAAGACATCCATGACAATTATACGAGTTTTATCAAGTCGCCAAATCTATGATTTTGGCACTATACTTCCTAAGTTGAAAATATCAAAGAGGCTACAAGTACCTAAGTTTTCGATATATCGATCTGTTATTTTGCACACAATTCTTTCCTATCGAAAGCGATACTCATTTGTTGGAACCGCTGATATCGGTACACTGTAGAATATAACTGTCTTACAAACTGACAGATCAAAATTATGTGCTTGTATAGAAACTTTTTAATTGACAAGGTATCTTCACGAAAATTGGCATGTATTATTATTCAAAGCAAAGGTATAAGCTGCGAAGAAATTGTTCAGATCGTATCACTATAGCATATAACTGCCATGCAAACTGATATATCAGAATTGATTTCTTATATGGAAAACTTTTTTATATGACAAGCTATCTTCACGAAATTTGGCACAGATTATTTTCCAAGGTAAAGGTACAATCCTCAAACAGATTGTTGAGATCGGATCACTCTAACTTATAGCTCCAATACAAACAGGTTGATCACACTCAAGTCCTTGTATGGAAAAGTTTTTTATTTTACGAGATATCGTCACGAAATTCGGGCCTGGATTATAACCTAAGGCAAAAAGGTACAATTTCCAAAGAAATTTTGCATATCGTATTACTATAGCATATAGCTGCCATACAACTGGTCGATCAAAGTGCAGTCTCCGTAGAGAAATTTTTTGAATTTGTTGAGATATCTTGACACAATTTTACAATATATTATTTTCCAAGAAC
>CM050323.1:152583702-152628564 GCA_027475135.1 Bactrocera correcta
CAGCTGTTCGTAGGCTCTTTGACTCAAATTAACAATTGTTTCGTATTTCTGCGAAATTTCTCTTTACAGTTTGTGAGTAAAGAGTATAAAAACTCTTTTACATGACAGTCGCTGAAGGGATATTACAAAAATTTGTTTATCTATAGTGGGATATTTAGAAAATTTCCCTGTAAGTTTAACAAATTTTAAATCCTCTAGCATATAGCTAGGAGTAACGAAGTAAACATTGCGAATGAAGTAAGTTGAAAAAGACAATTTTTAAAGCAGTTTCCTTAGTTGTTAAGCCCTGGACCTGTTCATGCTTGGCTGCCCCAAGGCAATGTACTCACCCCTGTACTCTAAATAATTTATACAGCAGACTTTCCCGTGATCAACTCTGACTCCACAATGACGGCAAACTATGCTAATCACAGTGCACTGCTAGCATCAAGTGGCCAACCTAATAATACTTCCAGAAAACTGCAGATGCAACTGATTACTCTAAAACTGTAGCTCACCAAATGAAACATTGGTATCAATACCGAAAATTCAGTACAGATAGTATATACCCTCAAGCACAAAAATTGTTCTCAAGTGGCTTTATGTGGTCAGTTATTACCTACGAACACATGCGCAAAATATCTGGGAATTACAATTGTTAAGAGGTGCACTTGGAAAGATCACCTGGCTCCTTAGACCAAGATTCCGACACAGTCTGAAGAATAAGTTGCTACTTTATAAGATTATACTTAGGCCGATCTGGACGTATGACATTCAAATCTGGGGACTTCTTTCTATGTGATAAACGATGTCCTCCACCGGGATCTAAAGTTGAAAAATTTGAAAAATTAGTAGACGTTACCTCTTCCGTTGGGAGAATCATGAAAATATGTTTTCAATTCATCTGCAGGACAAAAGTTTGCAACGTAGAAGATTGAGCAAATACCACTCGCTAGATCTCCCACTTTGATTCAATTATTGTTAAAAATTTTATTTTACTTGTTTGTTTCTGTTGTTTTATTTACTTAATGTTACCATAGTTTATCTTCATTGTGTTTTCATAAAATTTAGTTATTGTTTTGTTTTTTTTTTTTTGTTTTTATAAATTTTAAAGTAGTAATATTTTAATAAAAAAATAATAATTTCTATATGTTTTCAAGTCATGAAAAGTTCAAGTCACTCATTATTGCGCGTTTTATAGAAGTTGAAGCTTTTCAATTACATTTAAGGAAATAATATTCAGGGTTATTGTTCCAATAATAAAAGCCGCCACGATGGATACTATTTTTAGTACTTCCACTCAGCTGCCGGTTAAAAGCTTTCATATGTTCGATGGCATATTTTATAGTAGAAAAATCCCAACTAAAGTAATATTTGAGAGAAATACGTACAAATATACCAAAAAATTGCTGAAATAAGTAAAAAGTGTGAAGCTTTACAACTTTAAATAGTTAATACTACAAATTAATATTTTGGAATGGAAATTTTTGGAATATGTTCCCGTTTATACAAACAATGCAAAGTAGCCACTCAGATATAATACTATTCGGCACAGGACTGAATGTTGACTTAATATTATTTTTTATGAATACAGTTCAAAGGTATTTACACAAAAATTTGATTTTATAACCAGAAAATATACATGTACCATCTGTTCGAAATTGATCCGGTTTGAGAAAAAAACTATTTTTTCGCATGTTCTAATATAAAACTTTATTTTCACCTTCAAAATAGATTGCAGAGCCGCGCAAGCCAACGTTTCAAATATTTCACACTTTTTTTATAAGCTTCGACTTTGATAGCTGCAGCAAGTTTTGGTTTTATTAATTTCGGCGCATTTTTGAAGCACCATTTGCTATACTTCTGGACAGTTTCGATGTCATATTCATCAGCACACGTCTCGTCACCAGTAGGGATGCGTTTGGTGAATGTAGGCGGACATGTTATGCATTTCTTTATTTTTTCTCACTTCACGTAATTTTTGGTCTTTTGGTACGAGACTAATGTTGACACGCTTCATACCCAAAACATTATCATAAATATCTTGCATTTATCCATAGGCGATCTTGTTTTTCTCCGCCATCTATCTTATGCCAACACAAGATATTTAATATAGTCATTAACAAAGTGTTGAAGACTCATTTGAAATAAGCTTCAAGTACCTTCACGACCTTTACTTTATGCCACTCAAACACTTGCGTTCGTGATGAAGTAGACCCTCCAAAACACGTCAGCAATTTTTTCAACGATTCCATGAGAATATTATACCAATGATTTCGAAATGAGAAAATTGTATATAAACATCTGGAATCATCTTGACCAAGGTGATATGTTAAAGTATTCCTATAATCTGGTTGTACTTCCTCTTAAAGGGGTGTTAGGGGTTTTCATTTTCGATTTTTTTTTGCAAAATCGATTTTTTTTTGTCTTATCTTATTGTTCAACATTTCAAGAGTATGTCCTTAAAACTTTAAGTCGATAGAAGTAATATTCTTAGAGTTATCGTCTTATTACTTTTCTGGCCTTTAAGGCTTTAACTCTTACAGCTGAGGGTGGTCGGAACAGAAGAACAGCTGAGAACGCGTTTTGCTCAAAACTACTTTTTCAAAGTCCGTGTTCACTGTCATTTCAAAACTACTTGATCGATTCATTTCAAACTTTGAACACGTTTTTTACACATAAAATACCCCCCCCGCAACGTTTATTATATATATTTTTTTCATTAAAGGTGTTTTCCACCCACAAAATGGCGGAAATTTTAGTGGAAAATTACAGTTTACACTTTAGATGGCCGCCAAAAATTTTTGAAGAAACAATTATCAGATAACGTTGGGAGGAAGATTTGATTATAGTTTAACTAATTTTTCTTGGTTTTTTGTTTTCGGATATTTTCCAGCCGAGTTATGATGAACTCCGCAAAGTGTCTTTTTCTCAAGACGTTCTGGGAAAAGCACTGTTACCGGTATGCCTCAATATTTCTGCTTGAAAAAATTACCTTACATTGTCAAAAGTGTGCTCTATAATATACAAAAGGTCAGAATAAAATTACTCAATCCGGATTGGATAAATAAATTCACAAACAAAGTCTTTTTTTTACCCTATCAACAAATCTTTAGAAAAAATTTACGACTATTGTGTTAAGAGGTCTGTGGGGTATTTGAGGTGTCCCGTTAATGTTTGATTTCAAAAATTTTGTTGTACCAAATTCTCCATAACAAAATTTTCCAAAAATTATTTTTTAGCACCTCATTTTCATTACAAAGAAGTTAATCAACAAACAGGTACGCATGTAAATCAAATAGCATTCACATCATTAACTGACAACACACTCACTTAAGCGTCACTCACTCGCATAAATGATTGCCACAGCAACAATAAAGTTGAAGTTGAGCAAACTTTTGTCGTTGACTGGTAATTGTAACTTTTTACTTTCAACACGTCTGGCTTAGAGAGTTGTCAAAACATAGGCATATAAGCAGCGTAAAAGGAATTTATTTAAGGCTTCAAACGACAAAGGGCTGCAGGTGAATATGTACCATATTTCACGCATACGAGTATATGGACAAAATGTAGTTTATAATTTTGGCAATGCCTTCACTGTTTAACTGTTTATGTTCTACATATATGTAATTTTACTTTACAGATGGCTGGATCAGAATTTTTTTCTAGCTTAACTTCTGTAAGCATTCACTTTCGTATCTATCATTCTAAGCATGTTAACTATATTTAGGGTATACTTGGTACTGCAGTGCAATTTCTTAACTAATTGAACCGGACTATTACGATGAAAAATATTTTCTATGTTTTTGTGAAGTTTAGTCTACAATGCTCTTACTTTAATAACATGACGAAAATTCGTTTACGTCTAGAAAAATGGAAACAAGTTTAACAACCTATTTACTTCTGTTAATGACAATAACATCGATAAAGTACAGAAACAATGCTTAAAAATTGTTGTATTGAAGTCAGAGAAATAGCAGGATACACATCTCTTATAGATCTACTCAACGCATTTAGGTTAATATTGTATGTATTTCCTAGAACACTAGCCTTCCTCACTAAGGTTTTTTACGATTTTCTGTACCTTCATATTCAGTTGATAGAAAAAAAAAAAATAGATTCACACTCACTTCTAACCCATTTTAACTGGTTTATAACAAATAATAGACAGTCAATCGAAAAGTCTCCGCCCTAACATATTGATGATACTAGAATTAAATGATTTTTAGTTAAACCTAATCTCCAAAAACCGCGTATACAAGTTTGCGTGCGAATTTTGAAGGAAGTAACTTTTGCTATTGTGAAAAAAATAGATGAAAAGGAATTTATTTGTTGTTAAAATATTGCTGTTTGAAGAGGAAAAATACAATTGAAGCAAAAATTTGGCTTGATGGCGAGTTTCCGGACATTTTTCCAAAAAAATCAGCCATCTAGGATTGGTATAACAAGTCAGTCTAGACGTGGTTAAATGAGCACCGAAGATGATTCCACTGCGTTCGGACGTCCTAAGGAAGTTGTTACCGACGAAAACATCAAAAAAGTTCACAAAATTATTTTGGAAGGCCGTAAAGTGAAGTTGTTCGAGATAGCAAGCACTTTAAGGATATCTATGGTATGGTACATCATATCATTCACGAATATTTGAGTTTGAGAAAGCTCTGTGCAAAGTGATTGCCGCTCATCGAGATCACAATGATGTGTTGATGATTCGGAACAGTGTTTGTAGATGTTGAAGCGTAATAAAACCGAGTTTTTCAACGATATGTGACAGTGGATGAAAAATGGCTTCACCATTTCACTCCAAAGTCCCATAGCCAGACATCCGAGTGGACTGTAACCGAAGATGTACGTTAAATGCAATAATCGGGAGGAAAACATTGTGGTGCTTGAATTTTTGGACGCGCGTGGAATGATTTTTATTGACAACTTTGAAAAAGTAAAGACACTTACTATTACATATCGTGACTTTCAAATAGTCCAATGAAAGTCACCGAAGAACTGACGAATTCGAAAAAAAGAATATGCTGTTTTATCAAGACAATGCCCGTGGCACAATTCAATGAAAACGATAACAAAAATTCATGAATTTTGCTTCGAATTTCTTTCGCATCAAACGTGTTCGCCAGATCTCGCCCACAGCGACAATTTACTGCACTCAAATCTCAGAATAATGGTCTATTTTGAAGCAAAGAACAAATCTCACTACAAAAATTTTATCGAAAAATTGTAGAGTCGCTGTAATCAGTGTTTTTCCCCTCCTTGTTCAATAAAAAAAAAAAAAAACAATTTACCAAAAAAATATTTTGAGACCGCTGTCGTAATAAAAGTCCTTGGTTGGATATAAATCGGTTGCTAGTCGGTTGCTAGTACAAGAACTGGGATATGATAAAAAGGATTCAAAGGCTTAAAGGGTTATATCCACTTTAAAGTGAAAAACGCGTTATCTTTGATTTTTTTTAAAGGCATTTTATTTAATACAGAATCAAATTTCCTTTTACAATTTGTGATTCACAAAACTCAGAGACAAATCTTTTTTTTAATCGTTGTGCAGATATAATCCCTCAACGTAATCAGCTCACCATAAGACCCACTTCCAATTGCAGGAATATACCGAGTCTCTAAATAAACATCCATTTATTTTTTGTTAAAAACAAATATGACTGAATAAAAGAAATATATTTTTAGAACATAAATATGTTCAGTACCACACGCATTTACCGTGCCTTACCTCACACTGCTTTTGCGCCTTTTCGAGGTAAATCTAAAAACAAGCGCCCGACCACTCGACAAAATGAAAATAATCCAATTTCAAAAGCGTAACACGCTCACAACAACATATATTTACCGTTATAAATATACTTTTGATGCTTAAAAAGTTTCAACAGCCTAATAATTATCATGTATCTACCAACGCATGCATACATACAGACGTATGCAAATACCAAGCCAGGAGTGAGACTGCAGCTCGCACGCCACCAATTATTTACTTACGTATATATACGCACACATACACATATGTATGGCATATACTTGTGCTTACCAGGCATGCATGTCCTTATCAGCTTTTCCGCTGTCAACAAACTTCGCGCTGCTCGGCGCACACACTGACGTAAATCTTTGAACTTTTCTGCGGCAGCAAAATTTTCAACACCTTCCGCTTCGTCGCTAAGCGAGAAGAGATTTCGTAACTGTCTGTCGCTGACTAACTCTAGGCACGCTCCGCTTCAGCTAACACAGACATATCTAAAGATACAGATATGTAGATGTATGTACATATATATTGGAGTGTGTATGTGTGTGGCATGGCTGTTGACATTACGGTTGCAGTATTTGTTGTTACAACTGTTTTTGCAACGCCTGCATTTGACGTATTATGTCGCCATACTGCCTTGACACATGCAGCGACTTTGGAAGCTACACGCACACCCACACACACAAATATAGCGGTATTTACCTACATGTAAATAGGTATGTATATAAGCACGGCAGCAAGTAAATAAACTTTGCGAGCGACTACATTCATATCTTATGAGCTGGTGTCAGCAGCAGCTCCCAGTCACCAGTCACCAGCCTCGTCCACACACACAAACACACACATACATATGTATATACATAAAATCAAATACATATACATATATGTAGAAAAGTAAATATGTATTCATACACAGCCTTTGTTGAGTGATTACATTTCGTCGTGAACTCCAGCAGCTCTACCAACACCTCACCAATCCCACTCCTGTCCTTGTAGCGCACCAGCGTATGAATATGAAAATTATTTGACAGCCCCAGCGCCTGACAACTGCTTTGCTTGCACTTCAATCACACTTCAAGGCTAAAGCTTTCACTTGGCTTGCCTCACGTTCTCTGCTCACTCTACCACACCGCTCTTCGTTACTTCAAAATTTTTTTAGTTGCATTTGCATTTTGAAACTGGGTGGAGGAAATGTAGCCAATACTGTTGTACCCTTTTCGCATTGGCTTCGTGCAGAAGTCATTTACGCTGAGTGTTCGATATGAGCTGTTGATTGCGCCGTTGCCAGGCTGGAGCGTTTGCTCCACGGCTCAAAGTGGAGAAACTCCCCTGCAAGAGATCAAAAATTAATGATTGCGTTTAATGTGTGAGAAGCTGGCGCAAGTTAGTGTAAAGGCTTGAACTAAGTAGAAATTAGGGAACTGAATTTTCATATTTTAATCATCAAATGAGTAGCATAAAAGTTTGGAATTTTCGTTTGGAAATCGTAAAAAAACGTCAAAATAAAATATTTTCCTTCTCATAAGCAAAACTTTATGAAAAAAATAAATTAAAAAATAAAATGTTGAAAACAAAATATTTTTAAATTATTTTCGTGTTGATATTTTTTGGCGAAAGCGGTTTTTATTTCCAATTTACTTGTTTGCTTATTTCGTCATATTTTTTAAATTATCGATTTGTAAGTATATACTCGTACAATTTCCATAGTGCCTAGTTGGACATATCACAAAAAATTTAATTTCTCCACTTTTGTTTTCTCTTCCCGTCTTAATGTATTGGCTGCTCTCCTACCACTTCGACTTCCTTGAGGATTCCAATCTAGCGCTGTCAAGGCAATGTTGGGCTGATCCATTTCCATTTATGGCGTCGAATTTTGATAAGGAGTGCCAGCTGTATGATTGCATTGCTAATAACACTTGGGCAGTAAACCTGCAAAAATTTCCTTATGATGTTGCTAAATAAGTAGAAAATAAATTAAAGACTTTTCAGACCCGTTAAGGCTTTATTCAGCAATGAGAACCTAACTGATAAAAAAGAAGCTTGAAGATACTTACTTAACATTCTAGAGAAACTTGATTTGAAGATTGCCCATATTTTAACAATGGATTAATAAATCCACTTTATTAGAATATTTTATGCATTTATACAGTGTTTTCTTCTTTTTTAGTTTTAAACAATTTAAAAAAAAAAAAAAAAAAAAATGGTTTTGCTACAAACTTTATTCATTGTTGTCGGACAATAAAAAGCTTATTTTACATTAAGTTATGAAAGTAGGCAATAAACTGTGACAAAAAAGTATACGGAAAGATGTTTAATTATTCATCAATATTTATATTGTCGCCTTCGAAGTAATTCCCACCACTGATACTAATACACTAATGCCAACGATTTTTCCAATTCGAAACATTTTTCATAAGTACTTTTCACGATGGCCTTCGGTTCCTTCAGCGAAATTTGTGCTATTTCTTCGATTGATTGATTCGACTAAAAACGAGTTCCACCGAGCGTGTCCAAAGAGACCGGTTTACGTGCTTTAATGAAAAAAAAATAAAGCTTTAGTGGAACGAGTCGAGCAAGAATGCGTTTCTCAGCTAAAATAGCCACCAAAATCATTCGAAGGCACTCGCGAGAACCAGCATGGGGGGGCATCTGGAAACATACGTCTAATATATTATCCCAAACCATTCAGCTCCTTCACGGTTTGTTTGCAGCAATGGACGCTTGAGGAACACCTCAGGTCACAAGCAAAACCGGACGAACCACAAAGCCACTTTGTTAGTGTTGATGGTAAACGAACCAAAAAGCCTCAACTTCTAGGCAAAGGGGAGCTTAATAGCACTGTAGGGCACCTAACCTTAAGATTACTTCTGGGAGATGATGAGACGCCGAAACATTATCTATGCGAATGCCCAGTCTTTATAAGGATGAGACAGTATATATTCCACAACTTTCAATGCTCAAACTTAAAAGGCATTAGGCAGCTAAGTTGGAAAAATCCGGATTTTTACCAAATTCACTGAGTTGGTATATAAGGCTTAATTAGTTTGCAGGGGAGCACAATGTGCCTAATAAAGGCCTAAGTATGGCAACCTGCGGTCTGGAGGATAAAGACTGGAAGCTCATGCGCCTATCTTTTCAACCAACCAATCAAACCATAGAACTAAATGAAAATGCCTCAATCTATTATATTATACTATACTATATTTATAATAATTGTAATTAATTTGAAAGACCTAGTACATATCAGTAAAAACTCAAACTTTTTCCTTCCTTAATAAAATAAGTAAGCCACGTGGTATGAGTAATTTTTTTAATATTAAATTGAATTATGATACTTGGACCTATATCTATTAGTTTCCATTCCGTAAAAGTATTAATTGAACTAAAATAATACTTGAATAAATTTACATACAATTGGAAGTGCTATTTTAATCCCGCTTAAAGCAAGCGAGCGTGTTGAAATTTTTAAATCTCCGCATTAACTGAAATGGAACACTTTACAATCAATAGAAATCGCCTTCGGCTCAACAATCTGCAGGAGTTAGATATACTATTTGAGTTGGTATAGATTATAAACTATTATTTCCACACTATTTACACTATTTACACATTTTCCGAAGCTGCCAATTAAACCTACGATTTCTCATTTTACCTATAACCTTAATTATTTAAACAAATAAACTATTTATTTATTAACTGAGCCACTCAATTGTTTAAGTTACAGTGTATGCAGTTAGATTGGATTCCAAATCTATACCTTTTAACTCACAATAAACTAACAAATTTAACTTTACAACTCTAAAAGAAAACTTGCAAAACTACACCCACAACTTTTCAAACAAATCACAAACAACAACATTTTGAGAGCAATTATGAATTTGCTCACTTCTCTATACATATAATACATGTACATATGTATCTCTTGCAAAAAAGCTCTTAATTAAGCACAAGATCTTTACAATTCGAGTGCGAAAATTAAAAGGCTCTTCATCAAAGCCTCAACTGTGAAAAAAACTTTATACAAAACTCTGCTTCTTATGTGTTGTTGCTGTAATTTACAAGAAAACTTAATAACTTCAATTTGAACTGCACTTCCATCTAAGCCAATTTCACTTGGCAACTTTATGCCGCAACTCGTACTGAAACTTATACGGAAACTGCCACTCACACACACTCCGTCTCACACACACTCGCACACTATCATTCAAGCCAAGTAAGCTGAGCAACATTGAAAATATCACATACATACATACATACTTACTATTGAACAAGAAACTATCGATTGCAGCAAACTTTTTCTATTACTTGCTACACAAACAACACTAAGAACAAAATGACTTGACCAATCGATTCTACCCAACATGGACATTCCTTAAAAATATTTGTGCAAGCACATCTACTCATATATAATAAAAATTCGAAATTGAAAATAAATTTCTTTCGGGCGTTCACCCACACAGCTGGCCTTAGTCTTAAACTTGAAGGAATAAATAAAAGTAGGCGGCATCAATATTCGGGGAATTGACAGTAATTGCTCAATAAATATTGTGAAAGGCGAGTATAATATTACGATTACAAAGAATGCAAAGATAAAGTTAAGCGCATTTGGAAATTCAGTGCATAAATAACTGAAAAGTAACTCGAGCGAGCCTTAACCCCAAAGGATTATCTTTTGTTAATCTTCAGCACATAATACAATTTCGTATGAGTCTCAGGGAGTGGAAAATTTTATTTTATTCTACAGAGGAAGGCAAAGTTAACAATTTAAATATACATGCAATAAAATTTAAAGTACCGTTATACCTATTGTGTAAACATAACTTATACATAAGGCTTTTCATACCAGCATATAAATAAGACTTCACAAATAAAACGGCTTTCAATAAAAGCACTGATTTTTATTCGGTGAGTTAGTATGGTACCTATATGCTATAGTAGTCCAATCTAAACGATTTCTTTAGAGAATATAACGTTTTCTTAAACAATAGTTCGTGCCAAATTTCGTACAAATAACTCATAAAATACAAAAGTTTTGTAAACAAGCACTTGATTACGATTAACAAGCTGATATGGCAGCTATATGATATTAGTGGCTCGATTTTGGCGGTGCCGACAAATATGAAGTTCCTTGGATAAATTTGAGGTATTATTTTAGGTTTGTGTATATACAGAGAGACAGATATGGCTAAATCGACTGGCTCGTCACGTTACTCATTTAGAATATATTTTATGTGTTCTCTGTTGTTATTTCTTGGTGTTACTAAGTGGCGAGAAACGATTCTTTTACATATGACTTAAGCAGCTCACGACTTCCGGTCCTTGACCAAGTATCCTTTGGGTAGCCTAAAAACATCCGTTTGATGTCCTTGTGAAAATAAAGGCTGACATCACCGCCGTCCAAGAAATGCTATGGGCGGGACAAGGAGAGAGACAATTAGGTCCTTGTGGCATTTACTACAGTGGCCATATAAAGGAGCGCAAGTTTGGTGTTGGATTTGTGGTGGGAGAGAGACTCCGTCGCCGAGTACTATCATTCACTCCGGAGAATGAATGTCTAGCCACAATCCGCATCAAAACGAGGTTCTTCAACATATCGCTGATTTGCGCCCACGCACCGACGGAAAAGAAGGACGATGTGACCAAAGATGTATTTTATGAGTGTTTGGAGCGCACTTATGAGAGATGCCCCCGCCACGATGTCAACATCGCGCTTGGTAACTTTAACGTCAGGGTGGGCAAAGAAGGTACCTTTGGCACTACGGTCGGTAATTTCCAAATGGGTTGAGGTTGATCGACTTCGCCGGGGCCCGAAATATGGTTATCTGTAGTACTAGATTCCAGTATAAGAAGATTCATCAAGTTACCTGGCAGTCTCCGGATCGAAAAACCACCAACCAGATCGATCATGTTGTGATAGACGGAAGACACGTCTCCAGTGTTTTAGATGTGCGCGCGCTCCGAGGTCCTAACATCGACTCGGACCATTATATTGTTGCAGCCAAGATTCGCACTGGCCTCTGTGCAGCAAAAAACGCACGCCAACAAGCACAAGGAAGGTTCGACGTCGAGAAGCTGCAATCAAAACAGACAGCGGAACGATTTGCAGGAGTGCAAGCCGAGTAGAACAACTCGGTATAAGGGAACTGTGGGACGGCATTTCAAACTCCTTACGCACAGTTGCAACCGAAACCATTGCTTTTCGGAAAGTGCAAAAGAACAGCTGGTACGACGAGAAGTGCTGTATCGCAGCGGAGAGAAAACAGACATATTTTACGGCTTTAAAACCATTTTCTAATCTTTTTCCATTTTCCACATTGAATGGTTGCTTGGTCTGTGTGGAATACGGCTTGTTGGAAATATGTTTTGCATTACTTAAACCTCAAAAACACCATATCAATATTCTGGAATATCTAATTGTCATTAAAAAGATAGTCAGTAACAATAAATTCGAACAACGTGCAAAATATCGATTGTCACAGAACAGTGAGGAATGGCAAACCATTCTTTTAAAACCGTGTTTTCAGTTATTTAATTTCCGATTACGCCTTATACATACAGCTTTCTTTAACACTTGTTTATGTATTATAACGTTTAAAGATATTTAAGGTGACCATGACGTATGAGTAACTTTTGTTAATTCCTTTTGGTAATTTTATTTGAAAATATACAAAATATACGACATTACAATTTATATTAGTTAGACAAATTCCATTTTATAACATACATACATATATTAGCATGTTCCTAGTGAACGAACAACAGCATACACTTAAATATGCAGATGTGTAAATAATATTATTGTTGAATTTTTGCATAAAAACCCGTATATGTATCCTTTTAAGTGCTAAAAAGTGTAACTCAGTATTCTCTTTACATCCGCATTTATTAGCACATCAGCAATGACACCATGGCGTATGTGTAACGCAATGACTTGTGTGTGACCTACATGGCGTATGAGTGATATTTTGCTTTGTCAGTCAATATTACATAAGAAATATTAAACAAAAGCAGCATATCGCTTACAATTTTCGTATTGAAATTTTTATACAAATTTTTTTCAAGCAAGGCGTCGCCAATATTAAGCAGGCAAGGGAACATGCTTCTTAAAATAGATTTTATGTGAAAGTAAAAAAAAAAAAGAATTGTGAGCTTGCTTATTATGGAATCGTTTGATGTGCGCGTAGATTTTGAATTTCATTCTCCTAGGTGTGGGTGAGATTTTTTAACCATATTTTGAATGTGTCATATGAGAATCATTTCGATCGAGGCAATTGTCACTCATACGACACGGTGTGCTTCTATACCAAGTGAAGCAAAAATTTAATTGCCAATATTTTTGCTCTAATAATTTGAAAATTATATTATATTTAGTCGTAACAACTGCGTCAAATATACTTAACAGCAACATTATCAAAAACTTCACTCAAAACTAGAAAAAAATCATTTTCCTTTTTAAATAATAATTTATTTCCATAATTTCTTAAATTTCCTAAATTCATGATTTTTTTTTAAACAATTTCTTGTAATTTTCTACCGCATGATATTCCAGTAATAGCAAAATTCCAATTCAATCTTCTCTTTAATTAATTGGAAATTTAAAAACAACTATAGTTTCACAATTTTAGTTAAATGCATCCACTTAAGTAGCCTTTTTATACTTTTTTGCTATTTTCAATTTCAACTTTTTTTTTGCCTTGCACCTTCTGTGGCATTTTATATTATATACCTTAATTCCACTAAAACCTACTTAACAACATACCTATATACGAGTATGTATGCAATTGTAACTATAGCAAGCTGTTGCAACTGCTGTTAGCCGCTGCTACTTGCTGTGCCCAACGTTTTATTGTTTTCCAATTACGAAATGTCAATATTCTAGAGCCATAAAATGGCGTTGGGTACACAAGGCAAGGCTTTGTCTGGACATATAGTTACAGCTATATGTGAGCGCGCGCTAACGTGCTTACCTCAAGTTTGCTTGTATGTGTGTATGTGCAAGCGCCGTAAGCAGCTTCACTGAAAGCACTGAGATAGATTCAACAATAGAAACTTACTGAACTGATTGCGGCAATGGCACAGATTCATACAGGTTTGTGTAGAAGTGTGATAGGGAAGCAAATGCCAATAAAATAGCAAATGGACATTTTGTTCTCTTCCAAAGAGACGCTTAAAGCTTTACCTAATTTAATTAGAATGAAACATTCAATAAATGAAACAAGATACTCCAGTTTTGCAGGAAGAATTTATTATACTTAGTTAGTTATAAATATGTTTTCGAAAGATTTTTTTCTCCAGTATTTCGCACATAACGACGTGTTGATAGAACTCTCTCTTATACAAGTATTCAGTAATTATTGTAATGAGTTGACTTTTCTGAAAAAAAGAAAAAATTAAAATTATTTATTAAATATATTTTAGGTATTTATGAAATAAACAAAACAAATTAAGTTTTCTACATTTATTTTTCAGGAAAATTGTAAATGTATTAGTCATTGAATTTTTAAGTATTATATACTTGAGTTTGGAAACATTTTTTCATGTAAATATTAAGGTTACAAGTATCTTATATATAATAATGAAACTGTATGTGCCCGCATAGCGCCTGAACCCCAACATGGAAAGACGTTAAAATTTACACAGATATTCCTTCAGGCTTACAAAAGGTCACAAAATCACCATTAATTTTGGAATACGAGTATATGTACATATTGATAACTCAAGAACGGCTTAACCGAATTAACTGAAAATTGGTGAGGAGGTAGCTTGGCACCTCAGGACGGGAAAAAGCTACCTTTATCGTTGCATGTTAAAAGTTTTATAATATTTTAACGAAATTTAAATAAATTTATTTTTTTCCGAGCTATTTAACATCTGATTACATGGCAAACACCAAATAAAATAAAATCTTTTCTATCATTCGTTAAAGTAAAAGATCTGAAGCTAGAATGAAAAAAATTACGCATTTATAAAATGGTAGTAATCATTACCTAATAAAGAAGTCTGCGATCAGATAGCATATTTTTTACTCTTCAGACACTCTACTTGGGTCTTATTAAGAACTTGAAAAAATCTGAGCATTTCATTGAATGATTACAGCTGCTTTGGTGTCAACTGAATGTGGTATGATATTCCCAATCTTTGAATAACAACTCAGATATAACTGACTGATAGACAATTTTCACATCCATAGAAGAACAAATTTCAATCATTATTAATATAATTATTCGAAGTAGTACTCTGATATACAGTCTGCTTATGCGAATTTAGGAAAGTTTTTTTTTTTTCAAAATATTCAACAACATCTCAAATTTCCTCCAACACATCCTAGTATCTCACAAATTTCCCTTGCACATATGCTCACCTCAACCTTGGGTGGCACAAATATCTAACCAAGCAATGCAACCAACTGAGAGCGGTAACGAACAGGAACGGTCAAGAACAACAACTATTGAGCAGATGCTTTTTGGAATCAATAGCAAACTGCAACACAACTGCATACAAGTAGAGATACAATGCTTAATTATATACAGACAAACACCGATAATTTGTCCACAACACACAGCCAGCGCCTTATGAGTCGCAATAAAGATAGTCACAATCAAGAAATAGCTCACTTGCTATTCAATTATACTATATATGTACACATAAATACTTATATGATTCTGCTACCCACGTCCGTCCAGCGTTGTTCCAAGGCGATTTACCTTTCAAGCACTTAATGTACACAGTTGGCCTTACTTATTACTTAAATTATGCATAACAGCCCACCTCTCGTGTGGCTAGGGAAATTAGACTGGTTTGGTGTTGAATTCAACAAACAAATTATGCACAAGTCAGATAAAAATTATTTATAAATAGTTATCAATTACAACTTGAAGAATAAAATGTTTACAATTTCTTATTTTTAAACCATAAGGCGTCCCATAATTTACTACATATCGCTTTTCACCGATATTGTAGAGTAAACGTTAAATTTTGAAATTTCAAAATTTTATTTTTTTTTTACATTTTTTTTAAATACTAGGATACAACTAGAACATTTTCTAAAAATTTTTTTAAACACTATGATTATTTAGAATATTTTCCACAACTTTTCAACCCATTACAACAAAAGGGCATTAGACAGACTCTTTGGGAGAGCGGCCCGTCTGTCTAGACCGGTCGGTTACTTCAATCTTTTATCGCCACGATTTCCCAAAACTAGTTAAGTGATCTTATTAAAATAATAATAAATAATTTTCGTAGTTTTTCTAAGAATATAACGTCGTAGTTGATCGAAGAACTGTTTTCAAGTTATTTCGTGGTAAATATTAGACCTAAAATTTACTATAATCTATAGTTTGCAACGTAACTAAAAATTCATTTTTTCCAAAGACTTCCATTAGACACATCCTGCTACTGCTGCATGGTCAGCGAGAGGTTAGAATAAAGGAACTCTGTTTTATAAGGCGAATTGGTAGGAAATATGAACTAGTTTGAGGCTACATCCCTGTACTACATTTGTTGACAATATGTAACACCAACATTTTGAAAATAACGGCAACTTGATCAAATCACTATAACCTTTGCCTAACTTGGGTAAGATTCATTTTAAATGTATATTTTTAAGATTTTTTTTAATTTTAAATGAACAATAGAAACGTTAGTAAATTTTTCCTTTTAATTTCATGGCAATTTAGTAGAAAAATTTACACTCTCGATTAATAAATTGTAGTCGCTTTGCCTGCATACAAATATTGCTTCATCAAATCCAGCGCAGCTATATCTAATCACTTATTGATGATAAGTAAGGTGAATTTATTTATAAAATTTCAATTCTTTGTAATATTTTTCCTCGAATTCCATCCATCCCCTCCAAATTTGTGTGGTAATAAACATTTTTCATTAAGTTTGAAGTTTCTGCGTTTTTTCTTAAAAAAAAAAATATTACATATATGTATGACGGTAGTAGTTAGGTCTACTAGCATACTTTATAACACAGAACATTCAATTGTATTTTATGATTCGCTTTTCAAATTCTGTTATCTTAGAACTCAAAATTTGTCCTCCTTCAACTCAAATTTGCAACATATCTATTACTCATTCAGTAATTTCCATTTTTGTCGAAACGAAATACTGCAAACAGAAATTTATTCAACTTGTTTTTAGAGATTTTGCAATTTTTTGAGCATAATTACATTTTTCTCACAGGTAATCAGATATGAGGACCACAGCTCTCTTTGCATATCATCATTTCATTTGTGTGCAATAAAACCACATGTGCTCATAAACAGTCGCCAACACATTGTCAAGCGAAAAAACCACGCGCATATTTTTGCCACGCAAATAAATTGCAAATTCCTAACTAAAGCTGTAAATAGAAAATATTTTAGGCAAAGACAGCGAGAAAAACACACAAAATTCATGCAACACTATCGCACACTCGCATCAACTTGCCATGGGAGCCGGCAGTGAGCTGCTGTAAAGCGAGCAAAACGTGCAAATTGCGTAGACCGACCGTCACCATGCGGTCTCACACACTCGGCATGCATAAACAAATGCACACACACATACACACGTATACATATAAATACATACATAATATTTACAGTTGAAATGCACACATATGGACTTAGAAGACTGAACAAAAACATTTTCAATGTTACCGAACATGTTGCAGCATATCATTTTTGTACGAACATCAGCCTTCGATTTGCCAACACAGGCGCACACATACAAACCAATGCTTGATTTTATAGTTGATATCAGCGTCAAAAGCAAATTGATTTAAGATTCCAAGCGTAACGAGCAGGCAGGCTGCCTCTATATGTGTCTCTCTATGTATGGTATATATACAAGTATGTGTGTGTATGTATGTAAATTGAACAGGTAGTGTGAGCCAGCTCAGTCCAGCCGATGGTCGAATGTGTTGAGAGCAAAGCGAGTGGAATATGCAAGAAAACATGCAAATGCTTTTACTGATAATTGTCACGGCTACACTCGAGGTTTCCATAACTTTTTCTTTTTACGTAATAGAATCGCCCTTTTTGCTGCTCAACCACTATGGCCAGCTCTAAACCTTTGCACACATCAAGCTATGAGTTTCTCATGAATTTAGAAAGAGAAAGCATTGCAAATTGAATTTCGATATCGATTTCGAAAATATGATGTTCTGAGAGTATGAATTATTACGCTTAGAGTAAGTTAAAAAAAAAACACTGCAGATTTTAAGCATAAGAACGGAATTTCTCAAAGCTCTATAATTTCATATTTAGCTCAAATGAAGCCTTTGTCACACCTGATGTCGCTCAGCATCAGCTCTTTATGTATAGGGTTCAAAGAGCAGCCGACATGCAATTCCAAATGGTCAGTACGTTCGTTATTTTTCAGACAACGAAGGGTTGTTCCTAGAAATTAAAATCTTCTCAATAAAAACACAATTCGATTCAAACCAAGAAAGTCCGCAATTGCTCAAAATTTCCTGTAACCTTCCTAAAAATAAAAATTAGATCTAAAATCTTCTCAAAAATATGGAAAATGGATCCTACCTTAGTGAGTCGGAGAGAGTTAAAAATTTCTTCCTCTGAAATAATTGAAGAAGAAAAAATGATCCGACCTCATTTGGTCCAAAGTCAGAAATAAAAAAAAAAAAAGATCCTTTGTAAATGAGTCCAAGGACTTATGAAATATTCTCTAAAAACAAATTGATCCAAAGTAAAAGAGTCTGAGGAAGCTCAACATCTCCAAGTGAGTCCGATGTAATACAGCATATCCTTTCTGGAATCTTCTCAAAACAAAAATTTTGATCCGACTTAAGTGAGTTCGGAGAGCTCAACATTTCTTCTTCGAAAATTCCCCCCCCCCCCCCAAAAAATTAATCCAACCTAAGTAAATCCGAAGAAGCTCAACATTTTCTCTGCGGCTTTGGTAACCGTATTGGCCTTAATTCCTTCAAAAAACCTTATAGCAGTGGCCTACTCTCTTAGCTCCGAACCTTCACTAAACCATCCAGCTAGAGCTATACATTACCCAAAACTTGGCTCAACTTCACCAATTCTTATTTGCGACATTTGGGAGTGAACGAAATTCTCAGCAGTTTCTTAATGAGATTATTCGCTGGGAGAACCTACTCTTACCAGCCGATACTCTCACCTATAATCAAAGCAAATATGATTGAAGTTAATTGCTTCTATGGCGATCTTGACCTTTTCGAAAACTACAATTTTTTTTAGGTCTTAAATCCCACCCACTTCGTTAATGGTGACAGAGAACCGCTGACAGATTTGGAAACCACCATAATCAATCCATAGACTAACAAATAGCCAAAGTTCTGACCGCACCTTAAAAGTCAAACTGGAACCGTTCTTCTCTCCTTCAAGCTATTCTTAGCTCGATCCTATGGCATAGACCGCTATAAACTTATTACCAAGCTGTTCTTGACTGATAGGAAGGTAGTAAGGAACCCGAATAACTCTGTCTCACTGTTTCTATTAAAAGAAAAAAAAATTCTCTGAAGCTACCAAATCAAACCAATTTTCAGTCTATATCTCCAAAAGTAGGGAAAAGTTGGCATTGAACGAGAGTTAGATTACAGACAGGGAGACAAAGATTTTTTGACGCAACTCAATGTGAAGATCTTCTTGATAAATTAGACCTTCTTCCGCTACTCAGCAAAGTCTGAGTCTGGCTAAAAGTATAATATACACCATTTCAAATGCATGGATAGTTTGAAAGAAGGTACACGAATATCCATTCTCTAAGTTGACCCCTTTGTGAGCCCTTGCTACCGCATTTTGAAAACATTTAACACTTTTTCTGTTATTCCCTTCTATCACTGCATTCTGCTCATAAAATGTTTCCAAGTATTATTTTCCAATATTTTTGCCTTTCTCGCACCGTTGCATGTTCGTGCTATTTGCCACTATCTCTTCCGCTTGAGCTAAATGACAAATGACTTTTTTCCATTCTCTCTGCTATCTAACGGTGCTCCAAGTATATAACATACTATATTGTATCTAAAAGAAAACGAGCAAACATAATAAAGAAGCAACCGACATGCAGCGACAAGTCTATTTGTTTACCTATACAGAATATATATACATACAATATGTCAGCTAAGTAAACGAAGTTGTTACCGCTTGCCGGAGGTATGTCAGTTATTGCGGTAGCATGGAACCCAGCTTATCAACATCTATGTGTGTGTATGCAACTCTGTGCGTGTGTGTGTGTGTAATAATGTAGTAAAATATACAAATTGTAACGTTTATAGCGGAAAAATTGCAAATTTGCTAAGGAGCGCAACGCAAGTGGGTATAAACAAATTGATTTAACAAGCGGCAGCCGGTTGGTGCACCTATGGCAACATAAATATTTGCAACAACAACAACGACAAAACTATTATCACTGACAAGACGATTTTTATGAGACATTTTCTAATGGGAGGCTAGGTTAAAGGAGAATATATTTTTCCATTTTGTCTGCATTTTCTAGTTTAAATGCAAATTGTTAGTTTAAGTTACTGAGTATTTTCCTCGAAAAGGAAACTTATGAAATTTATGTGCGGAAAATATATGCAGAGAAGAATAGAATTATATGAAATTTTGAAAAGATATTTTTCTTGCATATATCTATAGTAAACGCCTTAATAAAACATAAACATAAACAAATATTTTTTTAATTAAAACAATTTAAAACGTAAGCCTTCTGTTCAATCAGCTGTATCAGTTTATTTTTCATGGCCTTCCAGAGTAAAACACATTTTTTGGCAACATTTTTTTTTTCAACCCACCAACTTTTCAGTATCATTTTTGTAGTACGATTTGTCCTTTGCTTCATAATATGTAGCTATCAGTTTCGGCGATCACCTCTTCATTCGACGAAAATTTCTTACCGACGAGCATTAGTTTGAGATCTCAGAACAGGAAATAGGATGCAGACGTAATTCGAACAAAATTCATGCATTTTTTGCCATCAATTCCACTGACATGTGACTTAACTTAAATAAACAGTAATTTCTCTTTTTTCAAAAGCGCACGTTTTTGGGCGATTTCGTCCTTCAAACGGTACATATATGGTAATAGTGCGCTATTGATTGGTTCTTCCTATCTCATTGTAATACTGTCTCACTGTTCATTGTCTGCGGTGCTCATTTCACCATGTCTAAACTTAGTATACCCATAGACCCAAGATCTTGCTTCAACTGTATTTTTCTTCTTTCAAAAAGCAACATTTTATCAAGACGGAAAAATACTTTATATCAATTTTTCACAACAAAAACGTTGCTTCAGCCAAAATGATATAATTCACAAACTAAAGATCAAATATATACACGCGCTTTTTGAAGATTAGGGCTAACTAAAAGTTGCGTACATAGATTTGGTCAAACCGGGACTTTTCATTTGACATCTGATGTATGCATTTCATCAGTATCTTTTTACTTTTTTTTTGGAAACATTACAACTTATTGCTTCATTCTAAAATAATAATTGAAATATTTGAAGAAAAATGTATTACCATTTGTTTAAATTTCTAAGCTGATTGAAATTACTTTCATTTTTCCTGTCATTCAGACTAAAACACTCTGCTAACCCAACATAAAATATACCAAATGCGGCACCTTTCTCCACTGCTAAAGACTCATTGTGCCGAAGTGTGCCTATGGCCACTGAATAGAGAAATAAAAATCAAGTAAGAAACACATCTTGAGTGGAAGTTCATGAATTCATCGCATCTTTTGCAGATTTTGTTTTTGTAAATAAAATGATTTCGGCGTGAAAAATATGCCTGGCATTTACAGGCATTTTGTTTGGGACAACAAATAAAGACAATGTAAATACGAAAATGGAAAATTGAAAAGTTAAACATTGGAATCAATAAAGTGTGCTGAAAGATTTTCATTTTGGTTTTGAAGGAAAACCTTTATTTTGTAAATAAATTTGCTGGCATTTTTATACTTGTGTAAATAAATTGAAGCGAAAAGTGTGCTTAAAAACTTAACAAATAAAATTTTGCACAAACAAGTTGAATTAGGGAGACAAGCGTGTATAAACATTTAAGTCATATCAAATATACTCGTATTGAAGTGTTTAAGAGTGAAAATTTAAATTTTTGAAAATAAAAATACAATTTTCAGGCAGGAACTCGGACTGACGTATGGAACGACTTGGCGCATTTTATGTCGAGATCTTAAATTGAAAGCGTACAAAATACAGCCCATGTAAGAACAAAACCCGCTTAAAAAGTTCCAAGAAGATCCAACATTTTCCGGCCAGATTTTTTTTCCGCGTTGAAGCGCATTTCTGGCTTAATGAGTATGTAAATAAGAAAAATTGCTCCATTTAGGACGGAAAGCAACCTGAAGAGATTCAAGAGCTGCCATTTCATAAAAAAAAAAACAGTTTTGTGTGGTTTGTTGGCATTTTCTCAAAAATAATACTGGTAAGAACGTTAACAACGATAGAGACGTTTATCGCGTCATGATAACCGACTATTTGACGCCTGGAATTGAAACTCGTGATATCGGCGACATTCAGTTTCAGCAAGACGATGCCATTATCGACACATCGCATTAATCAATGGATTTATTGAAAGAACACTTCTGTGAGCAGATAATTTCATTTTTGGGCCGGTCGATTGGCCACCAGGATCGTGTGATGCCACACCGTTAAACATTATTCTGTGGGGATAGGTGAAGTCTAAAGTCTATGTGGACAATCCCGCTTCGATTCAGACCTCGGAGCAAAAAATCAGGCGTGTCATTCGTCAATTACCAGTCTAAATGCTCGAAAGAGTCATCAAAACTTGAACTCAATGGAGGGACCATCTGAGACGTAGACGCTCCGACATTTAAAGAGATAATCTTCAAAAAAATAAACACCAAAAAAACCTGCTTTCGAATGATAATAAACATTCCTCATTAAATTTGAAATTTCTGTGTGTTTTAGCCTGCGTCCGATTCAAAATCATTTAAGACTTATGTGCTCACACCTAATTTCTCCATACGTAAAATGGAATCAAGCAGAAACCAAACAATATAATATTACAAGCGGTTCGGAATGAGCGCTTTTTTGTGAAAATTAAGTACTAGTTCTGTATGAGAAAGTAAAGCACTTTGGCTTTGTGTGCAATTACATTGTGGTGTAACAAAATTACTTTGCCGTGTCTTCTGGCCTATTCTGGTCGTTTTTCAAACAGTGTATAGTTCAAGATGATTACTTGTAGTCTGTAGCGATTAGTATTAACGGTTTCACTAGGTTTTAGAAGCTCATGATCTATCACACTCTTCTGATCTCACTAAATTCAAAGCATTGCCTTCTTAGCGAATCGATCTTTTTTTGCAGACAATGTTGAATGTTGTCCAGGATTAATTCATGATTTTCTCCATTTAGGATTCTTAAAATGAATCCATTTTTCATTGCCAGTGACAATTCGATACAAAACTAATCTTCTTTTGTGTCTTTGAAGCAAAATTTCTTAACTTTTTTTTCCTCAGTTTTGGTTTTTTCTAATAGCTTATAAATGGTCAAAAATTTGTTCGTTGTGAAACATTTAAGATGGCTGTCATTTACTTTTAACTCAAAGCATCATCTGCATCCAATATTGCTTGCAGTACGGCGTCTTCAAACTTCTTTGGTGGTCGTCTACGTTCTAGATTTCTTTCTTCAAAATCATTATCTCTGAACCGTTGAATCCTTTTTTTTCATGTTGCTTCTGAAAGAACATGCCATATGCGACAAACAATCGATGCGAATCTGCAACACTTTTCTTCAAATGCAAACTTATAATTAATATTTTACGCAAATCTTCAATTCTCGGTACAAAATTTGACATTTTCAGCATAACGACAAAAGATGTTGATGTTTATTTAATGACTATAAGGTTATTGAATATGTTTGACAGATATCATGCCAATCAAACAAAAAAAAAATTTAAGGCTCGGTCAAAACAAATGTTCCTACCAACAGGTTTGTATCTTCACGCTGATTTCAGACTGGTAAGCAACACAAGGAAACAACAGGAAGTCCTCCCAAACCTATATCGGTATAACCGGGAAAGATATAGAATATAATATGTTAAAACAGCCAGAACTTAGCTCGGATCAGATAAGCCAAATATATTGGAATGAAGCCAAAGTGTGCCAGGATTTAAAAACGTCCAGACTGCAGTCATCTAAGTATTCTTATTTCTGGTCTACATATTTGTCCTTAAAACCAAGAATTCATCGAATGTTTTCAATCTCATGGGCGGTAAGTCCATTAAATACTGGCGCCACGGCTAAACGATAATCCGTTCCGTATTGTTTTTCCAAAATTTTTTTTGAATTACAAAAAAATATTTAAAAAATCGAATCTTTCAAATAAGAAATAGCGTTCATAGCCATTTATATACATATATTGCTGTCAGATATCATGAGCCTAACTGGATCTATTCTGGGTGAAGAATCTGCGAAATATTTCGCGAAGCCTCACAGAAGTTTTTTAGAGAATCTACTTCAACATAGATCTCAAGACGATAGAGGATACTTCTGAAAGCATGTATCGCCGCTCGAAGCATGTATCAGAGCCGAGCTCATTCATCGATATTCGAAAAGTAAAATAGAGAAAATATTTATACAGAAATACCGGGTCTAACTAATAGTCTTAGTAAGTGAAACCTTGGATTTTAATCATTATTAGATACCGTACCGTCCTCGTTTAATATAATATATCTTGCAGAAAAGTAAACTACCTACAATCATGCGGACACAGACATTTGAGCAAAATGAAACTTTTCCCACTGTGTGCGATATATTTCACCAATTTTTAACGGAATTTAAAAAATGCTTCAAAAATCCAATAGCTATGCAAATAAGTTTATTAAAATCTGCTATTATTCAACAATGTGCCACTCAAACGCCGTCTGATGCAAGCATTTCGATACGCTTTGTTAAATCTTTATCGCCCGCTGACACTGAGAAATGCCAGCGATATTTGGTACGAAGCTTCTTTTTTGCGACTTCGTGGAATCATGCACGTTTCAAACACCGGTGAGGTTCACATGTATCCATTCACAAGCAAACCAACACACACATGTATAGAAACACATATACATACACACAGATATTATTTTTTTTATTGTAACTACAAACGTGCGCCATATTTCAGCGCTTGAGTGACAAACTTCCGTTCGATTGCCACAAGGAGCCCGACAGACACACTATGGCAAAGGCAAACAATATTGGATGGATGGATGAGTGCTAAAGCAATCTTTCACAGTAAATAACCTTGCCGAGGCAAACGGCGTACACAGAACGCATACAAGCATGTGCGAACTGTATAAAAAACGGCATATGAGAATGCGGCAGCAAATCTTTTAGAGCAAATACCATGCCACAAGTATGCTTTTGCTTGTGTGTGGGTGTGTGTGCGTGTCACGAATATGTGGTATTATTGCAGTTTGCTTGCTTACTCCTACCGAAATAAATCGCTCCACTCTTTGTAGCAAATATTTCATAATATCAAAGATCAAAGCATTGAGTTGCAAGCGTCTGGTATTTGTTCGCAGCGTGCAACCGAGCAAAGCGGCTGCCAACCACTCGCTTAGCAATTTCATACAGACGGAGTTTCTGTAAACGTGTAAGGGGTCTTACAGTTAAAGTTTTGTTCAACTAACGGTAGTTTGAAGCGGCATCAGAAATTAGTTGTGATAGTTATATAAGAAAGATTACAATGCCTAAAAATGTCGCAACAGAAGAGGGGATATTATATATACCTATGGGAAAGCAGGGCTTTATATAGAATGAGAGTCGCAACTATCGATCGATAGTTTCTTGACGACGTTTTGGAGATACAGAGATAAAACTTTTTGTTCTGAAAAGCTTCATCAGCACAGCACAGGGTGGTACAGAGATGAGACAATAGGTTGTGGAGTGGTTGCACAATCGGTTTCTTAAAGGTTTAGGTGTGTTATTAAACAACCACTCTATCGACCTACCTACCGTTAGCATTATGTTATTTAGCAGCAAACTGAGATGAATAAATCACTATTTTCTCTTCCTATGTATAGTATATGTATAATTTCTTTAAAGAGTATATCTTAAACCAAATAACTACGAAAACATATTTTTCTATTAATTTCGGTCCGAACTTGAGATAAATTTCAATAAAAAATTCAAACTTGCAACTAAAATGAACAGATACCAGACTAACTACTTCAACCTTTATTTTCACTTCCTCATCAAAAATATCCTCCCTCACGCACTGGGTCCATGGTGCACTTTTACATAATCAGCGCCTTTTCAGCGTAACTTTCGCTGACTACATTTTTTTTAACATATACTTTTTCTCTTCCACCATAAGTATAAAGCAATTTGCTGCAATTTTCAGAATGAATTTAGAATTTCCTAAATGGTATTTAAATTGCAAATCGCACAATTGCGCCTACATGTATACTATCGAGGCAGAAAATTGGAAAAAATTTATAAATAAAATATAAGGTGAAAATCATATTGTATATTTGCTCATAGTATATTTATAGCTGAAATATATACAGTTACGCAGACTTCTATTTAATACTGCACACCACATAAGCATGCTATCCACTTTTCGCCTAAATGTATGCAAATTTTCCGAAGCACGCATTGCGCCGCTGGCAAAGCATCAATGTGCTCATAAAGGTACATATTTTCCCTTTTTGGAATTCTTTAAAACTTCATACACACGCTCATAAATTGCGCACTCTATATGTCCGTATGTATGCATCATAAGCCTTCGCATTTCACATATTTTGGATTTCTTTTTGTTGCAGAAATCGAAATTTCCCCAAGGCGTATATCAGGCAGTGGTGCAGATCAAATCAGCGCTTATAAATTGAACTCACCGAGATTAAATTGAATGATTGATATGCATAAAAATTTACAACAACCAAGAAATAAATCTTTATATGTGTATGTATACTTACAACAACAAAGAATATTTTTTATATGTGTGCATATAATTACAACAACAAAAGTTTTCTATATATGCTCGCTATATATATGTATATGTATGCTTCTACACGAAAGTTTATAATTTATGGCGTCCGAGTAAGGGTCTTTGTGTTGGTGTTGGCGTTGATTTTTTTTGTAATGCAAATTCCCAATCAAATGGCTGCAAATAATTAAGCAAATCTCCTGCTTAAACATTGCTCTTTATACACGTGTGATTTCTGAAAATTTCTTCACACATTTTGTTCTTGCTTTAGATGTCTCAATTGCTGCACGTGCCATCTTAGCGCTTTGATTATATATTTATTATAGAAATAGGTCGGCGCATAGACATTCATTTGAATGAATTTAAGTATTTGCGTAATGAAAAGGTCTTAATTTGTGGGTGAATAACCTATGCTTCTTCTATTATTGCTTAAATATATTATTGTATGTGTTTGTATATTTCTCTAGTTGACAAATTACTTTTTACTTCTAAGATATTCATACTGAATGAATGAAATTTAATTAGAAATAGAATAGTAATATAAAGTTAAGAGAGAACTGTATCTATTAAATATTTTCAATAATTTTACGATTGTAAAGGCTTAAAAAAATCAACTAAATTGCTTCTAGACTTGATATTGATGAGAATTTCTATCACATTTGTGATCAACAGTAAAAAATATTGAATTCCGACATCAGTTTTCCGCATCTTAAAAATCATCATCTCTTCTATAAATGTTCCTTGCTTTTAATCTCCATTATGTCTAAGAGAAGATGAAGGTCAATCATCCGTAGAACCACAAAGTCGTATAAGAGACACTGAGACTTGTGGCAAACAACCTTGAAGCTCTTGTCACCGAATTGAAAGCCAATGCAATGAATACCATCGGTCAACACCATATTCACCAGATTTGACTCCGTGTAATTTTTCCTCGTGCTCCAAAATGAAATTACCGCTCTGTGGAACGTGTTTTCAGTCGATTGAAGAGATAGTAAAATAAAATTCACTGAAAGTTATCCCAAAAAATGCTTATGAAAAGTTTTTCGAGAACTGGAATCGTTGGCATTAGTGTACGAGTATTACATCTGTTGGGGATTATTTTGAAGGCGATTTTGTCGCCTTTTTGATGAATAAATCAATATTTTGCGTTTTATTTACATTTTCCGGGTCCACTTTTCTCCCAATTTAAATATATTTTGATATAATTCTCTAAAGAAGAGTCTCAAAGGTCAATGGATTTTTTGTGCTTTTTCTTCACAGTTTCGTGATCGGTTATTGTCTCAATGAAATCAATTTAAATTTACAATCAGCAGAAACTGTCATATCTTTATAAAAAAATAAAATGTTTCAAAGCCTTTGCCAGATTAAAAATTATTTTTGTTTTCTTGTTTTTCTTCAAATTTTCACAGCTATCTTCGACGCTTTGTGTAAACATTCCTTTTAAAATTTCATTTCAAAAATTATTTTTCCACTCGTAAAGCTGGCCAAAGACATTACCCGCAAACTCACTTAAACAAGCAAAAACATAAAATCTTCCCTCGCCAAACTTTACAGTCCAGCGGCTACTGCACAGCGATTTTCTTCTGACCTCAGGCATGAAAGGCCAAATTAGAGCAAATTGTTTCTCCTAATTTATCAAACGCTAACGCCAGCGCAAAGATTTTTCTAAGAATTGTCATATACCAAAGGAGGTTGTATATATATAATAGATGTGTATAACTTTTTTATACACACACATTTATACATTTATACATTTAATAGCCTACAGTGTTTAGTGGTGAAAACTTAACTTGAAATCAAGATAAACTCTTTATACAGACGGCCATACATATATATATATGTAAATACAGCAATTTTTCATTTAACGAATTTCATTTCACTTCAATTGTCTTTCGCCGCATTTTATTTTATTACTTTTATTGCGGAGAATTTATTCTTTTTGTTCACTTTTGGGACTCCCGCCGATTTGTGCGCTTAATGGCCGCTCGTTTTGTGGATTATTGTGTTACCTTTCAGTAATCTAACTGTTAAACGTTTTGTATTTAATTACTGTCCTTCGGGGTGCGTTCGCTCTTTAATTTTCCAAATTTAACCTTGAGCATTTGCGTGACTATTGAGTTTTAATGGCTCTGTGTCGCCAAATTTTTTTTATTATTGTTCACACGAAACCGTTAACACTTAACTGTAATGTTGGCGCGCGGCAATTATACAAGTCTGTGGTACACAAGAGACAAATACTATACAATTTTAATTTGCTTATGTGTGTGATGGTGTGTGTATGTGTAAGATAAGTAATAGAATAACTGAAAAATCTTCCCAGCCAAGCTCTTCCAGTTTTTGTCGAGACAGCTAAGATGTGTGTGGTCTAGCGTTGTGCTGATGGAAGACGATGCTCTTTCTGTTGATCAGTACTGACCGCTTTTTTCGATTGTTTGTTTTAATCTGATCATTTGTTGACAATAGAATATAGAACTAATCGTTCGACCAGGCTGAAGCAGCTAATAGTGGATGATTCCTCTCCAATCCCAACAAACACTTAGCATAAACTTTCGGGGTGTCAATCCTGGCTTTGTGACTATTTGTTGAGCTTCACCACGCTAGTACCATGGTCTTTTTCGCACATTATTGTCGTATTTAATCCACTTTTAGTCTCTTCCTTGTATTACCATTCGCTTCAGAAATGGTTCGATTTCATTTCGTTTCAGCAAAGAATCGCAGATGTTAATTTTCTCCATTCAATTTTTCGCAGACAATTCATGACACTCAAAAATCGAACTGCTTTTGGTAGTCAGCCTTTTTTCAAATGGTTTAAAACCGTTTAATGATGAATGCTAAGTTCTTTAGCAATGTCATGGCTGCTTATGTGACGGTTCTAGTCAATCTTTTCCATAATTTCATCGACTGTTTCAACGATAAGTCGACCAGAGCGAGGTGCATCTTTCACATCGAAATTTTCAGAACGGAAGCGAGCGAACCATTGCTATGCTACACGTACTCATAGAGCATCGTCTCTGTAAACTTCATACATTTCATTAGTGGCTTGCATGGCATTATTTCCTTTTTTATACAAAAATTTCAAAATATAGCGAATTTCTTCATTATTTTCACTCATTTTTGAACTGCTGTAACCTTTTTTCAACTTTCCCGAATTTAATTTTTTTTGTGTTAAATAAAGCTTAAAGTCTCACCTTTCCAATTCTATATGGTATGACATAGTGTGATTGACAACACTAGAGATATACGACTGCAACGACATCTATTGACAAAATACGAAAATACTTTTTCGACTGCCCAATATAAATTTTCTGCATAAAATATATTTGTTTACTCATTCATTCAGGCCAATAATTATAAATTACACATTCTGCTTATTTACTATAAGTATCTGCAGCTAAGTCATAATTTTTGTTTACCTCCATACTCGATTGTGAATGTTGAGTACAAATTATGTACGGCGAATAGTTTATGTTGCTCATACGCACTGGTGCTCTGTACATGCAACTGATGTGGAGTTATGAAAATTTAAAGGAGCAACAGAGGAGTAAAGGAACACATTGCACAACATTAGTTAAAATAAATGCGTGTAGTAGTTACAAACTTTGTTCGGGATAATAATAATAACTTCACAACATATTTAACTATTTATTTCTTTTAAATATCTCAGAATTTCAAAACTCAAGCATACTTGAAATTTTCGAACTCGGTAAATTATTAAATACAAAATTTTAAGTTGTTAAGGCTATCTTTTTTATCGAAAAGTAAAGTCCTCTCGGCGAACAAAAACCGAAATCTATAAGTCACTCATTATTCCCGCCCTGCCATATTGTGCCGAGGCTTGGACGATGACAACAACTGCTGAGTCAACGTTGCGAGTTTTCGAGAGAAAGGTTCTGCGAAGGATTTATGGTCCTTTGCGCGTTGGCAATGGCGAATTTCGCATTCGATGGAACGATGAGCTGTACGAGATATACGAAGACATTGACGAAAAGACTCCAGCTCTGAAAGTATTCGACGCAGTACCTGCCGGGGGAAGCAGAGGAAGAGGAAGACCTCCACTCTGTTGGAAAGACCAAGCCAGTTCCTTCTTCGCTTGGAATATCCAGTTGGCGCCACGTAGCGAAAAAAAGAAACAACTGGCGATCTGTTGTTAACTCGGCTATAATCGCGTAAGCAGTGTCTACGCCAGTAAAGAAGAAGAAGAATGCCATATTTTATAGATAAATATTTTTCGCAACTTCTTGGTCTAGAAATAAATACATAGAATAATTAAAATAAAGAGGTAAAAATTGCTTTAAGACTTTATTTCTTGTCACAGAAAAAGTTTCATCAGAATTTATGGTATACAATCGGAGTCCGAAATTTCTTTTTGTTGAGTTTGCATTAGGTTTATAGTATATATAATATATTCGAGCGATTTTCCAAGAGATGGCGTAACTTGATCATCACGTTATTGTTCCAAAATTCTGATTATATATTAGAAAGCTGCTCTACTTGTGTGTCTTTTTCAGTATATGTCATTCATATGCAGCATGAATAACCGCTTTCTTCATGCAATTCATTCTTTGTGTATAAAAAAATGTATCTGCAGGAAATTCTTCTTCATTACCTTAACATGAAGTAATCCTAAGCCGAAAATGTTAATGTTTAGGTGGCAAAAATTCTTCCTGGGTAGTTTGGCTTGGAACGTTCTTGGCGGGCAAAAAAGTTTGAAGATAAGAAAATGAAGCATTACTCGATGAAGATTGTTTTCAAGTACCAGAAGATCACGCAGAATCGTTGGGAATCATCAGCAGTCATTTTAAAACGTTAAAAATAGCTGGATACATTCAAGAGCAAGGATATTGGGTTCTTGTGAATTGAAGCCATGTGACGTTAAAAAAGGATTTAGCATGTCAGAAATGCTGTTTGAACGCCACAAAAAAGTCGTTTGCGCATAACGTTGTGAGTGGTAAAGAAAACTGGTTCCATTACGACAACCCTAAACGTAAAAAAATTATATTTGAAACCATGTCAACCAGCCAAGTCGAAGCGGAATATCTATGAAGTGAAAATAATGTCTCTGTATTTGGTAGGATCAGAAGTGCGTGTAGAATTATAATCTTCTAAAACCAAATCAAGTCATTAACTTTAACTTAAGAGGGTGTCAAAAATTGACTTGATTTATTCTTGGGCATCAAGGCAGCACTGTTGTTTTCGTAGGAAATCCATAAATTGTCAAAATAATGTGAGAATTTTGTTTTAAATAAACCTTAAAAATAATAAATAATAATATTTTAATATATATTTATATTTAAAGGTCTCCAAATGCAAACTTTGAACGATTTCAAGCACTCGTAGACAGAGATGGACTGATTTTTTATTTCAGTAGTAGTAAAAACAGCTTGTGGTGATTTATTTGCCGAACCGTCATTATTATTTATAAAATATTTAGTTCATTTAAAATAAAATATAAGATTCTTGAAACCATGAATTATGTAAAAATTACTTTCAGTTTCCCTGCCTCTTCTAACTAATAAAGCATACACACAGGCGCCTAAACAAAATATATACATTTACAACAAGTGTTAGTATATAAATACAAAGAGAAGTAATATAAAATAGAAATACAATGTAAATAAATTAAAACACCAATAAAGCGACACATGGGCATACATATACATGTCAACGCTTCATTATCTCTATACTCACACAAATACACATTAATCTATATATGTATATTAGCTCCATGTTCTATGGCGTCAACTGTGCTTGACATTTAAATAAGCCATGAAACACAGACAATAAAATATACAATTTTATAAAACTGCAAAAATAATAACAAAACCAACAACAACGGCAAAGCGACATTTAACACTCACTTTTGTACGAATATGGGGAGTTTAATAAAAATACGTACTTACACTCATAAACACCGAACACATGTATACGTATGTACATATACATATGTAAAAGCCCACATACACAAACGCATTTATACTCCCTGCATGCGCAAAAAATGTGCAAAAAACATATAAGCAAAAAGCGAAACATTTTTGAAACCAGGGATGCAACATATGGCACGTAATGGATGCACGTATTTCTTTATTTCTGCGTAATGGTAATAAATATTCATACAAATATTGCACAATTTAATTAAGTCAGAACAGGGAAAGTTTACATATACATGCATATGTAAGTGTGGCAGGAATTAATTTCTGAAAATAGATTATAAATCAATAAAAAAGTGTAACTTTTTCACACTTCAGCCTCATTTTACAATATTAAATGTCACTGAGAAATCGCAGCCTAAAAGTATGATTTGAAGTAAAAGTCGGATGTTAAAATTTTTATAATTGTTAATCCTAAACAAAGAAATTTTATAATTTAGATATCGGATCAGCATATAGCTGTCAAAGAGACTAAACGATCGGAATAAAGTGCTTGCATGGAAAATTTTTTGACGAGATATCTTCAAGAAATTTGGCACGGAATGTTTCCTAACGCCACGTGCAAATCTGCAAAGAAATTGTCCACATCAGATTACTGAAGCACACAGCTGGGATACAAACTGAACGATTTTGCTTTTTTTTTTGCTGGATCGTCTTTTGACAAATGATATTAAATTCCCTTTTACATTTGAAAAAATCAACGCTTTCATTTCCAAATAATGTAAATATCATAAGGCTTTCGCAAATTTTTCGACCAAGTTTCCTTCCGCAGATACCAAACGTTATTCCTCAAACATTCCTCACTTACATCAAACATTTCTCACTGACATAAAAAATTGCGCCTACAACTATACTAGATCATCCTAACGATCATTAAACCATATAAAAGGTCGTTGAAGCAAAATGAAAGCATCTTGGCTACTTCTGCCGCCAGAACGGATTAGATCAGAATTTAATAGGAAACGTTTTATGTATTGTTGATATCATTTATCGATTTTTGATAATATTTATCTATCTATCTATCTACTATCATATATGAGGAAACCTTTTATCTTTTATTGATATCACTTATCGATTATTGATAACATTTATCGATAACACTCATCGATATAATTTATCGATTATCGATATAATTTGTATAATATCGATATATATATACGGAAAGTAATAGGACTGATTTTCTTCCGCCGCGATTGTACTTCGAAGCGACTGCATTCGGTAGAAGACGTTCCTAGCTAACGAACGAACTGTTCAATTGTCTACGAGCACCTGGAGAGTCAGAACAAACATTTTCGCGCGACGTGTTTCTGGGAGTGGTTCAAGCCGAAAAGGCAGCGTTCGTTAGAGCAGAGGTACGCGATTTAATTCTGTGTAAAACTCGGTAAATCTGCGGCAGAGACGTTTGATATGATCAAGCAGGCTTACCCAGATGTTTATTTAGTAAGATGTGGTTTGTTTCGATGGCATCAGGCCTTTTTTGGAGGGCCGGAAAGAGGTCGCTAATGAAGACCGTGCTGGGAGACGTGCGGCTTCGACAAAGACCGACAATGTGATTCGTGTGCGCAAAAATTTGAACTCATACTGTCGACTAAGTTTTCGTTTAATTGCCTAGAAGTTAAATTTATCAAAAAAAAAAGTCCTCAAAAACTCAAAGGAAGGGTCAATCGGGTCCGACAAAACTTCGCAGCCGATTGAAAGTTGCCCCACGACAACGCCCAAGCTCACACCGCCTTTCTTGTGAACGGCTACCTAACCACACCTTGCTTGAAAAGGCCGATGAAAGGCAAGCATTTTGAGACGACAGAGGGGATAAACGAAGCATGCATCTCGGCTCTCAAGGCTATTCCGGAGAATGCCTTCCGTAACTCCTTCAATGCTTGGAAATCGCACTGCAATCGCTGCATCAACGCAAAAGGAGACTATTTAGAAAGTTTGTAAAGAATTGTAACGATTGGTTCAATTTATTTTTTTAAATCGACTCAGTCCTATTACTTTTCGGACAAAGCCTGTATAAGAGAAATGGACGACATTTTTTTCGATTCTCTGAAACTATTTTTTTTTAATATTAATGAGAATTTCTTCATAATTTATGCAATCCGTTAAAAAATATTTTAAAAGCATTTGTTCTGGAAATTAATGCTACAAATGAAACTGCTATCTAAAAGTCACATCAACAATAGCTGAAGACACCGAAATCCAGCCAACTTAGCAATAATGTACACTTCCTACAGGGACTGAGTAACTGCACCAATTTACAGCTATGAAAAACTGAAAAACTGCATATTTTATACAGATGAATTGTGCTGCCTTTGCTAGACAAAAACACTCACCCAGAAAGATATAAGCGCGCCATAATTTACATATGTGCATACATATGTATGAATTTATAGATGCACAGATCCGTGCCCGAAACGGGCGAAACAGGCGAATCAAGCGCAAAAGCCAGTGAAGTAAATGCAGCGTAGCCAGCTTGTGTGGACGCGCTCGATTGTTACGCTTTCAACTATAACTGAAGCGGAGACAAACAACCGTTGTTGTGGCACACATACCAACTCACACACACATACATTTATATATACAGCATAGACTCATAGCATATCCCGTTTGTATGTGTGTGTATTTCCTTTTGTTTTTGTACGAACGACGATTTTTTTCCTCTTTCATATATTCCTTTTTTTTTGCATGTTTATTTGCGTGTGTGTGTGTGTGTGTTAGCCCACAATTTACATGCGAAACGTTGACATGTCGTTGTCAAATGTTTTGTCAGGCAAGAGACACGCGCACACACACTCACAAACAAACACACACGATTTCAGAAAAACAAAACAGGTTAAGTTGGCATGACTTGCTGCCCGACTAACCTAGCAGTTAGCTGGCGGGCTAACTGGCTGACTGACTAACTGTTACTCACTAACTGTCTGCATATGTGCGACGTAGCTGCACACATAAAAACATACATACAGACACTCACACACACACCTAACTCGCTGGCAGCGCCGGCTGCTCACTCCTTGGCGACGGCATTTTAATGTAATAAAAATGCACTTGCATGCGCACACACACACGCAATACAAAAACAGCAAAACAAGAAATCATATATGCATTTCATTTCTTGTTGTTCGTTCTTGTTGTAAGCGCAGTTGTGTGTGTGTGCTTGTAATTGCCAGAAAAAGTTTGTTATGGCATTTCTGCACCATTGCGAATTGCAGCGGTCAAAAGCTGCATGCAAAAAGGTGCAAACAAAAACAAAATGGTTTTGTGAAAATGGTGGTTAAAGGTAGAATGCAGTTTGAGATTCGTTTTAATTGGAAATTTAACTATTACAAAACGGAGAGCAAAAATAGCTCGCGATTGAAGATTTGAGTTGCTCGAAAAATACAATGTATATGAGTGTGTGTTAACGCTCATGAGAGCATCAAATTTTGCGGAATTGTTTCACAGATATTCAAGCGAAGATAGAATCCATTCACGTTTGCGGAATTTTTTCAAAATTTTATTCTTATAAATAAAATAAGACTTCATAAACTGTTTACAAATATATGTTTCTTTTGCAATTATAAGGAATACTAATTGCAAAATCGAAAAAAATATTATTAAATTTATTATTAATTTAAAAACTTTTTATTAGCACTATAAAAAGCTGTGATTTCACTTGTTCCAAAAGTAGTAAAATGGTGTAAAATTTTAATAAAATATATTTTTTATTTTCTACTTATTTCATACTCTAGACCTTTAAGGGATTACATACATAGGTTTCCTTGCGTAAAAAACAGCCTTCCACAAGTTTTTCTCATATAAAAAATTAAATATATTATTAGAATTTTTTATTGTTACAAACATACACTTTAACAAACAAATTCTGAAATTTTTGAAAAAAAAAATTTAGCTTAGTCATTACGACGCCATTTCCAGTAACTCTTCGGAAAAATCAGAGTAAAAAAATGGATTTTTGAAACCTGTGAACCCATGTAACCCCTTAAAAATACAAAACTAAAATTTTGAAAGTATAAGTATGAAGTACTTATTTAGCCAAGCTTCTAAAGTGTAGCCGCTCGATCCAAACAGTTCAATCTGTTCATATATATACAGCGTTTTTTTAGAACAGAACTTCTTGAATATGCTACACTGACAACCACTGACAAAACGGAGACAGTTGATCACTTCACTAATAAATTTTCTATGCATGCTCTCTATAAAGGCTGTTGTTAACTCGGCTAATACGCCAGTAAAGAAGAAAGAAGAAGAAGTTCTCTATATAGCTGTCCATACAATGACTACAGAGGTAAAAATCTGAACTTCAGCAGGCCAAGCACGTTCCAAATTTTTTGTAAAATTCAAACATTAATAAAAAAAAACGCTGCCGTTTTTAAATTTTTTATTCCTTTCTTCGAACGAAGGCATTTTGCGTAAAATATTTTCTAGAGAAAAGTTTATTTTTTAGGCTTCATTAACGGAGAAAGTCGAAATCACTGCAGCAGTAGAGAACCTTTCTTTTAGCGAAGTTAAAGCTCGTATATAACTCGAAAAATATCAATTTTCTTCAACTATAATAATCAAATTTGCTAAGAACAAATATTTTTAGCAGCTCTGCCGAAAGTGTGAAAATGGATCAATTCAGATTATAACACCACACACCTCTCATTTAATTGTTTTGTTAAAAACAACTAGTAGTTCCATAAATCTATAAATAAATACGTCGGAGTGAAATTTTACACCCGAGATGACACAAAAAGGCTTTAGCCGGTAACAAATTTGGACGGTCGGCTTGGCACCGTCTTCTTTTAGTTGGAATCACATAACTCGGGAACTACTGGACCGATTTTAACCAAATTCAGTAGATAATATTATAACATTCCTACATTACTGCGCGCAAATTGGCAATATAACATAAAAACCACGCTTACTTCCCAAACAATACAAATTTAAGTTCCATAGAATTCTTTCACTTTTTAGTATACAAATCAAGAATCAATTAATGTATTTCGATAAAACGTTTCACAAAGAATGCATTTGGGGTTTGTCAACGACCAACTTTTTCAAATCGCGCAACAACTGTTCAAGCCCCCAGAGATCATATATGTAGACCCCTGCTTGTACTGAGAACTTTGTATCGAAAATATGGGTTGATATGTGAGATATATGTACATATGTTACACTCATTTTGGTGCCTAAGATTTTATACCTGATTTTGGATCTATTTTGTGAGTTGATACGAGAAAATAAGTCACATTTTCCATATTAGCTCTTGTTCATAAGAAAGAAGAAAAAAATATCTAGTAGCGGGAATGTGGTTCATCAAACCACAATTTTTTTTTTTTGGCAAGTGTAATTGGTTTACAAGTATTCACATAAATTGCCAGAGGCCAATATTTGAAATAGCTGACCTCATGCAGGACAGTACCATACAAGCTTACATTACTTAGTGTATGCCAGGGCGTATGAGTGATGCGCGATGCGGTGGTTGGCAAGTGCTTGCAAACATAGTATACGGGGAAATTAAAATGAGAATTGTAGGTAAACTAGAACTGTCAGCTGACATCTAGTAGCGGGAATGTGGTTCATCCTACCTACTATATCGACTACTGATGCACACAGAGCTGCACCAAACCACTGCCACTGGCCTGCATGTTATTATGGAAATTCGGAGAGAATCCTTTTTGTAAATGGGTTCAATTGGACGAATGGTTCTCTTAACAGCCATATACCCAATAAAAAATTTTCCAAACTTTTGTATATCAGGCAATATGTGAGTTATCTTAGGAAAATTGAGAGAGCGTTAAGAAACACGATAAACTTTCGTGTTTAAAACGAATAAAATCGGATGAAAACTTGTTCTAGACTCCATATAATTAATATCAGTATTTTTAAACATCTAGTTGGCTTTACTTCGTATGTATTGGTCATGGTATGCTAGGTATCTTAATAAGGCTCAGGGAATATTTTTTTCGGTTAATAATATGTAGTAATGTCTAAAAGATGTGAAATTGGTCCACGAATTATCCAAACTCCAATAAATTAAATAAAATCGTGTTCATTCTTCTAAGAAATCTTAAGAGGTAATAAACAGATTTTTTTATTTTATTACCTTAAGGTACATACTTATGTATATTTATTTATGAATACAGCCATAAAGTTGAATATCGTTCTGGTATATGTTTTCGAAGTTAGACGCATATTCGAAAAGACGTTTCAGAGTGCTTGGCAGTGCATTCCAATCTTTAATTGTATTTTTCTCAAAATGGTGTTTTCAAAGTCAGTGACCAACAATACTCGAAAAAGGCTAAACCGATTAGTCTCAAATGTTAACTCAAGTTTCGTACACATTTTAAATAAAAAAAATTCTCACCGATAAATACTTTTTTTTATAAACAATTTAAGGTCAAAAAAATCAAAAATCAATTTTTTTTCGAACCCGCCATTTTGTCAGAAAATTTTATTTAGCTTTTTTCTTCAATTAATTAATTTAGTTACTAGATTCAACATTACTTTAACGAAATCGGTTTGGTTTTTTATTTTCAGAGTATCTATTTCAGAGATGTAGCGATCACCGCAAAATGTCTTTTTTGAGAGGAGCTTCCGGAGTTCAGCTGTAGTTTCTTTCCAAATAAATATTTTTACTTATACTTAGACCTAAAATACAGTTAAAAGATATCATAAATTGTTTATAAACTTTTTAATAAATAAATTTAAAAGTTTCCTCTGAAAAATTCTGGAAAACTCACTTATTGCGACCTTCTAACTATATATGACCACTTAAGCCGAAAGGTGTGTGAATTGTTTATTCATAAAATTGATTGAAAATATATTCCCGAGCATACCAGAGCAATATCAAAATTGAATTCAATAACCCCAGACCTTTATCTGCACCAATATACCCTGTAAATATATCTAATTGGTGATTTCTAACTCTCCGACCTGACTTAAAATCATTTAAGTTGACAAAATGTGTATACTTTAACAAAATTAATTTCTTAAAAATATTGAAAGTATTTCCCCGGCCTTCATGGTGGCAAATTGCAAGAGTATGAAATGCTTGGTATACATTTTATAATTTGTCTTATTTTTAACTATTACTTACTATCGGGCCATTATATCATATAGCTACCATACAAACTGAATTATCAAATTTTTTTTTTAAGTTTAATAATTTGTATTTGTGAAGGGTATTAAGGCACTGCTACTACAAATTAATTTTTTTCTTCCTTTTTATTTTTTTACCAATTAACTGTCATATTTAAATTTTATTTTACTACAAATAGCTTTAGAAGTTTCCAATTAATACTATTTTCGCATCATAAGCGCATAAAAACGAATGGTTTCAAATACTGACTATATGCAGATATGAGTGTGCATATGTGCACTCGTACTCAATTAACTGTAGTACGAAAATAGTTTCATATTAAAAGCGAGCTATCTTTAAAACTTTATTTGCTTGTTAAATTGCATATCAAACATTTTATTGCGCAATACAAATACAACATAACCGCACAGACGCCGCTTTAAGCGCGTAAAAATTGTCGAAAAAAAGGTGGAAGAGAGCGGTGGAAAAAATATCAGCGATTTCGACAAGTGCGATTTAAGCAAGAAGAGAAAAAAAGTAACAACGACATCACTTCAATTGAGATTTCCAAATTTGCGCTTTTGTTTTTATCCGTTGACTGCCATGCCATGCTCAGCTCGTTCCCAGCGGAGGCCAAATTAAGCCGCTCGACGGTAAGGCGCGGCACGAGTCGGCACGGTGTGGCACAGAAGTCAAGGCACACCACGGCCAAAGTTAACAGCAGCAACAACAACAACAGCGCGCATTCTATTCACGCTTGATTGCCTGCATATACAGGCATACGTGCGCTCACACACACTCACATAGATATTGGCAGACATATATTCATATTTGTATACAAAATAGTATGTAATTTTGCTTGTATATACCGTTATTTACATATCTGTATGTATGTATGGTAAACAACTGACTGCGCTCAAGTATGCGCCGTATGTGTACCCCCTCACAACCCCCACTGTCCTCCTGCTCATATAGTGAAGCTAATAAATTTGCATATTCATGGCAATTCGGTGGAAATTGTTAAGTGTCTAATAAAGAATTCCATTTCAAAAATTTATAAGAGCGCATGAGAAGCGCATCGGCATTACTTTCCCGTTGTTGTCGTTTTTGTTGTGGTTGTACTTTTTTCCTCTTTTTTGGTATTTTCGAATTTCGTTGCTCGTTTAACTTTTTGGCGGCATCCACCACATCAGCATGCACACTCATACACACACGCCTACATATATTGCTACACACATGTACACAGCCTAAGTATGTAAGTAGTTATGTAAAGCATTTAATAAATGAGCAAATAAACAAATAAATAACACATTTACACATATAGATTACACATGCTCGCAGGAATTGAGCTGTGAGCACACAAACACATGCACACATAAATACATATATGCATATGTGTACACATGGGACACCTTAGTGTTAATATCAACCGATTTTTTAGTAAGTATGTGTAAGTGAAACTGTATATTATCTGTATAAGAATGTTTGGAATTGCCAGACACGCTGCTGGAAAATTTATAATCTTTGATGGGCCATTTGGAGTCATTAAATAAGTGTTACACGGGGTTTAATTTCATTTCACTTATTTACAAAGGATTTTTTTATGTATGTGTTTTACCAAATGCTACATTAAATTAGTTTGAGGTTATGTATTATGTGTATTTAGTGAGTGGAATGGGGTTATATATAAAAACAAATGTTTGAAGGCCTCTTACAACTATAAAGTTTAAGTTGGTTTTTAGCTCGGTAATTTTCGTTTAGAGTTGCCAATTAACTACAATTTTCCAAAAAAATGTGTTCTTACTTTAATAAAGTTAATAAAGACGGACAACACTATGAACAAACAAATTTTATATTTATTTTCGGAAGCATTGTTTGTGTTATAAATGTGTAATATATTTAAAATGAAAAACTAAGGATTAAAAATTAAAGAATAAAGGTCAAAAAATAAAGGTTAGATAATAAAAACTAAAATTTAAAGATAACAGATTAAATAAAGATCAAAGATTAAAGATTAAAAATAGATTATTAAATATGAAAGATTGAGGATTAATGACTAAAGATTAAATATTAAAAATTAAATATTAAAAAGCAAAGATTAAGGATGAAAAATTAGGTAATAAAGAATAGAGAATAAAAAATAACGGTTAAAGATTAAAGATTTAAGATTTAAGATTAAATTAAAGATTTAAGATTAAAGTTAAAAAATTAAAGATTACAAATTAAAAAGTAAAGATCAAAATTTAAAGGTTAGATAATAAAATTAAAAGATTACAGATTAACTAATGATCAAAGATTAAAAATTAAATAAAGAAGAATAAAGATAAATAATTGAAAATTAAAGATTAGATAACAAAAATTAAAATTTAAGGATCACATATTAAATAAATATCAAAGATTAAAGATAAAATAAATGATTAAAGATGAAACATGTAAAATTAAATAATGAATAATAAAGATTAAAGACTAAAAATTAAAAATTAACAATAAAAAAATAAAAATTACAGAATAAAGGTTAAAGATTAAAATTTAAAAAATACAAATCAAAAAATAATGGTTAAAGAATAAAAACTAAAATATGAGGATTACAGATTAACTAAAGATCAAAGACTAAAGCTTAAAAATTAAAGATTAAAGACTAAAACTTAAAAAATAAAATGTAAGTATTAAAGATTATGTATTAAAGATTAAAAATTAAAGAATAAAAATTAGATATTAAAAATTAAAGATTAAAGATTAAACATTAAAGATTAAAAATTAAAAAATAAAAAAAAAAAAACTAAAGAATAAAGAATAAAAATTAAAAAATAAATATCGAAAATTAAAGGTTAGATAATAATTTTAAAGGATTACAGATTAACTAAAGATCAAATATAAAAAATGAAAGATTAAAGATGAAATATTAAAAACTAAATAATGAAGAATAAGGATTAAAGACTAAGATCAAAAATTAAAAAAATAAAGGTTAAAAACTAAAAAATACAGATAAAAAAATAAGGCTGGATAACAAAAACTAAAACTTGGGGATTACAGACTAAATGCTAAGCTTTAAGAACAAGCACTTAAGATCATAAATTATTTATAAAAGATTAACAAATAAGGAAGAGCTAAGTTCAAGGGTATAACCGAACATTTATATTCTTGCAACTTGCAAAGATTAAAGCCAGGGAAGTACGTTCAGGTACGTAAGACCTGTCAGTTATATGGGGTCTAATGCGAGTTTTCACACAATTTTCTTCATTCTTAATACAAATATGTACCGTTTTAAGAAAAACACGGACTCTTAATTTTAATGAGCGAACTCACATATTGACCAATATATGTGGTATAAAATCACCCTGAAGTTCCACAATCTTTGTAATATATTAAGTATATGGGAGCTAAGGAAAGTATTGGTCCGATTCAATCTATTTTTCATACATAGAGATATTTCTACCAGGAAAAGATTCTCTCTGAATTTCAATTATAAATCTGACACATTGACCAATATTTTCGGTAAAAAGTCAACTATAGATACTGGCGTTCAAATATACATACCTAAAGGCTAGATTTCGACAATTCATAAAGTGGCATACTCAAAACGCATTATTCTTGATTTATACACTCCAAAGAATATATTGAAAGATGAAACTTAAAATTGTGTTATATGGGAAGTAGGCGTGGCTGTAGTCCTATTTCGCTCTTTTTCTCACTTTTAAATAGGAATATGAGAGGAATGCGACGTACTAAGTTTTAGTCGAAATTGTTCCCTTGGGTCCTGAGAAATGTCTAATTCCAACTCCGGCTCTATTGAAGCATTAACATAGTTATTGATTTATCACGCTTTTAGTAGTTTCGAACAGTGCCTTTAAATGCGAAGTGAGTGGAGTTATCATACTGTTTAATCCCTTTCCATACTGTTGGTAGGAGTTATTATCATATTTGTGCTAGGCTTTCGATTGTTTTAGCTTCAACGGTATAAGAGACATCAAATTTATTAGAGAGTGGGGCCACACTCACTTTTTCAAAAATTTTTGCTCACAGGTGCCCCTTGCAGAATTACAGCTCTGTATCTTAATTTAGTGCTTATGGCACTTTATAGGCAGTGGTCGAACGAACTTGTAGGTTTTTTTTACCAAGGAACGCGCATACCAAGATTTCAGTTTTAAAATTTGTAATTTTTCAGCATTTTTCTATCTCTCCCTAGTACAAAAAAAGTAAGGGTTCCTATTTTAGGCACTCTTCCTATGTAGCCGAAACTACCAGACTTTCCGAAATTTTATTATATATTTTTTTAATTCAAATTGTAAGTAATCACTGTTGTAAAAATTAAATTTTTAATAAAAATTAAGAGTAGGCCATTTCCCATAACAGCGACAAAATAATACAAAACACTTGTGTACAATAAATAAATTAAATAGTAAAAATTAATTTCATAACATGCCGATTAACAGCTATAAAGCATTAAATGCTTGTGGAAGCCATAAAAGTAATTCATTTAAAAGCTTAATATTTTGATTGACTCATTAACACCAATGTTGTTGCACAATTTACAAACAACCGCAACACTTAAGCTGACATTTAGCCAATATCCACATGGATAATAGCAATTTATGCAACCACACGTACACACAAATGCGCTGGCACGACCTGCATGTGTGAGTGGCCATTTGTTTGTTAGTTGCAGTTACTGTCAAACGTTCAGCACAAGTGGCAACAACGGCCGCAGGCCATAGCTGCTGCAGTCGCACACACAAAGGCAGCTTGTTGGCAGCGTATAGTAAGTGTGTGACACTCACATGTATACGTGCTTGCATTACACATATATATGTAACTGCTAGTGAGTATGTATGTGAAATACTCACCTATAAGGCACACAGAATGCAGTGAGAAGTTAGTTGCCGCATCGCTAACGCTTTTTGTGCTAACTGCAGTCTTATTGTTGTTGGCTCGTGCTGTTTGTTTTTGTTCTTGCCACTACTCTATTGTCCATATTGCCGTTGTCGCCGCCATTTGTCTTTGTTTCTGTCGCCTGCTGCTGGTGTTTGTCCTCGCCAGCTGCACTTAAGACGGCACGGCGCAGCAAAGGCATTGCAAGACGACCCAAATCGCATTGTTTTTTCTTAGTTGCTTCTGCTGTTGATTCTTCACTTTGCGTCTCTACGCATGCATTCAGCTGTGGCTGCTGCTATCTGCTCGCCTTTGCTGTAGCTCAACTGCCACTCTACTTGAATTCCT
>CM050323.1:152629564-152649196 GCA_027475135.1 Bactrocera correcta
GGCGACAATCGATATCTGTGCGTTTAGTTGTGCGTATTTTATTACGAAAAATTGACAGCAGTTGCATTTATCATAAATAAAAATTAATTTAATAACACAGTAAGCTGTCAGTGTTGACATAGCGCATAGCGTCACTGAAGGATACGGATTGAACTTGACGAATTCGTTAAATAAATCAAGCTAATGGATTATAAAAATGTTTGACAAGTTTTTGACAAGGTAACCTATAAGACTTATTTATATAAAAAAGTGTCTTTATAGTTTCACATTCAAAAATTATACTAACTGTAGTATCAAACAACAAAAAACAGCTAATTTGATTGCTGAAAATATGTTTTCATTGTTATGATTTTTTTTTATTTAATTTAGTTGTTGAGTTGACAAATTTGTCATTTTTTTATTTTTTTGTTTCCAAGGTATTTCTTATATGTCAAAATGGCAACAATGCCTAATAATTTTGACCATATTAGATTATAACATAACTTTATTTTGTAGCCTTCATAACTTTTCGATACCAATCTTTTCAATACGAATAAATTTAGTGCATTCTAATATATATTGTGCATTGCGGGATGCCAGATTTACATCACGCCAGTTTTATGACAAGAAGAATTGTGAAATAAAAAGTCATCATCATCGATTCTAATTTTTTGGTAACAAAGAAAAATTAGGCACAAAACGTTAGAAATGGTGTTTATTTAAGCATTTTTCGTTGCGAAAAAATTTTATATTTTAGATAACAAAACAACTTTTTAAGTATATTGAAGTCCTTTATCAGTAAAATAACAAAACGAAAAACAACACAAGCACAATAATATTGTAGAACTTATGCATAATGAAGAATTATATCAAAAAGCTGCTACAGTTTATTTAAAAAACTATATTTTGCATTAACTTTTCAATAAAATATAAAATTTTTGTTATATAAATATTTTCGAAAATTAGTTTAATATTTAAATTTAAAAATCTTCGAAATTATTTTAATATGTAAATTTTAGTGAAGATTTGTTCATTTTTTGTTTGGAAAATTTTTTTGTTGCAATTTAGATTTTTTTTATAATTATTGTATTTTTTTTTGTATTAATGAGAAAAAAGCTTAAAAGCTAAAAACTTTGCTTTCTTTTTCGTTAATAATTAGTAAGTTTTATTAAATATGTTAATAAGGCATGCAGATAAATATTGGTTTAAGTTATTTTTGAAAACATAATTTTTAGTAATTTAAGCTTTTCACAAGTTTAAAAAAAAAATTAAGAAAAAAAAATTTAAATAAATTTTCTTTTAATATATTATAATTGCAACAAAAAAAAATATAAAAATATATAAAAAAAAAAAATAATTTTAAAATAACAAAAAAATTAAAATTAAAAAATTTGAAAATATTTTGTATTATATTATATTTGCAACAAAAAATTATAAAAATATTTAAAAAATAAATAAAAAAAAATCGAAAATATATTAAAATTTAATAAAAATCTAAAATTCGTTGTTTAAATTCATTTCTGTTGTAATTGCAACAAAGAATATCATAAAAGAAAATTATGAAAAAAAATTTTAATTACAAAAATTTATTATAATTGCAACAAGAAATTATAAAAAAATTAAAAAATTATGAAATTTTAAAATATACTACAATTGAATAGAAATCTTAAATTTATTTATAAATTTTATTTTTATTATAATTGCAACTAAAAATAATAAAAATAATTAAAAAATTAAAAAAAAAATAAAATACATACATATATTACAGTTTAATAAAAACAACAAAGAAAAGTTCGTTATGTATTACCTAGTAAAGAATTTCAATAAGTATACTGAAAATTTTAAAACAATATTTCAATATGAAAAAAAAATTGGAAATTTCAATTAAATTTTTTATTCCATATACGTAATGTATGTATATTTCGATAACCATAAAAAAATGTAGATATCACTTTAAAAGATACCAAATAACTGAAATATATATTATTTTTATAAATATTATGAAATGCATTTTCAAAAAAATTTAACATAAAATCATGTAAGAAATGTTCAAGCCTAAAATTTTTACTTTATTCTAAATTTTTGTACATATTTTGGAAACAACATTTTTAGTTGCAAATTTCACTTTTAATCAAATTCAAATTATATGACAACCAAATATAATATATATATGCTCTGAAAAATCTATATATGTGACCTGGTCTACGAAAAGGGGCTTAGGTGTCAAAAATCAATTTTTTTAATTTTTTTTTATTTTTTATTTTTTATATTTTTTTTTTTTTTTTGACACCTAAGCCCTCTTTTCGTAGACCAGGTCACATATAATTCTGTTGCATTTTGTGCCTCAATTTAATTTTGCATGTATGTATGTGTAAACACCAGAAAAATATTTATTTATTTATTTGGCATATGAATCCTCTTACAAAAAATGTATTAGATAACCTATAAGACTACATTTGTATGTCATACATATATGCTACATATGGAGGCATTACAAGTAGCTGCCACAAAAAAATTTCAAAAATTTGCAAAATTTGAACTGTGTTGCTATCATGCGCCTGATTGCTTATTCAACACTGCCACAAATAATAGTGCGTGCACCGAAAACACGGTTTGAAGCCAATCTAATAGGCTGTGATTAATTGCTGCTGATTGCCAAGCATTGTGTGGCAAATAACAATAATAACCACATTTGTGAATACAAAATTAGCAAAGAGCACAATGCTTCTAAATTTCCCGCCCAGCCTGTGATTGATTTGTTGAAAAATTACAGAAAAATTCAGTGAATTTAATTTATTGTGTGAAATTAGAGACTACTTTTTTTTGCTTTAGTGCACACAACAATTTTAGTGACTTCCATAGATCGACTTATAGTAAAGCAGATATGTGCAAACATTTGTTGTACTATTAGGTAAACAAATAAAAATTTAATTAATGATTTCTCTGGAAAAACATTGTGTGTACTTGTTTTCCGACACTAAAATTTTCCAAATTTTATCAGCTTATATTTCAACCTCACAACTCGCTGCAATTGGCTTAAATAATTTTCGTTTAATTAATGCGCATAAGAGTTGATTATTTTGTGGTCGTAAAACCGCAAAGAGAACTGCGAAGCAGCAGCGGTTTTAATACCCATTTTAACCGCAAAATTAGATTAAATATGTGCTCATAAAGCTTCTAAAGTAATTAGAGCTGGCATGTAAATACAAGCATAGAATTTTAATAAGCGCATAAATGCATTTTGCCGCACAAGCATGCATTTCATTTCATATCTATGTACTTCCCCTCACTGCGCGCCAAACTTAGTAGTAAAATTTTGAAATTGTCAATCAGAAAATCATTCAATAATTTGCCGCCAGAGCTCCAATACATAGTATGTGTACCTGCATGACGCCAAAAAAAACGATTCAAAAGCTGAATTGAATGACTGACACGAAATGAGCGCGAGATGCGCCCGCACTTCGGGAGCCGGTTTCTCGAGGCTGCATTGAGAGTGGAGTCGCTAAGAAATTACACAGCTTGTTGAAATTGAAGCGTCAATAATGTGTGCGTTGAAGAGCGCCTCAACGAAGGTCACTGCATTGCATTTTTTCTGAAAACTAAATTTATTTACAGCAACAAACCGATATACAAACATTCAATGCATGTACATATGTACGTATGTATGCGTGTACACATGTTTGCTGGCTGTTAACTTCGTTTCGAATTGCTCGCGCTTGACAGTTACAAAATTATAGCTTGCGGCCAGGCAGTGCGGCCGAGTGAGCTAAGGGAAAATTACGGAATTCACCAAAATGCTTTTGCGGCTTTTCAAAAAGCCACAAAAAGCAACAAAAAACTTCACAACAGTGCACCACGCCCTGCGTAGGCATTGCAGCGCTGTTGGAAGATTAACTGCGTTCTGCTAACCACTTGGCCTTAATGAGACATTGCCGCCGCCGCAATGGCAAATGCTGTGCACTGCGATGCGCCGACCACGCACGCCAGCTTCGTACACCGACAAAAACAACGAAAAGCAACAAAAAATATGCGTGTCTCATATTACTGCCGCCACACAACGCCGGCAGCACGCTGACTCGCTTGCTTGCGGTTTAAACGAAACTGTGGCAAATTCTTCCGCGCTGGCAACAGGTTATGCAACGATTTTGACCATGAAAGCGTGCAAGTGAAATTTGTTGTCATACAAAGTTCATAAATATTGCACTACTTACATGCATATACATATATACATATATATGTATGTGTGTATGTGTATATTGCTTTTTAATATGTGTTTATCTTCATCGCCGTGCCTTGACGCTGCTTGCGCGCCCCTGAAACGCCAATAGCAGCTGCCAATTTTAAGGTTAATTTTAATGCGCTTAAAGGCATTTATCAGAATTTATGTATTTAATTTTAGTTTAAACTGAAAATAATATTCAATAAATACCTGCGTGTAGGGTTTTTACAAATATTAATATTTTTGGTATTTTTTTGTAAAAAATCACTCACCTAGAAAGAGAAGAAAAAAAATACGAATTAGTATATTTTGTGAAACTTAATGCGTAATAATATTTTAAAAGTCAAATTTTTTTCTAAAATTAGCTTAAATAAAGAATTAAATTAATTAAAAATATATTTATAGAAAAAAAAATTTATAAAAAAAATTGCAAAATAATAATAAATATAAATAACTTCGTTATATTTACTTAAAATACATTAAATATCATATTATATATTTTATCAATTTCAAGAATTTTCATAAATAAAATTATGAAAAAAATTGCATTTGTTTTCCACTTTTAGGGTGGTTCAAAAAATCTTTTTTTTTACTTTATATGCTAAAAAAACTTGTAGGCCAAAAAATGTCTATCCAAATTCGAGCTCATTAATAAAATTATCAACTAAAAAATAAGTTATATTTATTTTCTATATATTAGGGTGGGTCAAATTTTTTTTTTATTTTATACACTCTCTCCAAATATGAGCTCATCAATAAAATTTTAAAATAAAATATAAGTTATATATATTTTCTATATATTAGGGTGGGTAAAAAAAAGTTTTTTTTTTCACTTTTTATGTTCTGTACAAGTATGAGCTCATTAATGAAATTATCAACTAAAAAATAGGTTACATTTATTTTCTACATATTAAGGTGGGTCAAAATTTTTTTTTTTTACTTTATACACTCCCTCCAAATATGAGCTCATTAATAAAATTTTAAAATAAAATATAAGTTATACATATTTTTTACATATTAGGGTGGATCAAAACAACTTTTTTTCACTTTATATGCTTTGTTCAAGTAAAAGCTCTAAAATAAAAGTATAAATAAATGAGTAATTCGTAGATCGAATATTTCTTTATTTTATACTCTCAAAAATTGGTTGATAGACATTAAAAAATCTAAGAAATGCCCTCCAAGTCTGAGCTGAGTAAGGCCATCCGCTTCTTAGTTTCCTACTTTTCCCTTATTATTGATTTTTTTTTTTCAAACAAAAAATTTCAAAAACAAAATTAAGGTATTTGTATTTTTCATATACATTTTGAGGTTATGTGAAAAAGTTGCTGATGCAAATAACTTTTTTCTATTGGATTGGCAGTTCTGCTGTAAATCGATAAAAACCATTTTAACCTTTAAAGCGTAATTGAGAAACCTACTTTTTCTCTTCCCGACCTCAAAACACACGCATATTATTATTTTTTCCAGTTTTGTTAATTTAACTTTTTTCCAATGGGTTTCATCCTACTACTCGTATGATTTTTTTTCTTGAAAAGATTATCTACCATGGTCTATGTATGTATATATGTACATACCTACAAATATATACGAGACTCTCATCTGGTGTTTCCCAAAACAAAAAAAGTAAAAAAAAAATCCGCACAAAAACAAGATCAACAAAAGTCAAGAGGCTCCAAATGTCACTAAATAAGCAAACAAACGCAAAGACACTTTGTTACACATATGCATGCATGTTCATAAGCGTGTGTGCGTGTGTGTGCGCTTCATTCAAATTCAAAATATCTGTTTATATTTCACATACAAATTTATGTCTGCGTGCAATGCATACAAATTTCATGCATCAACGAATAATCAGAAACAATGCAACAATAGCAACTAAGGCAGCACAGTCTAAATGGCAATACATACAGGCATACAAGCAAGCGATGGTGTTTGCAAGCGCTAGAATATATATTGAAACGGATTTTCAAATGAATTAATTAATGAGGCATTACATATGCAAATACACATTACATAATCAAATACTAGTAATCACACACGCACACACATACAGTCAAAAGCACTTAAGTGGTTAAAAGTAATTTACGGCAGATATACGAGTACATATGTACGTATGTTTGTTGCTAAAAGCATTTTTAGAACATTTTGTTGTAATTTATGGGTCAACTAACTCTTTGCAAATAATTATAAAATTTTTAACTACATAAAAATACTGTTAAGCACAAACTGCCACAAGCGCAACTATGTCTAGAACATAGTGGCTATGTGACTCACAGCGGCGGGTGTGTTTCCCGCACAAACCGTTAAAATGTCACGAGTAAGGAATTTATGTAATTAAATTTGAGAATGTGGGGATGACAAGTTGCCTCAAACTTTAGCGGTAAATTGTGGTGCTATTACTTATACATACATACATACACTTTCATGTGTGTTTACTTAACGCAACCCACCCGCTATCGTGACTTAAAAATCTTCTTCTACAGCTTGTGCTTCATAAAAATTGACGAAAATTTACGATCACTTAACGAGTTTCGTAGTGTCATTTCGTAAAAGGCGTTAGCTTAACGTAATTTACATAAACACATTTGGGAAAGTTCAATGGTATTTCTAAAATTGGTGGGAACACAACTGTAATCGGCGTTTTGAAATAAAAACAAGAAAAAACGTTAACTTCGGTTGCACCGAAGCTAAATACCCTTCACAGGTGCATTTCTGTTAGTAACTATGTGTCCAGTTTGTATAGAAGCTATATGCTATAGTAACTCGTTCTGAACAATTTCTTGGGAGATTACATTGTTACTTTAAAAAATAATCTATACCAAATTTCGTGAATATATCTTGTCAAATGTTAAAGTTGTCCATACAAGGACTTGATTCCGATCGTTCAGTTTGTATGGCAGCTATATGCTATAGTTAACCGATCTGAACAATTTCTTCGGATATTACATTGTTGCCTTAGAAAATAATATATACCAAATTTCGTGAATATATCTTGTCAAATGTGAAAGTTTTCCATACAAGGACTTGATTCCGATCGTTCAGTTTGTATGGCAGCTATATGTTATAGTTAACCGATATGAACAATTTTTTCGGATATTACATTTTTTCCCTAGAAAATAATCCATACCAAATTTGGTGATGATACATTGTCAAATGCGAAAGTTTTCCATACAAGAACTTGATTCCGATCGTTCAGTTTGTATGGCAGCTATATGCTATAGTTAACCAATCTGAACAATTTGTTCGGAGACTACATTTTTGCCTTAGAAAATATTATATACCAAATTTCGTGAATATATCTTGTCAAATGTGAAAGTTTTCCATACAAGGACTTGATTCCGATCGTTCAGTTTGTATGGCAGCTATATGTTATAGTTAACCGATCTGGACAATTTTCTCGGATATTACATTTTTCCCCTAGAAAATAATCCATACCAAATTTGGTGATGATACATTGTCAAATGCGAAAGTTTTCCATATGAGAACTTGATTCCGATTGTTCAGTTTATATGGCAGCTATATGCTATAGTGGTCCGATATCGGCCGTTCCGACAAATGAGCAGCTTCTTGAAGAGAAAATGACGTTTGCAAAATTTCAAAAGGATATCTTAAAAACTGAGGGACTAGTTCGTATATATACAGACAGACGGACAGACGGACAGACGGACAGACGGACAGACGGACAGACAGACGGACATGGCTAAATCGACTCAGCTCAACATCCTGATCATTCATATATATACTTTATAGGGTCTCCGACGCTTCCTTCTGGGTGTTACAAACGTCGTGACAAAGTTAATATACCCTGTTCAGGGTATAATTAGCTCATCAGCTTGCAATGCCGGATGCGGTGTATTGAAAAATTACTATCGCATGGCGCTAATTGGCTGCTGAATTGCGAAATTTCGCAAGCAACTCAGCGCTGACAAAGTAAAGCGGTAAATATATTTAGCACGCAGAAGTTCTGCAATTCTTACACATGACATACAGTGTTGTATCTGCCGGAAGTGATTTTTTGTGGGAAGCTGTTTTATGCGTTTGTTTATATGAAGATTGATAGTTATGAAGGTAATATTTTTTTGGTAAAAGTAGATTAAACTCATGAAGTTCTTAATTGGCTATGAGGAAATAAATAAACAAAAAACGTTTTAGTTTTAAATAGAAGCGTGTAAATTGATATTATAATGCCAAATAAAAGCGAGCGGAGATTGGATGGAATTAGTCATTATATAAATGCTTGCTTAGGATTAGTTTGACTATCAGCTCTCATATGAGCAAGCAACTTTTGAGTATTTTTGGTGCAAAATTATTTTTGAAAATGCCAAAAAATAATATTTTGCATTGAAATAAAATATTATTAATTGTTTTTTTTTTTTGTTAATTAATACAAATTTTTCAAAATGTATAGAATATTGGTACATATGTGATTTTATAACTCCTGTATTTTTTCACATTTTCTTTTTTAACTCTGTACATAAAATTTAAATTAATTTTTTTTATATAAATTCTCAAATAATATAATTTTTTTAATGTAAATAAATGTTTTTTTATTTGTTTTATAGATAGTATTTTTCCCTGTTAAAAATTACCTTTTTTCTAAAAGAAAACTAAAAAATATGTATGTTATAGTTTAACTTATTCCGACTTAAAATTAAAAATTAAAGTTTGTGAATAATTTTCGTCAAAGCAAAGGCAAAATATCGTCATTATTAAGTAAAAAAAAATTATAACAAATATTTTTTTCACAAATTTTCAATAACTACAAAAATTATTGATTTTAAACAAACTGCTGTACATAAAATTAAAAAATAAAATTTTTTTTTTCGTGAATTCTTAAATAATATTATTTTTTTTAAATAAATGTCTTCTTTTTTTATTTTTAAAATTTCTTATTTCATTTTTAATGTTTTTGCTCTTTAAAAATCAGTTTTTAAAAATAGAAATCTAAGAAATATTTATGTAGTTTAATTTATTTCAAGTAAAAGCAAGACAAAATATCATCATTATTAAGTTAAAAATAACACATAATTAATTAATTTTTAATTTATCAAAAATTTAAAGATTTTACAAAAATGCTTACTTATAAATGAGCTTCTTTAAATAAAAAATAAAAAAAAATTGTTTTTGAAGTTTCAAATTATGCATACATTTTTTTATTTGAAAAAAAAATTAAAACTTTTATTCACAAATTTCTTCACAAATTAATTTTTTTCTTTAATTAAAAATTATGAAAAATTTTTTTCGTTCGAAATATAAAATACAATTTTTTTTTTTTGAATTTTCAAATTATGTGTACATTTTTTCATTCTAAATATAAGAATTTATATAATAGCTAAATAAATTTTGCATATCATAAATGAGCTTCTTTAAATAAAAATAATAAAAAAAAAATTTTTTGAAATTTAAAATTATGAATAATATTTTTTTATTTGAAAAAAAATTAAAACTTTTCTTCACAAATTTTCTCACAAATTAATTTTTTTCTTTAATTCAAAAATTATGAAAAAATATAAAATACAATTTTTTTTTTTGAATTTTCAAATTATGTGTACATTTTTTTCATTCTAAATATAAGAATGTTATATAATAGCTAAATAAATTTTGCATATTTTTTTTGGCAGAAAACATTCTAATGTAAACTATTTTTAAATTCAACTTAATTAAATTTCACTTTTCAATAAATAGTTTGTGAGCATTTTTAGAAACTTCAAATATTACAAAAATTAAATTAAACAATTTTTTTCTCCACTGCTACTGTTACTATTACTAAATATTAAAAAATTATAATTATTTCTTTCATCCAGTAAAACGCAAAATATTTGCTTTGACGCAAATTAAATTTTGATTTTTGAAGAATGTCAAAACAAACAAAAACCCAAATACACTTAACATTTAATTATATACTATATGTACACACAAAAATTTTGCATGCATAATAAATCATTAATGAAATCGAGTTTCACAACATTTTATTAATTATTTTCAACCATCAAATCTTTATATATATTAAATTATTTAATTAAATTGGTATGCACTCAGCGCAGGGAGAAAATGAAATTAATTCGTAACAGCATTCGAATGCTTTTTCTGCTAAGCGCGCACAATTTAACGCCCAAAATATATACAAAAATCCCAGCAACCCACCTGGTTAGCCGCCACACACACACACACACATAAATGTGTATGCGATTGTATTGTAGCGAAATTTAATTCGCCTATTGAGCACAAACCGTTTGACTAACTAATTCAGCTTTTTCGAGCAGCTGATGTCATCCACAATTTTTGGCTCGCTGCGAGAAAGTCCGAATGCAAATAGCGTATGCAAGAGGAGGGAGCGCAAGCCAAAGAAAAAAATTTAGAAAATAAAATGTGGAAACAAAATAGCAGCGCTCACTTAGAAACAAAAAAGTAATAAAAATAATATCAACGGCATTATTAGCAGTCCAAACAGCGACCTTCACCAACACATGCAAGCTGCTGGTGGTACACGGTGTTAACGGTACAAATACGTGCGCAAGTCAAGTGATGGAGTGATGATCAAATAGCATTTAACTAAAAATTGAAGAGTATTTATTTGTGTGCGTGATCTTCAGCAGCCAATTGCTAATGTAATCCGCAGTGTTGTTGTTTGTTTGCGTATCAATACCTGAATTGGATTTGAAAGTGAAACTGGTAATTTTGTGTAAACACGTTGGCTGTCGCTCGCTTTCTGCCTAGTGCTGCAGGAAATCAGAAAAAGAGGCCTAAATGATACAGGTCCAATGCGCAGAAGCCGCGTTTATTGGCATTTGGCTGCTGCTAACGCGGCTCATCACGCTTCAGGCGATTGGCAAATATGTAGCTGGTTTGGTTTTTATCTTATTTTTTCTATTTAGTTAAATATTTTTCTTCTTTTGCTTAAAACGCAACTATATCTAATATTTATGTTTGAATATTTATGTTTGCTAAAAAGCTGTTGGTCAACTTAATAAGCTGCTGACATTTGAATATCTGCTTTTCAACAATTTTATTGGTTTCTTTGCGCAGCAGTGGTGTCTTATGGAGTTGTTTGTCGAAGCTGCGTAGACTTCTACTTAGCATAACATTTTTGTTTTATTAATTCTTCTGTTCATACTTTATTTTATACTTTATTTATTTTTTTTTTTTAATTCTGTTTTATTCTTCCTCGCCATTGTTGCTTATTGTTTACGGCTTAATGTGACTAGAGTTGAATAGAAGTTATTGATTATTGCTCACTGGATTTAAGTTTGTGTGTTTCAGGCAGCGATTAGCATTGACACTTTTACTTTTTATATTCATTTTTAGTGATTTTCATTATTTAGCATTGTCTTTGGTACCATTAAGGCCAATGGCAATGTCGCAGACAAAGAATGCTAACGCATAAGGAATCTGCAATGTCGTCATAACGTCAATTGAAGCGATAAAAGTCAAGGAATTTTTGGTGGGTTAAATATCACATATGTGTATATGTGTATGGATGCGGTTTTAATAAAAATATAAAAATTTTCAAAATTATTCAGAATCTTCTTTTTTCAACATTTTTTTTTAAACTTAAATCACTTTTAGTTTCAAAAGTCTACAAAGTACAAAAAATTAACAAAATTTCATACGAAATTCGCTTAAAGCTTTCATAATAACTGCCAAATACAACTCTGACTTAGCTAGTCAGACATTTCAGAACATTTCACATCAAATTCTCTTAAAGCTTTCATAATAACCGCCAAATACAACTCTGCCTTCCTTAGCACCAAAACTTTTACACAAAAATCACTTAAAGCATTCATAATAATCGCCAAATATAAAAAAAAATTCAACTCTGCTTTCGCTAGCACCAACAATTATAAAATTAACGAAATTTCATACCAAATTCCCTCCAAGCTTTCATATGAAATCCTAACTGCAACTCCTCTTTCATAAGAACCAAACAAGCATTCATAATTAAAACTATCATATTTCAAAGGCTTCAAAAATGTATTTCAAAATTTATTAGTCTCTTCTCTTTCTTTAAAAAATTTGTGCAACTCATTTTCCACCACACACTGTTGCTCCACTGTTGACGTAAGAACTATTTCTATACCTAACCCAATTTATTATAATTCATTATTCATAAATAAGTCATTCTTTTCATGAATAGAAACCTAAATTATTGCATTTCCACTTCATTAATGAATAAGCTTTCACCGCAAAAGCAGAAAGCAAATTTCTTCAGTAAGCGCTTTTATATTGCCTTAACTGGGAAACGCAAACGTTATAACCCATTTATGCCGCAAAAATAGTTCAAATCGCCCATTAACATATCATATAGAATTCATATTTTTTAGGTTATGTGTCATTCATTATTAATTATTTTTTTGCGCCTGCTGTTATACGAGTAGTCGAAAGCACAACGGAGCTGATAGCGCTTACAAATAAAGCAGAAAATGTGTATAACATACATAGATACATATGTAACTCTTTGTTTAAAAGATGTTAAAAACTCTAACGGCATTTGAATTGCTAATATATTTAGTGCTGTGGGAAACATTGGCAAAAAATTGTGTGAATGCTGGAGCTACGTGTCTTTTTATTAAACTATTTTTTGTTAATTTGCTTTTTATATGTGACCTGGTCTACGAAAAGGGGGCTTAGGTGTCAAAAAATCATTTTTTTTTTATTTTTATTTTTTTTTTTTGTTTGACACCTAAGCCCCCTTTTCGTAGACCAGGTCACATATATTTATAATTCGTGTTATACAGAGCGGCGTGACATGGAATTCAGTGTGGTAAGCTTTAGGTTAAGCTGTAAGACTTTTGGGTATACTTTTGGTTATAGTTGGGAAGTGTAATAAAAGTGCTTTTCTGAATTGAAATTTACTTAATTTTTATAAAAATTAATAATTCTGTGGAGCAAGATTCAGCTTAAACTGTAAGACTTTCTTGTATAGTTTTGGTTAAGCTATAAGACTTTTAAGTATAGTTTTAGTTATAGTTTTGGGTATTGTAACAAAAACCTTTTGGGAGTAGAAGCGTGCTTAATTTTTATAAAAAGTAATGATTCTGTGTAGCAATGTTTAGGGAAGTCTGTACGACTTTTGGGTATAGTTTTGGTTATATTTGATTTTGATTATTTAGGCAATATTTTTTGATTTTTCGATTAAAATTTAATTACTTTTTTAATTAAGGTAAGTATATATATTTGAAATAAGTACAGTTTAATAACAATTGTGCGATTAACTGTTATTTTTAACTTTGAAATTGGATATTTATTGAAGAAAACACAACATTTTCAACATTCTTTCTTTGTGCCTCTTTCGACCAAATGAAAGTACTTCAATTAATATATTACAGTGTTATTGAAAGTACATTAAAAATTACAAGAAAATCATAATTACCCGAAATATTATGAAATGTAGCAGTTAGCGCAACTAACCAATTTACACACTTCGCGCCCAAATACCTCGCTGGTAATGGCAAACGAGTTACTTTGAGCTACTGCAACACCTTTGGAAGAGCAAATAGAGACTGCTTACATTTTTGAGTGTTAATTGAAGTAGTTTTGGCTTTGCGTATATCATACATACTATATCTTTACGTTTCATGCACCACTACAAGGTAAAAATATTAAATAACGACCGAAATATAGTAAATTATAAGCCAAAGGATAAGTAATTTTACTGAGTGTAGTAAATGTAAAAAAAAATCCACTCGGTCTGATATAATATTTATTAATAAGCAAAATTTCATTTCTAAGTTGAATATGTTTATCAAAAACTAGATGCAGCTTTTAAGAACGTTACTCAAGTACTTTGTATGCAATCCTGTCCACACCATGAGATGTATTGCTTGCTCTCAATTCAGCCATAAATTAAACGTAAGTCCCGTTATATTGAGTGCAATCACTTAGTATACAGCGCTGTCCACACTATACAAACTACAGCTCGCACTCGATTCAGTCATAAATTATTTGTAAGCCCCGTTATATTGAGTAAATTCTCTATCAGCAATAATTTAATATAAAGCCCTGTCCACACTATGAAAGTTACAGCTCACACTCAATTCAGTCATAAATTAAACATACTATATGTAAGTCCCGTTATATTGAGTGCTTTTTCAATCAGCTGTTACATAATGTACAATCCTATACACACCACTGCTCACACTCAATTTAGCCATAAATTAAACATGATTACCGTTATATTGAGCGTTCAACAAACTGTCAAATAAATTATTGCAATGTGCAAATTGTTACAAATGTATGCAATGAACAGTAGTGGATTAACAGTAAATTACACCTGCCGGCCAGTCAGTTGTACAGCGTGCTTACAAAGCGCTGAATTGATTAAGCGGCAAGCAGCTTACAATTATTGTATAATTTTATTGATTTAACTGTATTCACTTGTTGTGTGGGCAAGTTCTTAAATACAGTTATAACTGTTACTTGGCAATACGTAATAAAAAATGTAAAATATATGTGTGTAGATAAATTTCAAGCGCTTGCAGACAACGAGTTTTTCATACATATTTCACTCAATTTTATCTCAACTCTTTAAGAGAATTTATTTAACAGCGATAAGCATCTGCCACTGCGACTAGCAGCGTTAAAGCCGGGTAGGTGTTGCCGAAAATTTGCCAAAAATGAAGTGTACAAGCAAAACTACCTAAATTTTACAACATACCGTTAACAACAAGACATAAACGACAGCAGTTGATTACCCACTTCGTGGCACGCACGCACGCAGGCGTTTGACCTTTCGTTGGTTTTTTGCTTACACGGCCAACAGTGTGTTACAATAAAGTGTGTGCAAAGCAACGTTTGTTTGGTGTAGAGGAAATTCCTAAACAATGCCGTTATAGAAAAAGTGCTGAAATGGTAAATGTAACAGAAAAGAAGGACCGCAACAAGCGGAAATGTAAAAAATTACGCAAAAATAGACGCGATGTAAAATAAAAATCCGTATCATTTTAAATAAAAACAGACGCGAACAGTCTGCGAATGCGTGTTGAATCGGAAATGTGAGATGAGGCACCCACAACGGCAGGCAAAAACAACGCGACGACTCTGGGGCATCTAAATTTGCGTTTGTTTGCCAACTCACGTTTGCGCGCACACAAACACCCACCCACACGCATTCATACAAACAAACAATTAATTATGCAGTCAGGCGCAGATCGCCATCTGCGGCCTGGCAACCAGCTTTTTTTACGCATTTTAAGATTTTTCTTTTGTTTTTTCGACTGCTTTTCACGTCTTACGGTTTCGCCATTTGCTGCTATTTGTCATGATTTCTTGTAATTTCATATCTGCACTTAACGTTAAGTTGTGTGACGTTAATTGTTCTGCGTAAATGGCGCACCAGAAGCGGCAGCTTAAGAACATTACAACCCAAAAACAAAAAAAAAACATTTTCTACATTTTCGCGGGTATTAGTCAGCAACAGTCGCACTACGCTACTGAAGTGCTGCAGTGGGCAAAGCATGATAGCGTAGCAAAAGCAACTACAACTTTTAGCATCGTGCTGGTAGCTCTTGCATAAATAGGCGTGATATTATCGTCAGTCTAGCAGCGTTATTATCATATTTGCATTATCAGCTGCGTGCACAATGCGTAGCAAAGCGACAACAAAAACTAAAAAAAGGAAAAAATATGAGTAAATTTTGATGCGAAGTAGTGTCTTGACTCTGTCTGTATTAAAGACAGCGTTGCTTGTGGACATCAAACTCATACATACGTACATACATATATACATACCTTCATATCTATATACATATGTACATATTCATGGCTTAAAGTGCCGACTTTGGTCTACGCAATTTCTTATTCTTTGCTGGTTTTTTATTTTTAATATTATTTATAATGTCAAGCAAGCGTTCTTTGGAAAATATATTTGCATGTATATCTGTAACACACTTAGCATAGCAAAGTTTTTACGCACGTGATACTGTTTACTATGCCGGCTCTTCAGATGGTCACTCAAGATTGGCAAGCTTGATTTACTTTTCTTCATAATTTTCAAATATTTATTTTCATATGTTTGTGGGTAATTATGAAAACAAGATTGTTTTATCTGTGTAAGAGAACTTGAATTCGTCATCAGCAATTTTTAGGTAAAAAGTTCTGATAGAATTCGGCGAGCAAAAATTAAGGATTGTTCACAGTAAAAAATTTAAATATAAATGTTGTGAATCATGTCTTTTAAAGTGATTTATAAAAAGCTCTCTGGATAGGTATTAAGGGCTCAAATAAATTCGGGCTTATAGAATATAGAATATAAAACACAAAACGAAGAATATAAAACATGGAATATAGCATATAGAATATAGGGTATAGAACATAGAACATAAAACATAGAATATATAATATAGAGTATAAAATAAAAAATATGGAATATAGAATATAGAGCATAAAATATGGAATATGGAATATAAAGTATAAAATATTAGATATAGAACATAGAATATATAATATAGAATATAGAATACAGAATATAGAATATAGAATAAGAATATAGAAAATAGAATATAGAATATAGAATATAGAAATAGAATATAGAATATAGAATATAGAATATAGAATATAGAATATAGAATATAGAATATAGAATATAGAATATAGAATATAGAATATAGAATATAGAATATAGAATATAGAATATAGAATATAGAATATAGAATATAGAATATAGAATATAGAATATAGAATATAGAATATAGAATATAGAATCATAGAACATAGAACATAGAACAAAGAATACTTAATATTTTAACTAAAAACTTATCATTGATATACCAAAAAATAAAAGGTTGAAATCGCTTTTGCAAAGTTATTTAGTCAAGCAACCTCTACAGGCATTTTTGAAATTCCTCTTTCTTTTTGACTTCAAAACGAATTTACCCCATATTTCGATAATATTATTACTTATTCAAAAAACTATATTTCTAAATCGTTTCAAATAGCTTCAAATAACGTATCTAAAAACAAGTTAATAAAACAGCATTTAACTTAAATCCCATCAAATTGGCTTAACTCACACAAAAATCAAAATGCTGCAAAACATTTTCGAAAAATTTACTCAATCAACGCCTTCCTTTCATCCTTTTTAATACCAATTTATTTCATTTATTTCATTTACTCCCTGCAATTGTGATTAGAATCACACTGATTGATTGGCAAATTGAAGCAGCAATCCTCACATGCAATCAATCAAACGGCTTTAGTTTTTGGTCAACAAGCTGCAGCATGGCTTAGCGGCAGCAAATGGCTTAAAAACGCAGGTTGTTAAGTAAAATGCTTTGAAATGTGCAATTTATTTAGTCACCCCCTTGCAAACACACGCAATTAAATCGACAATCAAAGCCATTGACACCTTAGTGATAAATAAGTGCAGTTTATATGTGAATACCCGGCCTAATGGATGAGCAATGCAGACAAAAAATAAGAGTAATCAGTCAGACGCAAAATCAAACAAATTTAATTAACATATCTGTCTTGTTTGTGTGTGTGTGTTTTGTTAGAGCGTGCGCGGTCTTCAATATAACAGCGATACTAACTGTATGCGTAACCGTATAAAACATGTAAACACATATAAAATATTTAGCCCAAAAGCACAACCTTGAAATGCTAACTTTATAATTTTCGCAAATAATTTTTTTCTGCGAATTTTTTGCTATTTTTGCGATTTTATTTCTTCGTTTGTATTTGAAAATAACAATTAAGGCTACGTACACGCTTTAAATTTGTAGAGTAGATAGCGCTTTCATTGATAGTGTCATGAGGCTATAAATATTTTTGCGAAATTCGGCAACAAGCAATAAGAAATTTGGCAACATTGCAATTTTGATTGATTTGAAGGATATGATTTGTGGGATTTTAGAAATAAGTATTATTTTAAAATGACTTAATTTTGAATGAATCTTTAAAAAATGTATTTTAAATTTAAAATAAAATGTCAAAATTTGAAAGTTGCTTTTAATTTTTTATTGGTATATATGTAGGTTGGTTTGCAAATTAGGCATTGAAAATTCATTGCCTTACATTTTTTTATTTCAAATACTGAAAATATTAATTAAAAGTAATTTTTATATTTCTAAACCCACGCTAGAAATGTCAAGCATATTGTATTAAAAATAAAAATTTTAATTCTGTTTTTGGAATTAAAAATTGGAAATTGAGAAAATTTTTGTTAATTTAAAACCTTGAGTGACAAATAAAATAATTATTTTTCAGTGGATAAAAATTTATAAAATAAAATAATTAATATCTGATTTTTAGTCAAACATTTTCGAATTAAAAAATTTAAAACTAAAGCTCAGAAAATGTTTTTTTTTTTTTAATTTAAAAATTGAAGTAACAAATAAAATAATTATTTTTCGACGAATAAAAATTTTTGAAAAAAAATTAAATAATTTTTTTTCAACGAAAAAAATTTCATAAAAAATTTGTAATCTAATTTTTAATCCAACATTACTTAATTAAAAAATTCGCAATGGTATATATATTTTTTCTAACATTGCATTCGCAAATTTATAGCCGCACATAAAAAAACCGAAACCTCTTCTGCTCATGGCTCATTGACCATGTAAAATGCTGTCAAATTGGTTTCGTTGTAGTTGTTGTAGTGATAGGCGGCACTAACCTTTGCTTGATAAACATTGGCACGACCAAGGTGCCAAAAACACTTCATAACACACACACGGACATGGTACTAATTGATTACCAAAATAGTTATATACACCTTAGAATATGTTAAGTAAGGAAGGTCATCAATAACAACTGTAAAATCGAAAATAAATATTTTTTTGCACAAAAAAACGCAAATAATATTTGCGAATAAAAAAGCAACGAAAATCCATTCGCATAATTATTATATTCATCATAGGAATTTTGGGTTGAAGACCCGCGAGCAAAGCGTTGACCGAAATACAAGCATCGGAAAACAGCGAAAATAAACAAAGAGCGATGGCACAATTCGGACATTTTGTACCGCTTCCCGGAGGAGCTACAACATACTACTTAGCCATGCTTACAGCCCATATTTAGTTATTTGCTTTGGAGAATGACGCGTGCAAAATGTAAGCAAAAATGCGTCAGCTGCTCAATTCATTAATTATGTATCGAAAACTGCAAAAAAACGAAGGTAAGCAAGCAACAGTTGCAGATGAAGCATTAAAATGCAAAATACGCTTTATTTACGGTTTAAAGGCAATAGGAAAAATATAAAAACAAATAAAAAAAATCAATAAAAAATTAAAAAAAAATCAATATAAAATTTAAAAAAGTTTAAAATAAATTAAAAAAAAAATAATAAAAATAAGAAATAAAAAAGAAATATTTACAAAAGCGCCAAAATATTTCTTTAATTGTTTATCATGCCAAAAAAAGTTGTGACAGAGCGCACGCAAGCTGTCTGTTTTTGTAGCTGTCATTGCAAAGTAACCCGCGCGTCACGTCGAAAC
>CM050323.1:152650196-152691241 GCA_027475135.1 Bactrocera correcta
AAATGATTTTTCCTTGAACTGGTAAACAGAAACGCGCGATATTTTTTATTGAAAAATTTAAAGAAAATATACAAAATACTGCGAAAAATGGTTATGGAGATCACAAGCGCATTATTATTCAATTGATTAGATTCTTGTTGTTAAGCTGATATCGGAAACTATTTGCGGCGGCAGAAAATTACTTATATTTACTTATATACATATGTATGTATATGAAGAACCATCCTTAACCCTTCGTTAATAAGGACTATTATTTTGCATCTTCGAACAAAATAACTCTCTAGCGCTATGGTGCTTACATATTCCAAATTTGATCAAGTTTTGTCTGAAAAGGCTGCAGTATTTAAGGTATTTGAGGGCTGCCCGAACTATTTACCAGATTATAACTATTTGCAACATAAGGACTAGTAATTATTGATGCAAGACGCCATCCAATTTTCAATAAGATAAATTTCAGATTGATTGATATATGCGTTATAAAGTCAGCCGGAAGCTCGAAAATGATTAGGGGTATTCTCTTGCTCTTGCAAAACCATTGCTCTGTGCAAGAATTGCATATATTTCCTCTTGGTGCACCGGCACAGCAACAAACACACGCAGAAAATTAATTGCAATGGCTGTAAAATATGTCAGACCAAAACCCATGTATATTTGCGTGCAATGTCACGTAAAAATATAATTGCAACCCTGTTTTAGCTGTCATTTTATATAAAGACATATTACGTCGGTAAATTGTTGAGGAAGGTAAGTTTTGAAAATTTTATAATTTTAAATTAAATTATAAAGATTTGTTGCATTTTTTTTTTTTGTTAAAAATGTATGCAGAAGATGCGCCGATTCATAATAGCCATGCATAAGAGTCATTCACAATAAATTGACAGAATCAGCTGTTCATATATCACTAGATTCTGCAATGGGTGCTCTCGTGCAATCTGCAATCTTGCAAGAGCAAGAGAATACCCCTATTGTATTAGTAAAAAAGCAGTGTATGAAATGAGAGTTATTGACTCGTTTTTATGCGTATTTGACAAATATGTTCAATAAATTTGCGATCTGAGGGCTTGAAAATGTATTATCCGCAGGAGAGCCCTCTTTTTGGAAAGTCTTGACTGCTGTAATCAGTGGCGCTTGACTTTAATAGTGCAAAGTAAATTTGTATTGAAAGCAGGCGCGGTTTTAGTCCGATTTCGTCCGTTTTTACACCGTAACATTCAGCTTTCAGGGCAATTATATTCGCCAAGTTTGGTTGATATTGGTAGAGATATTGCGAAAGTATGTTATAAGATAACCGAGAACACATTTACGCTCAAATTTTTACTTCTACGGTGCAATTATCTTACTTTTGGTGGCACTAGCAACAATCAAATGAACACAATTCAATGTATTGGTATGTCAAATAAGCTTAAGCTATGTGTTATTATAGCTGTAAATTATTGAATCGGAGCTTGAAGAAGCTGAAATGCTGCAGATATCTGTGATCAAATTGAAAGGTGAATTTGTAATTTATACCACGCATGTATTTTGAATCGGTAATCTTTTTTCTGTAAGTTGGTGGTACTGTTAGTGACATCTATGCAAAATTTCACGTCAAAATATTCATTAGTATTTGAGATACGCGTCGTTTTGTAAGGCTCTAAAAGTGAATTCTTCCATTTTTACTATGTCTAAATTCATTGAACAAAAATGCGCGATACTGCACCAGCCGAAAATTCAACAAATATCTTTCTGCAACCACAGCACTGATTTATCTTCGTGTAACTTCTAACTTTTCAACAAATTCACATGACCACTCCGAGGACGCCATTTTGACTCAATTGAGGATATAAAAGCTGAATCGAAGAAGACTCTGATGACCATCACGACGGAGGACTTTTCCAAGTGCTACAATGACTGGAAAATTCGTTGGTATAAGTGTATTGCAGCGGGAGGGAATTCCTTTGAAGGAGAAGAAATAGACAAAATTCACCTTTCAATTTGATCATAATAGTAAAGGATGTTTGTTTTAGGCATGTGTTTCTCAAGAAGAAATAAAAGGCATATAATTTGAGGTGATTGTGGAAGTACTGCTATAAAGAAGGGTTTTCCTCTTTACCATTTTTTGTTTAAAAATTGACGACCACCGCGACCAGCTCGAATAAATTCCAGCCGAGTGGGCCAACTTAAGACCAGTGCCAGTAGCACGCCGAATATTATCTTCCAAGGCGTCAATCGTCTCGGATTTGCATACACAAACGACTAAATGTCGTCCGCATCAATATCCACGAATTTAGTCACGAAAAAACGTTAAGCATAGCTCTATAGCGTTACCCCCATCTGTAACATTACGGCCCACTTTATTTTTGAAGAATGTCTCCCATAGAGCATACCAAACAGTGACCTTTTGAGTAACTAACAGCATCTCGATAATGGCTGCTGGGTTATCATCACTTCGAATGCGAAAATTTTGCTTATAAGTGGGTATGACTCCACCAATAGAAAGCGTTCTCAGTGAACAAAGTTCGCGAACTCGTGTCGTGCAAATCGTACAATTATTTTGGTGGCAAATTTGAACGATTTGCAAAACATTGTTCCGTGGAGCAGGTATGTTCTTTTGAATTAAGAATTAAGTATCAGCTGTCAAAAATATCAACTCCGAAAAAAGGTTGTCTCTTTGAAAACCATACTTCTAAAAAAATACCTTTAATATTGCACTTATCTTTTGACATTTCTGGAATTTGTAGGGAAGTTAAATGCAGCTATACTTGTATGTGTAAAATTTAGCCTGGTCCACAGAATTTGAAGGTAGAAGATTTTTGAAAGTAACCAATAGTGCTAATGACATGACTTGGCAGGCTGCTGCTAGTTCTTTTTGACTTTTTTCGAGTTTTGAACTACAATTATAGTTTATTGAGCATATAACGGGTGATTTTTTAAGAGCTTGATAACTTTTTTAAAAAAAAAAAACGCATAAAATTTGCAAAATCTCATCGGTTCTTTATTTGAAACGTTAGATTGGTTCATGACATTTACTTTTTGAAGATAATTTCATTTAAATGTTGACCGCGGCTGCGTCTTAGGTGGTCCATTCGGAAAGTCCAATTTTGGGCAACTTTTTCGAGCATTTCGGCCGGAATAGCCCGAATTTCTTCGGAAATGTTGTCTTCCAAAGCTGGAATAGTTGCTGGCTTATTTCTGTAGACTTTAGACTTGACGTAGCCCCACAAAAAATAGTCTAAAGGCGTTAAATCGCATGATCTTGGTGGCCAACTTACGGGTCCATTTCTTGAGATGAATTGTTGTCCGAAGTTTTCCCTCAAAATGGCCATAGAATCGCGAGCTGTGTGGCATGTAGCGCCATCTTGTTGAAACCACATGTCAACCAAGTTCAGTTCTTCCATTTTTGGCAACAAAAAGTTTGTTAGCATCGAACGATAGCGATCGCCATTCACCGTAACGTTGCGTCCAACAGCATCTTTGAAAAAATACGGTCCAATGATTCCACCAGCGTACAAACCACACCAAACAGTGCATTTTTCGGGATGCATGGGCAGTTCTTGAACGGCTTCTGGTTGCTCTTCACCCCAAATGCGGCAATTTTGCTTATTTACGTAGCCATTCAACCAGAAATGAGCCTCATCGCTCATCGGACACGGACGCGAAACACATTTCGAACCGAACACTGATTTTGGTAATAAAATTCAATGATTTGCAAGCGTTGCTCGTTAGTAAGTCTATTCATGATGAAATGTCAAAGCATACTGAGCATCTTTCTCTTTGACACCATGTCTGACATCCCACGTGATCTGTCAAATACTACTGCATGAAAATCCTAACCTCAAAAAAATCACCCTATATACGACTATAGATGCAGAATTTGAAAATTACTTTCAGAGTCCAACACTCTAACAGACCACCAATATAGGGCATACGCTTCGCCCGCATTTTTTGCAACAACCCATCCATATATGTACTATATATACCAAAACCAACGATACACATCGATGCTAATTCGTGCTATTAAAGGAAGAGCGCACAAGTCCAAAAATAAAAAAGTCTTCATAAATAACCCAATTAAATTTTGCGGCATAAAAAAATCGAAGCGTTACATGCACCGCAGGTTTATTTTCCGATTTTTTTTTTTTTTTTTTGGAATACATGTAGGTAAAGTATTTTTATTTCAAATACCTAAATTTACATGCTGAGATATATGTATATATACACACTAACGGTTCTAGAAATGCAGCTTTGTACTGGCACATCAATGCTTACGGCAGTTTGTACTACTCGTGGTCGTCGTTGCACATCGAAAGCAATAAAATTTTGAAAAGCTGTGTTGAATCATGTTCAATAGCCGAGAACATTCCACCCACATGGATTAATTGGATTATTCAACGAACATAAATTTTCCCATAACATTTCGCTGCCATCTATGTAGCACTACTCGTACATATGAGTGTGTGTGTGTGTGTGTATTTTTTGTTCATTTGTTGCCTTTTGCGCACAGCGGCACTTGTAGCTCAAGCTAAGCGTAGCAAACGATTTTGAATTTTTCGCATTTTTTGTTGTTATTGCTTTTTGTGCAAAACACAGCACATCTGTATGAAGAGTTGATTAATATTTTTGAACTGTATGCGGTTGCTACCAGCAGCTGGTGTAGGGCGGAAATTTCGAGAGACCTTTGTAGGTGTATATTTTTGAGTATGACTTTTTACGTGCGTGTGTTTGGGCAGAAAATTTTCAAAAATTGCATTTTTATGCGCAAAATTAAAAATTTTCAAACTCGAATTAGTAACCAAATTTGTTTTTTTTTTTAGCTTTCTGTCACCCATGCTAACGTTATTATGTCTTTAAAATTAAAGTTAATTTTTTGTTTTTGCTCACTTTCTTTTTTTTTTTTTTTGAATTCTCAAAACCATCAATTTGCATGACGCAAATGAAGTAACAAGTTCAAAACTGCCAAGGACCTCAATGCACATGCTGCATGCACTCATTTATAGTTAACGTTGTCTCTCAATTTGCGCTTTTTGTTGTTTTTGCCCAGCTGCGCTTCAACCTAATGTCCAGAAGTTACTTGAAACTAAATTTTTTCGCTCTATTATTTTACGCCGCGTCTACAGAGTACCGCAGCGACCAGCAGTAGAGTTGGTGAGAGGCAGGCAGAGAGAAAAAGTGTGAGTAGCAGAGGAAGAGCTTGTGTGTGTAGGTGAGTGTGAAAAAAGTAACTTTTTCAATTGCATAGGTCAGCAACAATCGGCAGTGAAGTTAGGCGGCGGTTTTACAATAATTCATCGCAGGCAAAGCGCAGCCAGCCAGAGTTTCATGTGAATGTGCCACCAGCATTCTAGTGAAAGCATGCACGCATACATACAAACACACACGCACACTTGTCCATCGGCTGGTGCTTGGCGCTCGATGTGTTGGTTGTGGCTTTTGGCTTTTGGCCAACATTTTAGTCAACACAATTTTTTCTCTGTATGTTATTCAACGAGCTTAACCATTTTTTGCTTTATTTAATTCATTTTCTTTTCTGTTTACCGGTTTTGTGCATAAAGTTTGAAAAATTGCAATGCCATGAGCTTTGTGCAGGCGATGGGCGCGTTCCTGCAGCGCTGACTGTTGCAGGCGTCCGGCGAAGCGTAAGCTTTAGTGGACACGCTCAAGCATACAGCGATATTTATATATGCAACCGCCAAAAAATACAACACAAACACTTTGCCTAAATCTGGTCAAGTGGTCAAAAAATGTGCAAAGAATGTTGGAGTAGCGGCACTTTCTTTGTGGCTCGCCAGCCAGAATAAATGGTTTCGAAGTAACTTCTATGTTCACTTGACAGCGTGGTCAACTTTTAAGGTGTTATTTAGTGACTAAACTTAAATAAAACTTTGATTGGCATAAACTTTCCCTTTTTAAAGATTTTGAAGGAGATCTTAAAGCGATAAAAATTTTATTTAAGGGGACTTATATGCACGAATAAATGAAAATTTTAAGAGAAGCAAACAAAAGAGGTGGAAGAAGGTGAGATTAGGTTATACTGACGGGCTCTCACGCCATATATGGACCTACAGGAATTTAGTAATGCCAGATGGTTTAGTTTGATTCGAGCTGAAGTAATCCTCGTACAGGACGTCAAAGCGTTTTAGAGACTTGATCGTGTCATAGTTAATGGTGCCAATATAGCTGACATGTGCTGTTAGTTAGTTGTGACCAGAGACTACCAACAACAATTAGCCAACAACCATACTGTGAGTAAAAAGCATACCTTTCGTTCCCTTGCACATGATCTTGGCAATCCCTCGTGACCTTAAAGCATACATCTTAGCCTCATTCCTCCGCCAGTTCTTTCAGAAATTTCATTATATTTAGTTTTTAGTGACTTGCGTTTTTTCTGTACTGGTGCGGTAGCCAAGCGAACACAGAATATAGCAACCTCTTTCAACGCTTTTCCCTTGCTTCTAAGAATATTCTGACCAATGCAATGTGAGTTTTGCTTTTATGCCCTTTGACTATCGACATACTATATATGTACATTGATGTTGATGATGATAAAAAGAAAAATTAGGTGTTTTGACCATTATTAAAACTGAAAATTCTCCTTGAGCAAATCACTAGAATAGCTATTAACTTATACATAACAACAATAAAAAGTACGAAGTGATCTGATAAATCTTGGTCCACAAATGAAAAACGAATTTTTCGGAAAAAATCATTTATTTCTCAAAATGTGTTCCTTTAAATTCGATACTTATAAAACTGCGCTTCCCCAACTTTTTGAACCCGTCTGAAAAATACGTTTTCTGTGGACCTCTGTGGTCGTTAGGCTCTTATCTAGATATTCGTCCCAAAAAGCGGTGGTCATTACCATTTCGGTCAATAGCACTGTCCTGTTTCAGAGCAGGCTAGCTAGCTAGATGAAATCCATTATTTCGACTGTTCCTCAGTTTCTGATCTGAATGTTCTCTGCTTCGTAGCATAAGGCCAAACGTAGTGAATATGGTGGATGGGCAGCAGTTCTTCCCGCGATTACGGCGGAGATGATACGGATAATTTTTTTGGTGGAATAGCAGTCGTTTTCGGCAAAGGAGGCTTTTCTTTGAATCTTCAAATCAGTCTCGTAACTTCTGATAACACGTTAACCGTTTTACCGTCTTCCGAGTAGTCGTTGTAGATCACACCTAATATATCCCGGGTAAGAATGGTCATCACCTTTCCTGTCCGTCGTACTGTCTTCGACTGCTTCGAACAGGTTTTTCGGGTTCGGGTTCACAGTTTCTTTTTCTGTTCTTTGGGCTCTGATTATACTAAAGGATCCATGTTCCGTCAAGACTTTGCGCAAAGTGGTCTCAATTTTGCGTTTGCTCTCCGAAGTGAGCAGCTTTTAGCGAACCGATAAGTGGTACCTAATACTATGTAATCGGTCTCATAAATCTTCATAACACAGCGCGGCAACTGTTTTTCGCATAGTCGTTGTGGATCACACATTTTGTATCCCGGGCAAGCGTGGACATCACCTTTGCAGTCGGTAGTACTGTGTTTGACACTTCAAAACAGGCTTTTCGGGTTCGGGTTTATAGTTTATGTTCCTTGGGTTCTAGTGTATACCAGAAGATTCTTGTTCCGTCAAGGGTTTGCGCAAAGTGGTCTCCCCTTATCTTTCACACTTCTATCGGTGAACTGCAAATATGAGAGGCTGGACTTTTGCCACGTTATCCACCGCGGAAGCCGTTTACAGTCTACTTATGCGCAGCTAATCATAAACATCCGTTTGAAAACATTGAAAGTCGTTAAACACCTTGTCATTCACCATCGGAGAAGAACAGTCACCATATACAATAGCTAAGCGCTCTTTGCTTTCACTACCAGAATTAATACCATTTCTTTCACATTTTAGCAATATTCACAGACACAACTTTTTCCACGATGAAAGCATGACTATGAGTCAGATTCTATTGAAAATTTTACATTTACTTAAACTAGAATTATAACCATATCCGAGTGGCTACATGAACTTTCGCTGGTTTCGACAGTGAGGATTAGTACTTATTGCACCGACCACCACTGTGTTATCCGCTTGCTCTCTTTTCAAGTTATTTACTGTATGCATCTAACTACCTTGCATTGAGCTCCTTCGAATACATTTCCATAACAAAGACCATATTACAAATTATTTCTAAAACTACTCTCACTGCTTTCGCTTGTTTTATGTGATTCACTGTCACCATTGCACAGCCTTCTTTGTTGTCGCAATAAGTAGCTGAATAATAACTGACAGCCAAATGAAGCAGACCATGAAAAGTGAGTAGTGTGTAAATAAATCCTTGAGTGCATCATTCCAACAACGCTTCTCTTCACCGAAAGCAACGAACAAAAAGGGAGAAATCAGTCAGTCATTCTGAGAATTATTCAGCTCGACAGTTAGTCAGTCAGTTTTGCACGTTCAATTGCAATTGCGGTTTTTTACTTTCATGTGCTCTACACTCTCTCTTTATGCCGTTTTATGTTTTCTCTGTGACTACTTACTGAGTTGCCAACGTTTCTTCCCGTCCTTCTTGGAGGCGGTCCACACATTTTTTAAGCTTTCATTTTGCATTTGCACTCTTGCTTTCTTTACGTTCTTGTTCGTTTACTCATACTTGTAACTGTCACAATTGCCATTTTGATTTCTTGTGTATCATCAACTTTATGTCATAACTCCATTACTTCCGCAAAAATCGTGAAGAACAAAGAAATGCACTGGAAGATTTGTAAAGAAACAAACACACATACACACACACACAATTCAGTTGAAAGTGAAATGTGGCAAATGATTTTGTGGAAATGCAAAATTTGCTGATTCAAGACTTTATTTCTTGCAGCACTTCAATGTCCTTGCAGTTCGTGAAATTTGTTTCCCTTTTCTTTTCTGTTGTGCTGTTGTTGTAGTTGGTGCATAAGTCGCCTTCAAATGACGTTGTATTATTAGTGTGAACAGCTTTGCTGTTGTGTGTAACATAAAAGATTTGCTTTTGCAAGAAAAACATTTGGTTATCAATAGCAGAGAAGGTCACGCTTTCTTAAAACCTTCAACGTATGTTCTCAGTAGTATTTTTTTCCCTCGCAAAATTCAGTAATATATTGTAAGTTATATTAGGTTATGGGATCGATCCTAACTGCATAATATATAGTATCATAAGACCCTTACAAATCAACAAAGCACTTTGAGCCTGTCACAGATTTGTTGAGAATGCTAATGTCTGTTTCGGCTATGACTTCTGACTCGCTGAAGCTACGACTGCCGAGATGTTTCAGCCTCAGTCTTCAAAGGCTGGACTATGTAAGAAAGTGTCTGGTGTTCCACCTCAAAAAAATTTCATGGACAATTTTTTTGCCTACGCGTAAATGCTATTGATAGTGTACAGTAATATACCTTACGATTTCCGCAAGATTAACGTACAAGGCTAGTATTTTATAAATCTCAGTTTCTATTCAAGACCCCAAATGATATTGCAGTCGACAAAAATTGGGAATCTCAAGCCTGCTAATTGAACAGTGATCCAATTTTTTTTTTCCAGTTTTTAGAAAAAAGAAGATGCAAAGGAGATCCAACTTGATCTCGTTCCATTATAAGCAGGTGCCGCTCTCGGTGTGTCCTTTTTCGGATCCCTTCATTTACACGCCTTTCCTGAGCCTTAGACCTGTCTGCACACGAACAAGCGTCTTAGCAAGTGTACCCCTTTTCGGGCGACCTCAACCTTAACTACGATTTCGTAAAGCCAAAACTCGAGCCTTAGTGATAGTCCCTACTAACATACTGTAATTCAGTATTTAAAAATTCAAAATTATGCTACAGTTAGGGAAGCCTTAGAGCTTTAGGGAAGCTTTTCAGATCACTCTAGCCTCTTGGTTTCAAGATTTGCTTTTATTGATACTCATACGGAAGTAAGGATGGTATCTTTTGCAACGTCGAAAAAGCTAAGAAGATTTAAATATTTTGCTGAGAAATTTTTCTCCTTCTTTGACACCACAATCGTTGGTCGGTTTGGGCCGAGAACACAAAACTTCACCAGTTATCTTCATATTTTGCGATATATGGCCAGTTGTACATCCTAAGTACAGACAGGTCGCTATGCACTTGTTCCTTCCATTCGAGGCGTGGTCGAAGTCTTCACTTTTTCAAATTTTTAGCTACCAAGTCTCAAGATTTCAGATGCCTAAAAATTGTGGAAACTTTGAAGTGATCTTCCTTGGAATGGCCAAACACTTTATTTGCGATTTACTCAGTAAACAATTGAACTTTAATTTTCTGAAAAAATCGTTTTCTATCCATAATAAGATCGGTTCGCAACAAACAGCTAACCTTTTGAACTGTGTTTATTATCCATGCTGTGGCTGTTATATGGAGGAAGCCTATTATGTGAGGTTATGAGGTGAAAATGAATACCCATCAAGTTGCTCAAATCAAAAAACCTTTGTTTTTTATTTACCTGAGAAGAGAAAAAATAAGAATAAAGGTATGCTCTCCCAAATTTTTATATAACAAAAGCCACTTATCCAATAGAAGGGCTATATCCCTCTTCACGTTCATTTCTATCAAAACAGTTCACAACGCATCTCATACCGTGAATACCCACACGAAAGAAATGCAATCAATACTCATTGTGCTTGTACGCTTTCCACTTGAAAATGGAATTGAATAATACCAGACATTAATGACAGCCGTTGACGAGCATTGGCGTCCGGAACAGTCGCTCATCGTCATATTTATGCATCAATTGTTGGCGTGGCGGAGCTTGCGATGACAGCAGCATGTACCTAAGCGGTTGAATGGTACGTGCCGCAGCCACTTGGTATTGTTTCAGTGATTTGTAAACAAAAGCGATACGTAATCGACGATGAAAACAGCAAACAATCGCTTCGATAACACAAGCAACAACACAACTGATTATATTCACCAACAACTAAGCACTGAATTGCAAATGTTGGCGAATTGTGGTGTGTGGTACTCAATTCAACAGTGTTGAAATGCATACGATGCTCTACAAATGGGGGGCATACCATATGTGAGGTGAGAAATTGATGAAGGTGTTAGGCGTAAATTTTTGGCGATGAAGAATTAGATGAAGTTGGTACTTACGCACTGTTATGTGGTTAAGACACTTTTAGGTCATAACAAAGCATTTCAAAAAGGTAGGAGGTTCCATTGCCCTCTTAACGTGGTCGAACACGTAATTCTGAGTATTTATGGCCCCGAAAGCTTTTAATCTTAAGTGCATTTCGGGTTTCGAAAAGCTTCTAAATCTAAAACACTTAATTTAGTACTGTACTTTAAAAACAAATTTAATCGACTTGTTATCGTTTTGAGTATAGTTTTTATGATGATTTTAAGTTTTCGATTATAATCGAAAGTTCGAATTTTTAATGTTTTGCTAATTTTGTTATCGCTTTCGTTTCTTTTCGGTAACCAATTTTGTGTGAAATAAAAAATGTATTTTTGGGATTCCGACGCTTTAGCAATTATAATTGTTTAATTTTATAAAATTTATTGACGGTTGCGATTTGATTACAAAAATTCAGAATTTCAAACTGAGTTTGGAAATATAGGTTGAGGGCAAATCATAAGTTTCTAATAAAATTGACAAAGCATTAATTGTTCAAAATTTCAAATTATCGATTAAATTTATCGAATTATTTTAGCTTATTAATAACAAAACTGGTGCTAGAATCGACGAAAAATAATGAATTTAATACATCTAGTTGAATTTCTCGATAAATATTATACATATTAATGTTATCGAATTATGTTAGATTGAAATAAATAGAACTTCAATTAAAATCGATTAAAATATTTATCTTAATAAATGTAGTTGAATTTATCGATAAAAATAATTCGATAACTTTTTTTGGTAGCATAAAACAAAAAAAAAAACGTGTTAGAATCGGCTAATATTAATAAATATTTTTACAGTTTTCGATAAAAGTCGTCTATATTGCAGATATCGTATTATGTTAGCTTAAAAATACTAAAACTGCGGTTAAAATTGACTGGAAGTAATAGGATTAAAACATATACATAATTACTTTTATCGATAAAAGTTATCGTTATTAAAGTCACCGATATTAAAGTAATCGAATTTTGTTAGCTTAGAAATAATAAAAATGCGTTTAGAATGGATTAAACATAATAAACTTAAGAAATATAGTTGTATTTATCGATATAAAAAATCGATATTTAAGTTATCGAATTATGTTAACTGGAAAATAATAAAACTGCGTTTAGAATAGACTAAAAATAATAAATTTAACAAATATAGCTAAATGTATCGATAAAAGTTATCGGTATTTTGAGCTTTTAAATGTGGTTCGTTTCCAAACTACTTAAGTGCATAAAAAAATTGTTTGATTAACGTTAGTGAAACTTAACAATCGAAAATATTGAAAATTATCGATAAATCATGTATTTTGTTCAGTTTGAAATTTCTTTATTTCAAGCTCGATTAAGCTGGATATTTGTGAAAATCATCTGCGCCAAAACAAAAAGTATTCCATTTTTCATTCCATTTATCATTTGGGTATTCTTTTTGAAAATATTTTTTCTTTTTACAGATTTTGGCAGCAGCAGAGGTGAGTGCTTCAAAATATAAAATAATACAGCTAACGAAGAAATCTGCTAAATTCATTTTCGTCTTGTTTTCAATTCTCAGATATATATATGTACATAAGTATATACATAAGTACATAATCTACAAATAATAAAAACTCAAGTTTTCATTAGTCCCGCTACTTCAATCAATAAATAAAGCTTGCGCTCAAGTACCTACACAGCCACGCGATAAGCGGCGTTGCCAACTTATTTGAATGTCGCTGCAATTGACAGTTATTGTTGCGGCGCCTGTCAAAATTTTGGCGTCGCCAAATATGCACTCGAAACTTAACGGGAAATGTGGCATTGTCTCCAATACAGAGACACACTTACTTGTGCAAAACGAATACGAATTCAAGTGTGATCGGCTAAGGCTGATGTCCAACGAATTTCGATAATAAATAACGGTAATAGCTGTCATTGCAAATGATAAATGCATAAAAATAAAATTTTTGTTTCATAAATATGCGCACAATTTGAGCTTGAATTTTACTTAACCCTCGTCAATGCGCGCTTTGTTGTAAGGCATACCGTTACGCAAGCAAATAACTGGCGTATAGAAATACATTTAAGTATGTAGAGCATTAAAAAAGCGGCGCATAATACGAATCCAACATTCCACATTGGCAAAGGAACAAGCGCACAAGTACCGTGTATTATGCCATAAACTGTCGCATTGAAAGCTTTTCGGTTCGCTGCAGCAAGGCTGAAGCGCGCGGCAGACGGTGGCGGCTGGGAAACAATGCGACCGCAGCAGCTGTCATTATGTTGTGTTGCTGCCAGCACCGGAAAATAGGGATGGCAGTTTGCGCATACAAAGCACCGCAACTGCAACACAATGCGGCATTCATTCGCGCATTCATTCATCGTATGCATTTGATGGGTATTGATGTTCATGCCAGCAGGTGGCAGGTGACAACAACAATGACGCTGTCTATATCTATACTATATATACGAGTAGTAGACATGCAGTTAGTTGGCATTGAAGATTGACGCATTGAATATGAGCGCACAATTTATAGACAAAATAATGTTATCGCTGTGCTGTTGACACGCGTGCTGTGGACACACACACTTACATATATGTATAGTAGCATGTATATACATAGATAGTTAGGTGAGTTAACAATATGCTTACGCTTTTAATATACACGCGTTTGGTTGTGTGTAATTGATTTGCTGCGAAACAATGCAACCCTGTGTGTCATGTGCAGCAGGAAAATGCTCTCGAATGCAGCACAACAATGCCTGTTAGCCACAATAACGCCTTTGTTACACTAATATTGGCATAAGCGATGGCAAGCAGTACAATTTTTGTAACACCAGCAGGCTCTTGTAGATATTGTGAGGGCTTCAAAATTTTTAAAAATTCACAAAAATTTAAAGCTGTGAAGTCAAATTTTTAGCACTTTTGTGCAATTTGAAGTTGAGCTAAGCAATAAGCACTCGCTGGATGGATGAAAACACTCCAGCTCTGAAAGTATTCGACGCAGTACCCGCCGCGGGAAGCAGAGGAAGAGGAAGACTCCACTCCGTTGGAAGGACCAAGTGGAGAAGGACTTGGCTTCGCTTGGACTGTCGCGCTGTTGTTGACTCGGCTATAATCGCGCAAGCAATGTCTAAGCCAGTAAAGAAGAAGAAGAAGAATTGCATTTCCTGAACCACAGGAGGATTTGACTCACCCAATAGCGGCAATTATGTTTGTTGAGGAAGCCAATAGCCGAAATGGTCTCATTTGAGAAGATGATTCTTCGATAAAAATCGTTGTGGCTTTCATCGATTCCGACAGATATAGCGCTTCAAATGGTCTGTAGGGTTTAGTTAGTATGCCAACGCAATCTTATACAGAGGCAGAACCAAATCAAACCGCAAAATTCGCCATGTTGTCATCGCAGAGAGAATCAATTGTGCGGAGCGACGTTGAACCAATTGATTTGGATTGGCCTTTACACTGTTGTGACTTGTAACATCTGCACAGACGTATAAAGAAAAGTTCAATGTAGTGAACGCCGAAATCTATTGCTGGAAGCTGGATCTGTGACGAACTTTCAAGCTTCCAGAATACTGCAGTATCTTACGGTCAGAAGCCTTTGCAGGAGCGAGGAAACAGAGAGGCAGTAGATAAAGTGGCTGCCGGAAAACGACTGCGTATATTCTAGGTTCTAGCCTACAAAGAAATTCCAGGAAAGGAAATAGCTGCTTTTTTTTTAATAGTTGGAGGAAGCATCGAAAGCCGGAGTGCGGGACTTCAATCCGGGAAACCTAACCTACTCCCAACACAGGACTCTCCCAGGAAACAGGTCTCATTACAACACTCTCTCATCAACGGACTGGCCTACTGACGTCTTAGATTCAATAAGCCGTTCGTGACAGTCAAGGAAACTGTAGTCAAACCCCCTTAAACTACAACCTAGTGCTGTTTCTAGCTTTCCCCTTATTTGGGTTTGAAACCGAGGACAATGGAAGAACACGTGCTCAGAGTCTTCTATTGACTCCGTACACATCGAACAATACGGGACCTGAACCCGGTTCCCCCTTTACTGGAAAAAGGGCGGGGTTAAAAGTCTGTGGGTCCACCGTCCTTTAGTTGAGCTTTGCCACCGTTGCTGGCATATAGTTACGCTCTTTTTTCTCTCTTCTCTCTTTTGGATTTCTGTGATTGGCGTTGAAAGCTTGTATAATCTCGTGAGCTCATCACCCTGGATGTCTATGGGCGGCATACCAGCTAGTACTTCAGATGCTTCGCTGGAAATAGTTCGGAAAGCACTTATTACTCTTATTGCTGAGAGTCTATGCACCGCATTTATTGGTTTTGCATACGCTTTTATGTTTAGTGCCTGTATCCATACGGGAAATAAACTGAGCTCAAAAGATTTTGCGATTAGAAGTCGGCGGCTGGAGCGCACAAAAGCCTCTATTTGCCATCATTCTTGAAAAGGGCGTTATAAATTTTATTTGCTTTATTTGCTATGTTTGCCACGTGCTGCTTGAATTTCAGTTTGCCGTTACATGCCGGAGAAAACTCGTCTTAGATATTTAGCAGTTTCCCATTTCAAGGGGCTAGATGAAGTATCAAAATTAGATATCAAGTCTCTCTTAAAGTTCGCAAAAAGCGTTGATACCCTATATGACAAATACTTAAACTCGAATCAAACTAAACCTTTATCTTTTACCGAAAATAGTAGGTATGTATGTAACGAGGTTTTTGTTTTTTTTTTTCATGAATATCTATTTTGTCTCCTTCAAAGTAGTCCCCATTAGATACCATACACTTGTGCCAACGGTTTTTCCAATCTTCGAAGCACTTCAAAAAATCATTTCTTCTTCAGCACCTCCTTCGATGCCGTCTTTATCTCGTCAAGAGAAGCGTAACGTCGTCCTTTCATGGGCCTCTTCAATTTAGGGAACAAGAAAAAGTCACAGGGGGGGCCCGATCTGGGGGTGGCTGTGGCATCATTAGTGTGTTGTTTTTGGCCAAAAAGTCGCGCACAAGGAACGATGTGTGTGAGCAGGGGCGTTATCGTGGTGCAAAAGCCAATTTTTGTTCTTCCACAAATCCGGGCGTTTCTGCGGATTGCTTCGGGCAAATTGCGCATAACTGCAGGTAATATTCCTTATTGACCGTTCTTCCCTGTGGCAAGAACTCATGATACACCACGACCCAGCAATCGAAGAAAACTATCAGTTACAATTCGCGATACTCTTCTTGAAATTTTTTAGGAATTTCGGCTGCAGAATCGCATCCCGTTCTCACTAAAACAAGTACTTGAGTCGCGCATGGCATTCAGTGAATCTTTGAAATCATCGAACACTCGCTGAAGTCGTCCATCCACCACTGTTGAAAACGATATTATCAAAAACGTTAAGGAAATTGAGCTTGGAAATCATAACGTTGGCATAAGAAAGATAGTACGACGATTTCAACAAAAATTATCATCAGAACTCTTGATCGACTGAATCAGTTGGTTTATTTTTTTTTTTTGACTGTGAAACATTGAACGCTTACTAAAAAGTGTCTTGAAACTAGACACAGTAGGCCAGCCCTGTTTTATAAGCAGTGCTGGGAGTTTGAATTAAATGCTTATATGTGACCTGGTCTACGAAAAGGGAGCTAATCTGCGAAAACTAATTTTCTGGGAAACAGCTGTTAAAAATAAACTTCCATCCGAATCAACTAAAAATTGAAAAGTGATTTTTTGACACCTAAGCCCCCTTTCCGTAGACCAGGTCACATATGAAGTTAAAAGCAAGCTTTTTTGAAGAAGATAATAATGATTTGTGTTAAAATACATGAAAATTTCAGTCCGTGTCAAATTTGATCAGATGGGTTTCCGTATTTTAAATGATGTTGTGGTGATATACTCGTACATATAATATTATTAAGCAGTTATTAAGTTTTGGTAAATTTTTAACTAAATTTCGACTTATACATTTTTGTACTCACATATGTACATATCATCTATCATATTTATAGTATTATATTTAGAAAGAATTTCCTCAACTCCAAATAAAAACGACACGCCTCTTGAAGGTCTGAAATTTTTTTTAACTTATCTAAATTGTTTCACGCTATTTGTTTATTAATGCCGCACCATTTAATTTTTGTTTACACTGCCATCGCTATTAACTCCACGAACTCTGTGTAACATAAAAAAGTCCAAACGAAACAGATTTCAAGCGTAAAATATCAGAAGTAAACTTATCGCAAGTATTAAATAAAAATTGACAAAGGTTTATTGCATAGTCATTATGCACTTTACATGACAAGTACAATAATACTGCCAACAACAAATACTATACTACTATATAGATGAGTATATATGTATGCATAAGTACATATACATATGTATTTGACTTTTGTACTGTTAGCATGCTTAAGTGGCAGACATAAACCTGATAATCCTTTCTAACGATGTAAGCTTCAATGTTTGTATGTATATAAATATACTTAAGAGCGTATGTGCGCATTAGCTTTGTCGCAACATGCTCTTACCAACTAAGCTGTTTTTTTACTGTTACTCACTTCGTGACATCATTTCACTATGACACCTGTCTCACTTTATATTCGCTTACAAACTTTATTATCCATATGTATGTGTATATATAGTATGTGTATGTGTGATATACATATATACTTAAGTATATCCCTTTTTCTACCGCTTGCAGTCGTTTAAAGTACCGTTGCAGAGCGTAAGTAGCATAAAAGAAAATCTTTCACGAACAACTCTACGCAGCTGAGAAACAAGTTTCACCATCTCAATCGTCAAGTTTCGGTGCTTGGTTACTGGCTTCCTCATTTTATCATCTTTATGCAGTGCAATTCTCGTGGAAAAGCAATAAATCTCAACATTTCCCCAACTCATATGATGAGATCACGTAATACATAAATGCGTTGCGCTTCTTAGAGGTGCTGAATATATTTCTTCGGTGATGGCCACTCATATTAAAACATGTGCCAGAAGATGTACGGAGTTTTGCTTGGGTAATTTAGTATGCATATATACGAGTATATATGTACATATATATGTACGTGTTGATATGCACTCAGAAATGACTCTCTAGTAGGAGCAGTGCTTTACTATATAATTAAAAGTATTTAACTAATGTTATTATTCCATCTGCAATTTATTTTATGAGGAGGAAGAGCAGATGAGTTCAGTGAGGCACTCAAAACTGCTTGGAAGGCAATCAAAATCGGCTATTAAGAAAGGGGAGCCAATACTCATTATAACAGTATGAGATGGTAAGCCGATTGACCAATCGTTGAAGATGAAGCCGACGTGCCACTGCCCGATGAAGAAGTTCAAACACCAATTATCCACAAAAAGGGAGTTTGGGGTCTCCAACTACCGCGGGATAAGCCTACTCAACATCGCATATAAGATTAAAGTCGACAGTAAAAAAACTGATTGGACCTTATCAATGTGGCTTTTACCCTGGAAAAACCATAACTGACCAGATTTTCACCATGGGCCAAATCTTAGAAAATACGCGTAAACAAGTATCGACACACATCACCTCTTCGTCGATTTCAGAGCTGATTTTAACAGCACAAAAAGAAGCTGGCTCTGTGCCGCTATGTCTCATTTTGGTATCCCTGCAAAACCAATACGGTTGTGTAAACTGACGTTGAGCAACACCAAGAGTACCGTCCGGATCGGGTAGGGTCTCTCCGAGCCGTTTGATAACCAACGAGGTTATTCGACACTGTACCCGCCGAGGGAATCAAAGAAAAAGGAAAACCGTTCTAAAGACAAGTGAAGAATAGCCTGGCTATACTTAGAATCTTCAATTGGCGCCAAACAGTGAAGGGAGGGACGATTGGCCTGCTGTTGTAAACTCAGCTATATCAGACTGTATGATGTAATATGTAGAGATGTAGATGCCTCTGCCCAAGAAATCTATCTAAGCATGAAATGGACCAGTCCGGATCAAATTTGATCAGTTATTAAAAATCGATTTTTTGGTAATGTTATTCATCTTATTTTAAAATTAAAGTTATAGTCGAAAAAAAATGAATCAGTACTCCCCATGGGACTGCGAGAAACATTTAGTCATGCAGAGTGTTTTAAATTTCGACATTTTCCCGTTGAATAACTTATATAATTTATAAAACTGAACCTTAAGTATCTAATATAACTGCTCTACTTTCGACTGAAATAGAATGGAAAATTAGAGACTTTCATAGCGCGACGAAGTTTTTGAATCCAAGAAGTAGTTCTGGAAAATTTTAAGAACAACCATGGCTTACTAAATTTATGGAGGGTTTCCATATACCATTTATTGGTTCAAGGTGACAAATAGTTCCTGGACTAACATTAAAATCATGCATAGAACAAGTTTTCTCTCATTATCTTACGCGAATACTACACTGACTCTCTAACACCCTATTTTTTTCACCGGAAAAGATAAGTACCTTTGTAACTGACCGAAAACTAACCCCGAAGTCGACAGTTAACTCGGATTTTTTTCTTCAACTACAACTTCATTGTTTTACGATTTGTTTTTAAAGTCATAACTACAGGTCCACAAGAATTAGGAGTACAAAATTTGATTGCATTATAGAATTACCTAGACTAAGTGAAGAGCTTGGAATTTTTCTACATATAGAAACTTCTTGAGTCTTACTAAAAATTGTTGAACTTTACTTCAGATCCTTAGAGGTCTTGTGTTGTCACAGTAATGTAAGTAGTGTTATTGTTTCAACACTAGACTTCAGAAGGTCCATAACAAAAATTGAAAAAAGCTATGTGCGAACCACTTTATTTGATTATACTATTGAAAAACTATGAGATAAGACACTACATCATTAATTTTTAAAATTTTACTTAAAATTCCTTTCCACCACTTTGTGTAAATATCCCAAGGTACCAGGGAAATTAAATCACTACAGTTCAAACAACAAAACCAACAAAAAACGGCTTCTTCAAAATATGAAATATCCACAGCCAACTGATAAGGCGGGCAACTCGTAAATTACTCACACCCATAAAGCAAACGACTGACAATCGGCCATCAGCCAAATGATCTGCATCAGCAAAAGTGGCCATCGCGACGGCGACGCTGCCCTTTTTAAATGTCATCAACTTAACACTGATGGTTAGCAATACCGAAAGTGAAATAACAACAGTTATAAACATCAACACAGAACAGCAACAACAACAATACAATAACAACAATAACAACTGTAACAGTAACGCCCTCGACATCAGCAAAGTCATCCAGAGACGTCGCAACAAAGAGCCACAACGCCATCGGTCTTATCAACTTAATGACAATTACCGGCCATCGTCACCGCCGAAAGCTGAGCCGGGAAATGAGGTTCGACAGGGGCGCAAGAAAGTCCATCAACTGCGGCGAAGTGCTAACTTACGGCGCTTAGCGTGGGGGAGTTATGGTCCCAGCTGTGTTTTCGCGCGCACGAAACATCAATATTTATTTTCATGGCACTTGTTCGTCAAACAACATAAAAAAGTTAAGCGACAACAGCAACAAAAACAACAATACCACCAACAAGTGGTGGGGCAGCATGCAAAGCTGGGGTAATAAAAGCAACAAAAAGTGAAAAGCGTGTCAGTCAATGGGCATAAGATGATGAAAAAATGGAAATTCCATGAAGTTAAAAGTTGAAAGTGGTCATAAAAATGGAAAAGAAATGTCCCGGCGAACGGCGACGGATGTTGAGGAAAGCAGTACTTGAAACTCGGCGGCCGTTTAATGCAACGCTGCCATTTTAATGGACATGGCAAAGTTTCCGCAACATGTGCGTCTACAAATATTTAGATAATGTTATGAGTAAACGGTAAACAGTGGACACAAAGCCGTTGAACATCTCTGTGGATGGCAATTATGCGCGGCAAGTGATTTGCTCGGTCTTCAGTATACATATTTATGTGTTTTTCTCTTTGCGATCTTTGCTTTTTATTTTATTTGTGAAGCCATTGACAAATTCCGACCATAGGATATCACATTTTGGTAATGAGCTTATTTGCTGACCCAAGTGGTTTCCGCTTTGGCACAACCAATTACGAAATGACACCTCAGGCTTCGGAGCTGCTTTGGATTTTTTCCACCTTTTTTGATTTTATTTTCTTGGCAAAGATGTAATTCTAATTGAATTTGAGATGGTATCAAAGCAAAATGAAAAATTACGCCATGTCAAGCAGAGGTCGATCAGTTTTAGTTGAAAAAATTATACTGTTCATGCCAATTGTCTATCCATTCTGGAAACTGGCTTTAAAACTAAGTATAAAGACCATCTTTATTTAGTGGTTCCAAGATAAAGAAATATCTTTCTTAGTTGACCTAATACTGTCTTAGAATTTGGAGTCTTTAAAGCGTGACAAAAATCAAAACAGTGCCGGTAATTTAACAAGATTTCCGCTACAGGGTAGGCCATTTAAAGTTGACCCATCTGGCAACGCTGTAACTTTTAACAGCGCTGACAAATCGGCTAATGTCATACCGCGTTAGAAGCGTCATTCGAAGACAATTTATACCATGGAACAGTACACTCCAAAAGAACGCGCTGAAATTGTTCAACTTTATATTCAAAATAACTTTTCAATTGTGTTAACCAACGTGCGTTTCGCAAAAAAAATAAAGTGAAAAGTGCTCCAGTTAAGAACACAATTAAGTCTTTATACGCAAAATTTGTGAACACCGGTAATCTCAGTAATGCCAGTCATGCATCCAGACAACGCACAAGACGTTCCGATGAAAATATCGAAGCTGTACGAGGAAGTATTGAGGAGACTCCATCGACATCGAGTTATCGCCGCTCTCAGGAATTAGACATCTCTCGCACCACTCTCCGACGCATAATTCATAAAGTTTTGAAGATGTTTCCATATAAAATTCAAATGGCCCAAAAACTAAACTTAGCTGATTATCCGCGACGCCTTAATTTTGGATAATGGGCCATCGAAATGGCTGAAAACGAACTTTACTTTTGGCGAAAACTCATCATGTCAGACGAGGCACATTTCTCGTTGAATGGAGGCGTAAACAAGCAAAATTGCCGATTTTATGCCACCGAAAATCCTCAATTAATTGAAGAACAGCCTCTTTACGACCAAAAAGTAACAGTTCGGTGCGGTGTTTGCGCAAATATGATCATCGGACCGTATTTTTTCGAAGACGATGATGGAGCCACGACAACAGTCAATGGTGAGCGTTATCGAGCCATGATAACGGATTTTGTGATACCCGTTATTCGCGAAAATGACATGGATAACTTCTGGTTTCAACAGGACGGGGCTACATGCCATACAGCTCGACCAACAATCAATTTATTGCGACCATTTTTCCCCGGGCGATTGATATCGAAAAATGGTGATGTTGACTGGCCACCGAGATCACCAGATTTGACGCCACCAGACTTTTATTTGTGGGGTTATTTGAAATCCAAGGTATACGCTAATAAGCCAAAGACCTTAGCTCAACTGAAAGCCAACATTCGACGTGAAACAGCCGCCATATCATCCGAAACATTGGCCAAAGTCATGGAAAATGTCGAAAAAAGAGTGCATTTAGCTGTCAAAGCTAAAGGTGCCCATTTACGCGATCTAATTTTTAAATATTAGCTGAAACAAATCCCCTTGAACCAAAATAAATTATTTTTGAAATGAACAAAAAACATTGTTTTCTTTTGTTCTTTTTTTTTAGAAACAAATGGGTCAACTTTAAATGGCCTACCCTGTATTATATAGTTCCTCTATATAAATATACATAAAGAGTGATACATTTCGAGGCTGTCTACTTTTTTAAAGCAAACCATAGACACTTCAAATTTAATGGGGAATTTTTATTATCATTCGAAAAAATATTTTTTGGTATTTATTTATTTGTTTTGAAATAATGGCCGTGTCTACCTCACAGATGGTCTATCCGTTGAGTACAACTTTCGATGACTCGTTCGAGCATGCAAAACCTGAATCGAAGCGGGATTGTCTACATAGAGCTTAGACTTGTGATATCACACGATCTCAATGACCAATCGACCGGCTCAAAACGTTAAAATATCTGTTCACCGAAGTGTTCTCTCAATAAATTCAATGATTGATGCGATGTGTGGCATCTTGTTGAAGACAAATGTCGCCGAAATCACGAGCTTCAATTTCAGGCATCAAATAGTCGTTTATTGTAATAACGTCATTATAATAACGTTCATCAATGACGGTTACGTTCTCACCGCCATCTTTTTTAAAGAAATTTGGACCAATGATTGCACCGTCCCACAAAACACACCAAACCTTTGTTTTTTTTTTCAAAATTAAATGGCAGCTCTTTAATCTCTTCAGGTGGCTCTTTGTTCCAAATGTGGCAATTTTTGCTTGTCGACATACGCATTGGGTCAGAAATTGTCCTCATCGCTGAAGAAAATTTGGCTCGAAAACGTCGGATCTTCTTGGCAAGGACGAACGCTTAGTTGTTGAACAAGCTATATTTTGTGAGCTTTCAATTTATGATCTCGACTTAAAATGTTTCAAGTCTTTCCACACGTCATTCCGAATTGCTGCGGACAGCATCGAATCGACTCCTCACGGTCTTCGTGTACACTCTCAGCTATGGCTGGTACATTTTCTTCACTCTGTGCTGAATTTATTATTTCTGGTAGAATATTATCCAGTAATGCTGCGTTGTGTGATGGATTTGCGAATAAAGCACCCAGCCCTCAAAACACATTCTTTGCACAAATGTGAATTTTCGTAATAAATTCGAACGATTTCCATGATGAAATGTCAAATAATACTGAACAAAAATAACATGACAGCTTGACACGGCACAAGGGTAATCTTTCAAAAAATGGCTATTGAAAAAAATTACCTCTACTTGGATAGCCCATTATAAAAGCAACCGGAAGTTCGAAAATTTTTATATCAGGTTTATGGGGGCTAGAAAAATATTGACCGGATTTAATTTTTCTTGACATGCGTGATCAGAAAAAATGCTCTCTCTGTTTCATTAAGAATGTATCTCAAAGGCTGAACGATAATTTCGGCATAAGGCTGGGGCTTCAAAAATAATAAAATGATTTTAAAAATGATTAGGCTTACGATGAACCCTGAAATCGGAAGCACTATATGTGAAGGGTATTGTACACATAACCTCACTGACTCCTGATTTATGCATTGTTGAGCAAAGAATCAGATAGAGTTTAAATTTCTGTTATTGGGCAGTGTCAAACTCAATTGCCAGTTTTCTTATCGGCTCTCATAAGACCGTTCCATTTCAAGTGAGTTGAGAAATGTTAGTTGTTTATTAAGTAAGTTATCGAACTTTAGTGTTCGTGATAACCTTTATATGCGAAATGAAGGGGTTACTATCCGATTTCACATACTTTTACACTGTCTGAGAGATGTATATAGTATATAGTAAGTTTAGCTTTAGTGGTTTGCATGAAAAATATATTAATACTTGCTTTTTTGAAAATACTCCACTTAAAACTTGTCATTTTCTTCCAATTTACTAAAACGCAACACTTTTCCAATCTAAAATAGAAATAAAATAATAAAAACTTTCATTTTTTGTAACCCAGCAACCTTAACAACATTTGCAACACTATTTGTTTGTTTTTGGTCAAAGTAATGCGATCAATGCAGTTTAGTCTTTAGTATGATAATTATGATTATATGAAATACATAAGCAGTCACTTGGAATGCATTAAGCATAAATTATTTGCAGCTCCATTGAGTAAATAGACCAGTAATGTACGCTAATTTGAATTTATCACATTTCTCTGTATTGAATTAAGCGACTGCTTAGAAATCTTGCAATTGACATAGTTTATGCAATAACTCTTTAAACAATTAAGCATTCAAAATGCACACAATACCTCTATATGTATAATATGTTCTCTGTATATATTGTAGTGTGTGTGCAATGCGAAAGGAAATCTGACGGTAGCATTAGAGATGTACCAAAAGCCAACAAAATAAAATTAAAATGAACAAATATGAGTGATTTTGTTTCAAGACAAATATTCGGTTGATTTCTAAAAATTGAGGAAATTTAAATCAAGAAAAGTTGAGGCTGAGGTTGATTATATTAAAGCTTCTATTACTTCTACTTATTTTTCAAAAGGAAACAATGTGCTCATCTCTTGACAAATAGGTGCACCCTAATGCCCTTAACGTCGTATAATTAAATTTATGAACTCACCATTACACAAGCTAATTCAAAGTGAAGTCGAATTGTTTCTAATTAATTCACGACTAACAAAGTAATTCGAGACATTATAATGTATTAATTAGGCAAGCTTACGAGTATGAAAGCACAATCGCTATTTAATTGCATCAAAACCTAAGTACTCTCGTGCTTATCTAGTTGATTATTTCAAAACCATATGGAAACAGTCAAGTACGGACACTCACTTAATTAATTTGAATTAACTTGGCTTATAAGTATGGCGAAATGTCTTGAGTGCATTATTGGGCGCCGTTTGGTTGCACACACGGCTTAAATCAATTATTATTACAAAAATGTTCGTTTTAAGGATACTAAACTGTATTAAATATAATAAATTATGGGGGTATATCCAGTTGTGAATTTTAAGCAGCAAAATTATCATCAGCACCATAGACTTTTTTAAAAGGTGCTTCTGACGTTCGGCTACGGTATAAAGAAAATCACAATATTTCAAAAAAGAATAACCGATTATTAAAATAGCTTAAATTTTTTAAATGCACTTTTTTATTTATAAAATATGGCCTTAAAAATTTTACAATAAAGCGCATTTTTCCTATTTAACCACTTAATAACAGGCCAACTGAAAAGTCCCCAGCCTACCATAATAAAAAGAGTGATACACCTTCCGATACCAGTTTTATACTCTTACAACATGTTGCTTCAGAGTACGAGTATAAGTTCATCTAACGGTTGTATGTATCACCTAAAACTAAGCGAGAGAAATACAGGGTTATATATATAAATGATCAGAACTGCAGTCACTTTGGCCTTCTTCGTGGATGAAAGCTATAAACCTTATATTCTCAATAGAAAGTGTAATCCAAACAACTACATTCCTACGGTCGAAAAAAATTAAACAAAAAAGTTGGTCATTTTGAGCCTGTCGAAATTCAAATTTTGATCTGATCATACTAATAACAGATCGGTTGAAAAGGATTTGGCCTACCACAATAAAATACATATTTTTTGATAAAATTCGTTGTTTTTTATTCAGCATGGGAGCTAAAGGTGATACACTGATTATAGCGACCCTTCAACTTTTTGTAGTACGTGTCCTTTGCTTTAAAATAGGCCTCATATTCGGCAATCAGCTCTTAGTTCGACGAGAACTCACAGCGGACATTCTTTTGAGACATGAGAACACAAACTTGGCGTTTTCACTGACGTCTGACACGGCGTATTATCTTGCTGAAACAGCCCTTTCTTTTTCTTTAAATCCGGCAGTTTTTCGACGATTTCATCCTGTAAACGGTCCAATAACGCTATGTAGTACACGCTGTTAATAGTGCTTCTTTTTTAAGTTAGTCAGTAAAAATTATTTAATGCGCATCTCCAAATGCAGACATCGTAAACTTACCAGCCGACTGTTGCGTTTTGAGGAGGGTTCATCGTGTGCAGACCACTTGAATGACTGTCGATTGTACTTCAGAGTGAAATTCTGCGGACATGTTTCATCAATTGTCACATATCGATGCAAAAAATCGGATTTATTACACTTGAACATCTGAAAACACGGCGCTGAATCATCAATTCGTCATTGTTCTTGGTCAAAAGTGTACTCTCGCGGCACCCACTTCACACAGAAGGGATATGATGTATAGTTTACGTTGAGTTTATATGTTTGGAGTGCCTGCTATCTCGAACAATTTTACTTTATAGACTTCCAAAAATATTTCGTGAACTTTTTTTTTGATATTTTCGTAGGCAACAAACTCTAATCGCCGTCCACTGTGTTCACCGTCTTCGGCGCCCATTTCATCACATCTAAATTTAGCATGTCAATTTTTGATGGCTGATTTTCCTGAAGCAGTGTCTGGAAATTCGTCATCATACCAAGTTTTTGCTTCAATTGTGTTCTTTCCTTTCAAAACGCAATATTTTATGAACAATTTTTTCCCGGAAGCTTGTCACCTAGTTTCTGTAGTTTTTCCCTTCAGAAGGCAATGCTTTATCAACATTCCAAATGTCTTTTAATCCATCCAAAAGTTGCTTCACTCGAAATGATATACTATAATTCACAAGTTAATGATCAAACAGCTGTAAAATTTTTACTTGCGTCCTTTGAGGGTAATGGATAACTCAAAATCATATGGATTTAGTTCTAGTGACGTCATCTATGTGTCAGACCGATCAAATGCTCTTTTATAACGCCTTAATTAAATTTGATACTTATACCCGCCTATGTCACTAAAAACACACTCGCAAAATCTGTGAAAAGCACCCCTAACAGATACATATATTCCGCTACATACTCTTGCCACCACCAATTTAATCACCATATCCATTACTCACTTTCCTGCAAACTACTGGTTGTACTCGTACCGCTAAATTAAATTTTCTTTGTGGAGAACATGGCATCAGCAATGTTTCACTTCCACCATCACTTTCTTATATGGAATGGTATATTATAGTTACTAGTATATGTGGAGGTATGTTATGTGGTGATATTCGACTTTTTCTGATTTCTAGCGCGAGATCGATGTTATATGAGCAGTGTACCGCTATTTCTTTGCGAATAGTTAAAAAATGCAAATTTCTCTTTTTGCCATTTGAAAGTGGATGTTACACCGCCATCAGAAAAAAATACTGGTTGTCGCCGAATGGCATCATCTATCACTGTTAGGTTTTGGTACAAAATAAAAAACATTTTTTATTCAAGTAAACGAGACAAATTCTGTTTTTATTAATCTTTTTGCTAGTTCCATTGAGTTTATCTTTTATAATTTAATTTTATACCTCAAAAAATACTTTTTTGTTTTCATTGTTATATACTCAAACTGAGGTGTGTCTTCATCATCCCATCAGTACTTTCAACATATAAGTACATATGAAAATTTCAAGCAAATTGTAACTTTCGAACTTTCAACCCAATAAATAAATAAACACAATTAAATCAATAGCTCCCTTCCTAAGCTGTCTTTGTCTAAGTGCTAACACCGTGACGAACTCTCGTTTCGCCACACAATTTCGTTTCATTTAAACAATTTTTCACCAAAATCCTTTTCATTCCACCACTCTCCACTTGCAAAGTAAATGAAATCCATTTGCTTCAGAACAAAATTGACTTCGTAAACCGCCTACTTTTGGCCTGACTTTGGTAGAAGTTAATACTCATTAAGCAACCCATTAATGCCACTCAACTTAGCCAAAGGCAAGGCAATAATATCATTTGCAAACACTAACACAATCAACAGCAGCAATTCTAACTGTCAATAATGACGAAAATTGTATTTGTATTGGTGACAAAGTAATCCGGAATTCCCACGGCGTGCAGGCAAATCTCAACATGTGTATAGCTTACGCATATGTAAAGCGCTGCCACACATATTGTTTGGGTTTACAAACATGTGCATGTACTTGGAAGCTTGCTATTTGTAGATTTAATGTGTTGTATTACAGTGGCGTCTCAAAGGGAAGGAGAGGAGGCGAAGACGTTAAAATTATTTCTTAAAATTTTTTTTATATTTATACAAGCTTAAATATTTAATGAATATATAGCAGATCAACACCATTCGTTATGTAACCAATATTGATACGCTTTTCTATATACTTTGAGAGTAGGAAAGTGAAAAATTATATTGTGGTCTAATCACTAAGGATTTTCAGTTTGCAACCACAAATTTAGGAAAAAGCAGCGTTTGCTTAGTGTAAAATCAACAGGCAACTTTAGCCTAGTGCTCTGTTTATCCTTAGAAGCTTTCACCATCTTCATAGAGTTAATAAAGCTACATATAATAGCGATGTATAGCTTTCGCAGAGTAAAAATGTCAAAAAGGCTCTTTTATTACCTATATTTATAGGATCTGTTAAAAACTTAAGTGAATCTACTTCGATAGTGAAAGCTTCTAACCATAACCAACAATTGAAGCACCAGGCAAGCGTTGCTTATGATTAGTACATAGCTTTCACTAACGCTGTGGCTGTGGCAACTTCCATCGCTTCTAGCAGTCTAAGGAAGTACACTTAATACCTTGGTTAACCTTAAAAACTTTCGCCAGTAGTTTCAAACAAGCTTTTAGCATAACTTATATATACAACTTATAGAAGTTTTGTCATTAGTGGACCAAAATTTGATCAATATCTTTTTTTGAAGTTAAATGCTTGTCAACAATTTCTAGAAAAGCTCGATATCTCCAGATTTTACTTTCATTAAACACTTTGTTCCCAAATTTATTAATTAAAAACAGCTACAAAGAAGAACCAAACCGTGCTTGACTTAGCTTGGGGACGAGTTTCCTCACACTGTCCCTTAAAAACAACAATCAAGGATTGGTATGCTCAACTTAGACGAGGTGAAATAAATACAAAAAAGGGCGAACGCAAGCACGCCCACAAAAGTTTGTTAATGTCCAAAGTATCAAAAATGTCCACAAAATAATTTTTGAAGACAGTAAAGTGAAGTCGTTGACCATAGCAGCCACTCTAAAGATATCAACTGAACTTGTATATCGTATCATTCACAAATATTTAGGTATGAGAAAGCTTTGTCAAAACAGAGCTCTTTTTTGGCCAAAACCAACAACGAGTTGATAATTCGGAGCAGTGCTTGGAGATGTTCAAGCGTAATAAAACCGAGTTTTTGCATCTGCTTGTAAAAATGGATAAAACATTTCACTCCGAAGTCCAATCGACAGTCATCCTAGTGAACTGCACACTGTGAACCCGGTTCAAAGCGTTAACAAATGTAACAAACCACTGGCATAGCTATGACGTCTTAAATTTAGGATGCGCATGGAATCATTTATATTTATCACCAAGAAAGAGGAAGGACCATGAATAGTGACTATTACATATGTTGTTGTACCATTTGCAGGAAGAAGTCATCATCAAGTCGTTAAAAACGATGGCAAATACCCGTCAAATAGGCTTCGCATGGATTCCGCCTCCACCGTATTCCTCAGAACTGGCCCCAAGTGACTATTTCTTGTTCGCAGATCACAAAATAATGTTCGCTGAGAAGAAAGTTACAAGTTACGTCGAGTCAAAAGATGATCACGGAAATAGACACCTATTTTGAAGCAAAAGACAAATCATACTAAAAAAAAGTTGGAGGGTCGCTATACACAGGACATCGTCCTTACTTCTCATGTTGAATAAAAACCATTTTTTGGCAAAAAAATGTGCTATGCTAGGTCGGTGTCTTTTCAACCGGTCTGTTATTCCATAGTATGATAAGATCAAAACATGAATTTCGGCAGGTCAAAAACGACCAAACTTTTTTGTAGAATTATTTAAAATCAGTTGTTTAAGGCCTCCGTTTTTCCTTTTTTGTCAATTCATGATTTTTTCGACCGTAGTCAGTTGTACAGATTGGACCTTCTAGTAAGAATTATAGTTAGCTTTTATCTGCGAGGAAGGTCGTAGTCACTGCAGCAGTGGAAAAATTTAAAAATATTTAATTTTTGGCTTCAAAGATTTTACGGAGAATTCTTAAAATAAATAACGAATTTAAGGTTAAAACCTAAAAATAATTATTACAGTAGATTCTTTTATTTACATCACCAAATGTTCTTTTTTCGGCTGTCACACCAAGTGGTCTCCCAAAGTGCTTCAATTGTGTAGCAAATTATGCGAGGAGTTGTACGAAACCCCTTCGATAAATATTTTAAGGTGCTTCACTGTATAACACACACAACACTTATGCGTTGATACATATTTGAAACGCATATGCACACAGGTATAGGCGTATGAATAGCAGTCTCATCGCAAGGGAGCAACAACTTGTCACACTGAAGCCGCTTTGGCTTTATTAAGGGATCTAAAATTATGGCCTCTCCAAGGTGTGCGCATATCAGTTTACAAGTAAACAGCGATACAAACATATGTACATATACATATATGTATAAGCTTATGGATGTATGTATGTTTAAGTGTGCGCTGGTGTGGCATGTGGCATACGCGTGCGACAAGCGACATGCGGCAAGCTATTGTAGCGAGTTTATTCAATTTACTCACAATTCAATTCTCTGTATCAAAAGCGCACATACATACATACATGTATGTGTGTATGTAGGTGTATGCGATTGTGCCTTGTACCCCCAACTCAAATATGTATGTGGGTATGTGTGTATGCGTGTATACATGTGCATATATGCGCCGCTGGCGATCCATCTAAGCAGATTGTGTAACGCACGCGCACACACACCAACACAATGATACACGCAAACATAACCGAGAGAATGTGAATAATGCCCAACAACAACAACAACAACAACGAAAACGGCACAACATAATCTGTAGCGATTTAGTAGCATCTGCGTGTTTGTCTGCTGTTTACCACAGACTACAGGCAAGCACACACACGCCACACTTGCAAGACACACACACATTCTCGCCACTGCTCACATGCACACTTCGAGCATGAACAAATCAAATAAATTATATCAGCTGTGAAAATAAATGTGTCTACTTCAACTGACTATCAAGTATCGCTCGCTGTAAGCTAGCCTATGTTGTTGCTGTTGTTGCCGCAGTAAAAACATACTTGAAGTGCTTCTGTATTAACAGCATAATACATAATAACAACAACAACAAAGTCAGCAACAGTCGCAGGATATTGATGATGATTGCTTAACAAGTGTATACAAACCGAAAAAATACAACACAAACAACAAAAATTTCTAAAAGAACAACAAATAATACAAAAAGTACAACAAATAATGCGAAAGCAACAAATAACAATGCAATAAAAACAACAATTCTGCAGCACTTCAACAGCTCAGCATTAACAAGAAGAGCGCAGCAAGCAACAATTGCTGGAAATCAACGCTTGTTGAAGAAGAAAAAGTACAACAACAATAAATATATCTACAAGTATATTTGTGGCAAGCTGTTTCGCTGCCACCATTCGCATACACAGATCTTATGCGCTTTCACAGAAGTCATGAAGCGGCAAGAAAAGAGTTTGGCGACGGCGCTGCACAAACACTTAAGTTAAAACCACTCACACTCCCACACACGCACACCACACGCACACCATCTGTGGCATATGTTTGTGAAACTGTTCACATGTGTATCAATTTGTTGTTAAGTGCCTTGAAGTGTTGAGAATTGCCTGTGAAAATTAAACCGCAAAATCCTTTAATGCATTTCTGGCTTTTCTTTATTTCTTGTAAATTCGCTGATGAAATCGCTAGTAGAGCACTGAGCAAAACAAGCCAGATATTTGTACGTGCATGCATGGATATTAGGGTGATTCAAAGAAATTTTTTTTTCGATTGGTACTCGGAAAATTAGGTTCCTAGACATCTCTAAGAAAGCCTCTCCAAAAATGAGTTTTTAATTTAACGGGAAGGTCCTCCTACACAGCTTTCTATTTTTTCTTATTATCAGATAGAAAAATGTAGATCTCGCTTCTAACTACATACTTGAAAAAATATCTTGTTCCTTGATTTTGTAGGAAACTGAATGCCCTAAAAAAAGGTCTCCTATGATTTCTTCGTAAAGCCAACCGTTTAAAAGTTATTAACAGTTAAAGTTTGATTATTTTTGGGAAAATGTTTTTTCTTATGAATTTTATAACTCAATGAAAAATTATTACAATTAAAAACTCATATTTGAAGAGGCTTTCGTGTTATTTTTGTTCTGTCTTCTTTAGCATATTATTACGGAAACACTTATGCCTGAACAACGTTTACAAATCGTTCAACTTTAATATGAAAATTCACATACTGTAAAGAATGTATTTCACTCTACTTATGGTCAACATAATTGGCCTGCTGAACCTACTATTATAAACACCATTAACCGCATGGAGATCTTGACACCCAGCATTCATTATGGGATAATATTCGACCGTATAAACCACGTCCACGAAGACCGTGGATAGTCGACTCGGCGCCGTTCGTAGCAATTCGGAATGCCCTATCGAACGATTACGCGCAGTTTAAGACGAGATTTAAATTACAAGTAAAAGCATACAAAATACAGCTTGTGTAAGAACTGAAGTCGCTCGACCTTTTCAAGCGACTTCACTTCGGTGTATGAGCTGTAAAAAAGTTCCAGAAAGATTCTACGTTTTCGAGCCAAATTTTGTTCAGCGATGAGGCCCATTTCTAGCTCAATGTGTATGTAAAGAAGAAATTTTGTATGAAGGGCAACACTAAGAGATTCCAGAGCTGGCACTTCTTCCAAAAAAAATACGGTTTGGTGTGGTTTGTGGGGCGGTGGAATCACCGGTCAATAATCTTTCGAAAATGATTCCGGTGAGAACGTAACCGTCAATCAAATGTTCATCGAAAGTCAAAGTATGGAACATCTGGAGCGTAGTCGCGGCCAACATTTGAAAGAAATAATTTTCAAAACATAACTGCCTAAGAATGTTCTTTGGAATGATAATAAACGTTGCTCATTTAATTTGGAACTTCTGTGTTTTTTTCTTTAAAAAGAACCCTTTAGAAAAAATATCTCGTTTCATAGATATCAGTGGTTGAAATTTGAATATGTTAAGGCAATATTTCTAGAAACTCATTGCTTCGTATATAAAATACAATTTATTTTGCTCAATTTGTTAGATATCAAGACGTAAATCGGGGACGCAGGTAGTAGAGCTAAAAAGTGTCAATGCTTAATCCAATTTTTTACACAGTGCTTATAAACTTCGGCTGGGATGGCGAAATTTTTTTTTTTTTGTTTTAGTTTCGGCTCTTTTTTTGTATAACAGTTTCGATATTATATGCTGTAAACCATTTCTTTTCACTCACCTGATGCGTTAGAGGAATATTTTACGTTGTCAACCATCAACCAATTCGACAATTTTTTCCCTTCTTCTTCTCTGCTCAACACTTTTGAGCTCCGATTTCTCAAAATAACTCACTAGTAAAAAAAAAATACAAATTTGCCCCGCTTAATTTGATAAAACTAAGCATATGAATATCTCATTTAAGCGCTAATCTCTAAATTTCGAGCTACAGAAAAGAGTTCTCGATTATTAGCTTTTGTTTAAATTATTATCGCAGATACTATTGCTTCCATATTTCAATAAGTGATCGTTTTACGGTCATATTCTGTCTAGTTTGAGTTCTGCCATTAGTATAAGTTCATATTTTTAGCTATAATGATGCCAGATTTATGCCGGGAAACCGAGCCGACTTTAGAGATGTGTTATATTTCATTTTTCCTGCTGACTATTGCACTGCTTTTTTATACCACTTCTTCAAATAAATTTCCAGCTTTAGTACTGGATTAATGAGCCTACCATGAGCTCGACAATGGATCTAAATCGAAACTTGTGCGGCGGTCAGGTACCTTTAACCTAGAGTGAAACATAAGAGTTCCTTTGAACCTGAAACTTACCCTTAGCAGAGTTCATCTCACCGCATTAGTATGCCTTTCCACTGTGCAATAGGCTTACATGTAGTGGAGCTAAATATATTGTCGAGTATAAATTACCAAAGCAATGTGGAGGAAGGTGAGGTGGCATTATTAAGTAACTTTTTTCTCTACTGTCCAACTTGCGCAAAACTTAAGTTGAAATATTTGGCAGACAAAAATTCGGCGAACTAGGTGATGTGGGTAAGACTGATATTAGACGCCTTAATAAGCTTGTTGTATATTATAACTACCAGAAAAAAATTTAGGAATTCTTATTATTACAAAACTCCAGCATTTACGAGTGCAGCGATCCAAGTAGAAGCTGGCGTTGTCCATGGTAGGAAGCCTTATAACTTAACTAAACCTAATCTGTCTTCTTTTGGAAAATGGAATGGTTTTTTTTTCAGTATAGAGTGTTAAGGAGAGATCTTTACAAGTTTCTCAAAAACCTGACAAGTTTCAATAGAATCTAAACCAAAAGTCCGGAAAATAGGTATAAAAGAGTGCCGTATACTAGAACTTAATACTAATGAGCTTTTTTGTTCCTTTTACCTAACATTGAACAGGTAACATAGAATATTTCGCGTTAACTATGTGCATGCTACTCGGAAGTAATTACAATTTATTCTCCGCTTCTTTAACTGATATTTAACTTATGCAGAAACTGGTGCAACAATTAATAGTTTGGCTAATAGCATGACTTCTAGAAACTTACAAAGTTAAGGGAATATTATACTCACTACAGTACTTTTTATTTATTATTCCTTACCAATCAGTTATCTCATATGCCGACCACATTTGCAACACGCACTGAAAACAAACATAAGACTTGATTGTAGGATGTGTGCAATTTTACTAAAAGCCCGTCACAAAAACCACACTTTGTCCTTTGAAGCACACTCATTAGCGTTTGATTGACTCCCAACCAATGACGGTTGAACCCCAAAAGCAACTTACGGTAACACAATTACACAAATCTGTTTCTAATTAATAGAACGTGCCATAAAGTCACGGCTAACTTGCTGAGCGCAAAAACATATACACACACTAATACACATGTGTGGCATGCATGTGTGAGTATTTTTAAGTGAACGACAGCAATCACGACCCAGAAAATCAATTTAAGGCACACCCAAAATGTCACCGACGAAGAACAACGAAAAGGCAGAAGTAAAACAATAAAATTACATAGTAAAATTGTCATTCAGAGCACGCCACAGTAATTCCGACTTGGATTGCCAAAAGAAAGACACAGCTATAACATAGAGCATATAATAACAATGAGGGTATGTAAACGTGTGTGTGTGTGTGTATGTGCATATGAGAGCAGCCATAACGAGCGCTAGTAGCGGCCACAGATTACTTGACATTGTACTCATATTTTTTGGCTTTGTGAAATGGTAGACATGCGGAAGCAGATGAAAACAAGCTGCGCGTGATTCGGTGCAGATTCAACGGAAGTTGTAGATGATTACAAGAACAAAAAAAAATGAAGAAAAAGTTAACTACGGTTGCATCAAAGCTGTAATACCCTACATAGGTGCATATCTAATAGCTCAAAAGGTATAACAAATTTGTATCTGCAGTTTGTTCGGTCAATTTGTATGGCAGCTATATGTTATATTGATTCGATCTAAACAATTTTTTCCCAGATTGTGTCGTTGTCTTCGGTAACAATTCATGCCAAAGTTTCGAGAAGATAATTCGTCAAATAAAAAAGTTTTCCATACAAGGACATGTAGTTGATGGTTCACTTTATATGGCAGCTATATGCTACTGTCGTCTGATCCAAACAATTTCTTGGAGGATTCTAGCGTTGCTTCAAGCAATAATACGTGTGAAATTTCGTATGTATAGCTCATCAAATAAAAAAGTTTTCCATACAAGTACTTGGTTCTGAACGTACAGTTTATATGACAACTATTGGATCTAGTTGTCCAATCTGAACAATTTCTTCGGAGATTACACCATTGCCTTGGATAAAAATACATGTCAAACAAATTGAGGGTAACTCATTAAATGAAGGAGTTTGACTTGAGTTCGATAGGTCAGTTTATATGACAGCTATACGTTACAGTTATCCGATATCGATAGCACCTACCTATAAGTAGCTCCTGGAGGACAAAATGACATGTGCAAAATTTTAGAGCGATATTTCACGTATATAAAGGGACTTAGCTCATCATTCTTCATATCCTTCGATCTAGCAAACTTAAGTGTTTAGGATATAACAAAAAACCAGTTGACATTCAGTGATAGCAGCATAGTAGACTAAAAGAAGAGAAGTGGATTGGTATTGCAGCAGCAATTAATTATAACAAGAGTTATATTTGACGCAGACACGAGCAATCAGCGGCAGCGAAATGAAAACGGTGGCTTTTAAGGTTAGTGGTAGGTACACACATACACTCTTACATAGGTACATGTATATATGATTGTGTATATATTTGCAAAAGTGTCAACCATAAAAATACGTCATGCAACATTGACGCAGTTTGGCCAAATCAATTGAATGCTAAAGCTTTTTGACATTGCCGCCCGCCGCTGACTCGTTAAGCAGCATTGTGTGCGCTCAAGTGTGCATAATTTTTATTGCTCCCACTCACTACTCTCACCCACGCTCAAACACTCAAGTGACACATTCACTTTAATAACAATTACTCGATTACTTCATTTTAGTAGCGATTTCTCGATTTCTCCGCACACCATTTAACTTAACGCACACATAAAACACACACCGAAAACGGTGCAAAGCAATCAGCAATCAGCGCAAAGCGATTCTCCACAAATCGACTGAAACGCCATTTTTCGTGCACGCGTAGCCTTCTATTCTCTCTTCTTTTATTTCTTGCCACCTTATTTTCGGCGCTATTCGGTTTTGGCAGCCAGCTAACAACTGTTAACGTCGGTGGCTGCATGCAACGCGCAACCATTCGGGCCAACCGCCGCGTCCGGTGTCAGTGCGGCAAACTTTGATTTAGTGCTTTGCGTTAGCACTGACAGTACGAGTACATATGTAGTCGCTTTTCATGCCGTGAATAGTTTCGACAACTCCACAACGATTGAGCTGTAGTCAACTGTTGGGGCGGACGTGACGTATGAGTAATATGCATAGACGTATGTATTTGTATAAATATTGGTAGTGGGTGGGCAAGCGCCTTTTGCAGTTGGTGATCCGTGGCAAATGTTGCGTTTCAGTGTAGTGAACGTAAATTTTTGACATGTTAGTTTAAATTTAAAAGGCGGTTTTTGAAATATTTTTTTTTTTATAATCTTTTGACAATTAAATAAAAAGTTATGTATATACGGTCGTATTTATTAAAAACTTAGCCAGACTTAACTAAATAAAAATTAATTTTTCATGCTTAAGGGGGATACAGCGTCAGACAGTTCAAAAAAGTAAATTTCTGATTTCATAAATTGTTAGTAAAACTATTGAAAACATTCACTTCGATAACGCCAAAGCTAGAAAAACACCCACTGGTGCATTTCCTGTGCCATAATAGGCTATAAAGAGATCTTTATCCTGATTTTAAGCAGTCAGTTTTATGACAGCTATGTGCTATAGTGACTCTATATAAACTATATGTCCGGGATTGCAGCATTTCTACTAGGACAATAATCCATGAAGAATTTCGTGAATAAACCTTGTCAAATAAATTACATAGTTTCCCGTATATGAACTTAATTTCCATCGTATATCAGATACAGAATATAGTTGTCCAATATAAGCGACTTCGAAAAATGAGCAGCTTCTTAAGAATAAAAGAAGTGTGCCAAATTCTAGTTTTATATCTCAAAAACGGAGGGAACAGTTCACGAATATATGTAGAAACAGACGGACAGACAAATGGATATGGCTAAATTGAGTCAAATTGTCATTTTTAAATACAATATATACTTTATATGGTCTCCGACCTTTCCTTCTGGATGTGTGTTGACTACCCAGAATAGGGGGTGTATATGCATCACAACTTGTACATGAAAATTCCGAACTTTCTATCATTATCACGTATTATATTTTCAAACAATTATCCTTCTTTGTTTGGGCATTTAAATATGATTGACTTTTCTATATTTTGGTAACATTTAGTTTCATAAAGAACAGATGGCATACAGTAAAAATCGATATGAGACACGTTTGATTTCAGATGAGGGTTACGGTTTCAAAAATTTGTGAAAAATGTAAGTCAAGGTATATGGGTCGCTGTTTTCTTCGGCGTTCTTGCCTATCTTCTTCACTACTTTAAAGTTAAGTGGGAAAGTGAGTGATCATAAAAACACATATTTCCGTTTATTTTAAACAAATGCCGAAAATTCAATGAAATTGCCATCGGTACCACTTAGTTGTTCAAAATTTTATGTTCTAAATGCGGACTTCCAACCTTCTTTTCTCAGCCGATTTACCAGCACACATGATTGACTTAAGTTATGCCCACGAAGAGTAGTCTTATGAAATTGAAGCGCTTGGTTAAACAACAGTCGCGCTCATTTCTTGATGAAATTGTGACCCCAAGTGTACTACTAGTATCAGGCGAAATCATTAGCCTATAATCTGTTTTTGTCCCATTTCCACTATTAGTATTAATATGTGTATACAGTAAGAAGACCGAAAAAAAGCAAATTTTCCAAAACTTTTTCTGAGAACAACAACTTGTATACATAATATTAGTATCTTTAAACTGTAGTTTAAGAGTTATTTGGAAAGGAACTGCAGCTGATCTCCGAGACTTCCTCCCAAAAAATTCGGTTTGCGGTAACCTCTCTATATCTGAAATGGAACCTCTGAAATTAAAAACCAAACAGATTTCTTTAAAGTAATGTTTAATCTAGTAATTAATTGCAAGAATAAACCTATAATTTTTTTGACGAAATGACGATTTCTAAAAATAATTGATTTTTGACCAAAATTTCGGCCATAAATTGTTTATAAAAAAAACAATATTTATTGTTTGAAAAAAAAAAATTATATTAATTACTAAAAATATTTATAAAAAATTAATTATTAAATATTTGAGCCTAAACCGCTTTTTCGAGTAACCAACTTTGAAAACACCATTTTGTGAAAAACGCATTTAAAGTCTGGAATGCACTTCCAAGTTCTCTGAAACGCCTTTTCAAATTTGAGCGATATGAAGTTTTTTGTACGTATTTTTAAATATAAGAAAATAAAATAAAAAAAAAAAATTTTTTTGCAAATTTCAAATACATATAAAGGGGTTATATATGTATATATCGTCTACCGAAATTTTTCAAAGGCATCGTCGCCATCAAACTTTTATCAAAATTACTGAAAATATTTCACGGTTCCAAACCAGAAGCGTAAAAAAGGATTGCCACCTACGAAATACAGAAGTAAATTCATTTCTGAAGCAGCTTTCACAGTTTCCGGGAGGCGTACTTCTCCCTATTCATAAGTTATTGATAGATTGGGGCCAAAAGCAGCATTATAATTATGTAATATAAATGTTTTTCACCTGAATCGTCACAAATGAACAATCTAAGAAATTTATCTTCAAATATCTGAATATGTTATAGTAATCATTTTAACGACAAGTCGAATTGAAATTGCAGCACAAAGAAGCAATTAGTAATGAGATTAAATCCATCACAAGGTAAACGCCACGCATCTGCCATATTTAATTCGATGTAACGACGTGATTGAAAAGCCTTAAATATTATAACTGTATAAGCGCATTTAATTACGCTTTGCAAAGGATTTGTTGACCAATTAGTCTCGCTTTATGCTGTCATAAGTTTTTTCTCTGCTGCTTAGTTCACTGTGGCATCAACACAGTTTCAAAGACAGATTAATTACTTTCACACCCAAATCTAACGGAAAATTTCGTGCTTCCATAAACGAGAGTTTATAAACACACGGATGTAATAATACATATACATATATACATATATAAGTATAATATGTTAGATCTACTCAAGGCCAACCATTAAGCAGAACTGTGTTAGTGAATCTACTCAAGCGTTTGAATATGTGTTACATTATTACGATTAGATAAATACTGCTGATTATGTCATAGCGAAAGCATTAAACAAATATTAATGTGCATACTGACACATACGAGAGAGTAAAACTCTACTCACATACACACATGCATTTTTGTGACTTTCGTTGAGCTAAAGTTAGACTTTCGCAAGTGATGAGGTGTGTGTGTGTGTGATAATTAATACATGCGCATATATTTATGGGTTTACATATGCATACACATATTATATATATATATAAAAGTCATATTCTTTACATGTAGCTACATATATAGTGATAGATGAAGAAGAGGAATTCACATACACCTCTATCTGTCGTCTATAAGTGATAAAGTGGATGTGAGAGTCATTAAACGCACAAATTTTGGCAAAACTAAATATGTCAATAAACTTTTACCGTTAACTGCAATACAAATACATACACACATATTTATTTATACAAATA
>CM050323.1:152692241-152841539 GCA_027475135.1 Bactrocera correcta
TTTAATGGCGAATTTTTATTATCGATTGAAAAAACATTCTTTGGTATTTATTTTTTTGTTTTGAGGTAGCCGCGGCCATTACCTCACAGATGGTGTATCCATTGAGTCCAACTTTCGATGACTCGTACGAGCATCCAAGACTTGAATCGAAGCGGGATTGTCTACATAGAGCTTAGACTTTACATATCCTCACAGGAAAAAGTCTAACGTTGTGATATCACACGATCTCAATGACCAATCGACCGGTTCAAAGCGTTAAAATATCAGTTCACCGAAGTGTTCTCTCAATAAATTCATTGATTGATGCGATGTGTGGCATCTTGTTGAAGACAAATGTCGCCGAATTCACGAGCTTCAATTTCAGGCATCAAATAGTCGTTTATTATGGCGCGATAACGTTCATCAATGACGGTTACGTTCTCACCTCCATCTTTTTTAAAGAAATTTGAACCAATGATTGCACCGTCCTACAAAACACACCAAACCGTTGTTTTTTTTTTTTTCAAGATGAAATGGCAGCTTTTTAATCTCTTCAGGTTGCTCTTTGTACCAAATGCGGCAATTCTGCTTGTCAACATACCCATTGAGTCAGAATTTGTCCTCATCGCTGAAGAAAATTTGGCTCGAAAGCGTCGGATCTTCTTGGCAAGGACGAACGCTTAGTTGTTGAACAAGCTATATGTTGTGAGCTTTCAATTTATGATCTCAACTTAAAATGTTTCAAGTCTTTCCATAAGTCATTCCGAATTGCTGTGGACAGCATCGAACTAACTCGATCGACTCTTCACGGTCTTCGTGTACACTCTTAGCTAAGGCTGGTATATTTTCTTCACTGTGTGCTGAATGTATTATTTCTGGTAGAATATTATCCAGTAGAGACTGTTGCGTCGCAAGTTGTGTGATAGATTTGCGAATAAAGCACCCAGCCCTCGAAACACATTCTTTGCATAAATGTGAATTTTCGTAATAAGTTCGAACGATTTCCATGATGAAATGTCAAATAACTGAACAAAAATAACACGGTACAAGGGTAAGCTTTCAAAAAATGGCTATTGGAAACAATAACCTCTACTTGGATAGCTCATTATAAAAGCAACCGGAAGTTCGAAAATTTGTATATCAGGTTTATGGGGGCTAGGAAAATATTGACCGGACTTAATTTTTCTTGACATGCGTGATCAGAAAAAATGCTCTCTCAGTTTCATTAAGAATGTATCTCAAAGGTTGAACGATTATTTCGGTATAAGTCCGGGGCTTCAAAAATAATGAAACGATTTTAAAAATGATTAGGCTTAAGATGAAGCCTGAAATCGGAAGCACTATAAGTGTAGGGTATTGTTCACATAACCTCATTGACTCCTGATTTATGCACTGTTGAGCAAAGAATCAGATAGAGTTTAAATTTCTGTTATTGGGCAGTGTCAAACTCAATTTCCAGTTTTGTTATCGGCTCTCATAAGACCGTTCTGTTTCAAGTGAGTTGAGAAATGTGAGTTGTTTATTATGTAAGTTATCGAACTTTAGTGTTCGTGATAATCTTTATATGCGAAGTGAAGGAGTTAATATCCGATTTCACATACTTTCACACTGTCTGAGATGAAGCTGAAGAGCTGTATATAGTATATAGTCAGTTAAGCTTTAGTGGTTTGTATGAAAAATATATTAATACTTATTTTTTTGAAAATGCTCCACTTAAAACTTGCCCTTTTCTTACAACTTACTGAAACGCAACACTTTTCTAGTCTAAAATAGAAATAAAAACTTTCAATTTTTGTAACCCAGCAACCTTAACAACATTGGCAACACTATTTGATTGTTTTTGGTCAAAGTAATGCGATCAATGCAGTTTAGTCTTTAGTATGATAATTATGATTATATGAAATACATAAGCAGTCACTTGGAATTCATTAAGCATAAATTATTTGCAGCTCCATTGAGTAAATAGACCAGTAATGTACGCTAATTTGAATTTATCACATCGCTCTGTATTGAATTAAGCGACTGCTTAGAAATCTTGCAATTGACATAGTTTATGCAATAACTCTTTAAACAATTAAGCATTCAAAATGCACACAATACCTCTATATATACTATAATATGTTCTCTGTATATATTGCTGTGTGTGCGCAATGCGAATAGAAATGTGACGGTAGCATTAGAGATGTACCAAAAGCCAACAAAATAAGATTAATATGAACAAATATGAGTGATTTTGCTTTAAGACAAATATTCGGTTGATTTCTAAAAATTGAGGAAATTTCAATCAGGAAAAGTTGAGGCTGAGGTTGATTGTATTAAAGCTTCTATTACTTCTACTTATTTTTCAAAAGGAAGCAATGAGCTCATCTTTTGGCAAATAAGTGCACCCTAATGCCCTTAACGTCGTATAATTAAATTTATGAACTCACCATTACACAAGCTAATTCAAAGTGAAGTCGAATTGTTTCTAATTAATTCACGACTAACAAAGTAATTCGAGACATTATAATGTATTAATTAGGCAAGCTTACGAGTATGAAAGCACAATCACTATTTAATTGCATCAAAACGTAAGTACTATCGTGCTTATCTAGTTGATTATTTCAAAACCATATGGAAACAGTCAAGTACGGACACTCACTTAATTAATTTGAATTAACTTGGCTTATAAGTATGGCGAAATGTCTTGAGTGCATTATTGGGCGCCGTTTGGTTGCACACACGGCTTAAATCAATTACTATTACAAAAATGTTCGTTTTAAGGACACTATACTGTATTAAATACAATAAATTATGGGATTATATCCAGGTTGTGAATTTTAAGCAGCAAAATTATCAGCAGCACCAGAAACTTTTTTAAAAGGTGCTTCTGACGTTCGGCTACGGTATAAAGAAAATTAAAATATTTCAAAAAGGAATAACCTTTTATTAAAATAGCTTAAATTTTTTAAATGTACTTTTTTATTTATTAAATATGGCTCTAAAAATTTTACAATTAAGCGCATTTTTCTTATTTAACCACTTAACAACAGGCCAATTAAAAAGTCCCCAGCCTACCATAACAAAAAGAGTGATACACCTTCCAATACCAGTTTTATACTCTTACAACTTGTTGCTTCAGAGTACGAGTATAATAGTTCACCTAACGGTTGCATGTATCACCTAAATTTAAGCGAGATAGATACAGGGTTATATATACAAATGATCAGAACTGCAGTGACTTTGGCCTTCTTCGTGGATGAAAGCTATAAACCTAATATTCTCAATAGAAAGTGTAATCCAAACAACTACCTACGGTCGAAAAAAATCTAAAGAAAAGTTTATTCATTTTGGGCCTGTCGAAATTCAAGTTTTGATCTGATCATACTGATAACAGATCGGTTGGAAAGGATTTGGCTTACCACAATAAAACACATATTTTTTGATAAAATTCGTTGTTTTTTATTCAGCATGGGAGCTAAAGGTGATACACTGATTATAGCGACCCTTCAACTTTTTGTAGTACGTGTACTTTGCTTTAAAATAGGCCTCATATTCGGTGATCAGCTCTTAATTCGACGAGAACTCACAGCGAGCATTCTTTTGAGAAATGAGAACAGCAACTTGGGGTTTTCACTGACGTCTAACACGGCGTATTATCTTGTTGAAACAGCACTTTCTTTTGCTGCAAATCTGGCAGTTTTTCGACGATTTCATCCTGTTAACGATCCAATAACGCTATGTAGTACTCGCTGTTAATAGTGCTTCTTTTTCAAGTTAGTCAGTAAAAATTATTTCATGCGCATCTCCAAATGCAGACATCGTAATCTTGCCAGCTGACTGTTGCGTTTTGGAGCGGATTCATCGTGTGCAGTCCACTCGAATGACTGTCGATTGGACTTCAGAGAGAAATTCTGCGGTCATGTTTCATCATTTGTCACATATCGATGCAAAAAATCGGGCTTATTACACTTGAACATCTGAAAACACGGCTCTGAATCATCAATTCGTCGTTGTTCTTGGTCAAAAGTGAACTCTCGCGGCAACCACTTCACACAGAAGTGATATGATGTATAGTATACGTTGAGTTTATATCCTTAGAGTGTCTGCTATCTCGAAAAACTTTACTTTATAGACTTCCAAAAATATTTCGTGAACTTTTTTTGCTATTTTCGTTGGCAACAAACTCTAATCGCCGTCCACTGTGTTCATCGTCTTCAGCGCCCATTTCATCACATCTGAACTTAGCATGTCAATCTTTGATGGTTGATTTTCCTGAAGCAGTGTCTGAAAATTCGTCATCATACCAAGTTTTTGCTTCAATTGTGTTCTTTCCTTTCAAAACGCAATATTTTATGAACAATTTTTTCCCGGAAGCGTGTCACCAAGTTTTTGTAGTTTTTCCTTTCAGAAGGCAATACTTTATCAACATTCCAAATGTCTTTTTATCCATTTTATCACAATAAAAAAAGTTGCTTCACTCAAAATGATATACTACGAGTATAATTCAGAAGCTAATTATCCAACAGCTGTAAAATTTTTACTTGCGCCCTTTGAAGGTAATGGATTACTCAAAATCATATGAATTTAGTTCTAGTGGCGTCATCTATGTGTCAGACCGATCAAATTCTCTTTTATAACGCCTTAATTAAATTTGATACTAATACCCGCCTAGGTCCCTAAAATCACACTCGCAAAATCTGAGAAAAGCACCCCTAACAGATATATACCGCTACATACTCTTGCCACCACCAATTTAATCACCATATCCATTACTCACTTTCCTGCAAACTACTGGTTGTACTCGTACCGCTAAATTAAATTTTTTTTGTGGAGAACATGGCATCAGCAATGTTTCACTTCCACCATCACTTTCTTATATAGAAGTTACTCGTATATAGTTACTATATGTGGAGGCATGTTATGTGGTGATATTCGACTTTTTCTGATTTCTAGCGCGAGATCGATGTTATATGAGCAGTGTACCGCTATTTCTTTGCGAATAGTTAAAAAATGCAAATTTCTCTTTTTGCCATTTGAAAGTGGATGTTACACTGCCATCAGAAAAAATTTTTGGTTGTCGCCAAATGGCATCATCTATCACTGTTAGGTTTTGGTACAAAATAAAAAACATTTTTTATTAAAGTAAACAAGAGTTTAATATTCAGATGTAAGTTAAAAAGCAAAACAAATTCTTTTTTTATTAATTTTTTTGCTAGTTCCATTCAATTTAAATTTTATAATTAATTTTATACCTCAAAAAAAAAAACTTTTTTGTTGTCATAGTTACATATATGCTCAAACTGTGATGTGTCTTCATCATCCCATCAATGCTTTCAACATATAAGTACATATGATTTCAAGCAAATTGTAATTTTCGAACTTCCAACCCAATAAATAAATAAACACAATTAAATCAATAGCTCCCTTCCTAAGCTGTCTTTGTCTAAGTGGTAACACCGTGACGAACTCTCGTTTCGCCACACAATTTCGTTTCATTTAAACAATTTTTCACCAAAATCCTTTTGACTCCACCACTCTCTGCTTACAAAGTAAATGAAATCCATTTGCTTCAGAACAAAATTGACTTCGTAAACCGCCTACTTTTGGCCTGACTTTGGTAGAAGTTAATACTCATTAAGCAACCCATTAATGCCACTCAACTTAGCCAAAGGCAAGGCAATAATATCATTTGCAAACACTAACACAATCAACAGCAGCAATTCTAACTGTCAATAATGACGAAAATTGTATTTGTATTGGTGACAAAGTAATCCGGAATTCCCACGGCGTGCAGGCAAATCTCAACATGTGTATAGCTTACGCATATGTAAAGCGCTGCGGCACATATTGGTTGGGTTTACAAACATGTGCATGTATTTGGAAGCTTGTTATATGTAGATTTAATGTGTTGTATTGCAGTGGCGTCTCAAAGGGGAGGACAGGAGGCGAAGACGTTAAAATTATTTTTAAAAATTTTTTTATTTATACAAGCTTAAATATTTAATGAATGTATATGATCAACACCATTCGTTATGTAACCAGTATTGATACGCTTTTCTATATACTTTGAGAGTAGGAAAGCGAAAAATTATATTGTGGTCTAATCACTAAGGATTTTAAATTTGCAACCACAAATTTAGGAAAAAGCAGCGTTTGCTTAGTGTAAAATCAACAGGCAACTTTAGCCTAGTGCTTTGTTTTTCCTTAGAAGATTTCACCATATTCATAGAGTTAATAAAGCTACATGTAATAGCGATGTATAGCTAATTTCGCAGAGAGAAAATGTTAAAAAGGCTCTTTTATTACATTTAATAGGGTCTGTTAAAAACTTAAGTGAATTCTCTTAAATAGTGAAAGCTTCCAACCATAACCAACAATTAAAGCACCAGGCAAGCGTTGCTTATGATTAGTAGCTTTCACTAACGCCGTGGCTGTGGCAACTTCCATCGCCTTTAGAAGTCTAAAGAAATACACTTAATACCTTGGTTAACCTTAAAACCTTTCGCCAGTAGTTTCAAACAAGCTTTTAACATAACTTATATATACCACTTATAGAAGTTTTGTCATTAGTGGACCAAAATTTGATCAATATCTTTTTTTAAAGTTAAATGCTTGTCAACAACTTTTCGAAAAGCTCGATATTTCCAGATTTTACCTTCATTAAACACTTTGCTCCCAAATTTATTAATTAAAAACAGCTACAAAGAAGAACCAAACCGTACTTGGCTTAGTTTGGTGACGAGTTTCCTCACACTGCTCCTTAAAAACAACAATCAAGGATTGGTGTGCTAAGCTTAGACGTGTCGAAATAAGTACGAAAAATAACGAACGCAAGCACGCCCACAAAAGTCTGTTAATGACCAAAGTATCAAAAATGTCCACAAAATAATTTTTGAATACCGTAAAGTGACGTAGTTGGCCATAGCTGCCACTCTAAAGATATCAACTGAACTTGTAGTTATATCGCATCATTAAATTATTAGGTATGAGAAAGCTTTGTCAAAACCGAGCTCTTTTTTGATCAAAACCAACGACGAGTTGATAGTTCGGAGCAATGCTTGGAGATGTTTAAGCGTAATGAAACCGAGTTTTTCCATCAACTTGTGAAAGTAGATAAAACATTTCACTCCGAAGTCCAATCGACAGTCATCCTTGTGAATTGCACACTGTGAACCCGGTTCAAAGCGTTAATAAATGTAAAAGTCCACTGGCATAGCTATGACGTCTTAAATTTAGGATGCGCATGGAATCATTTATGTTTACCACCAAGAAAGAGGGAGGACCATGAATAGTGACTATTACATATGTTGTTGTACCATTTGCAGGAAGAAGTCATCATCAAGTCGTTAAAAACGATGGCAAAAACCCTTCAAATAGGCTTCGAATGGATTCCGCATCTACCGTATTCCTCAGAACTGGCCCCAAGTGACTATTTCTTGTTCGCAGATCACAAACTATTGTTCGCTGAGAAGAAAGTTACGTCGAGTCAAAAGATGATCGCCGAAATAGAGACCTATTTTAAAGCAAAAGACAAATCATAACAGTTGGAGGGTCGCTATACACAGGACATCACCCTTACTTCTCGTGTTGAATAAAAAAACATTTTTTGGCAAAAAAATGTGCTATGCTAGGTCGGTGTCTTTTCAACCGATCTGTTATTACATAGTATGATGAGATCAAAACATGAATTTCGGCAGGTCAAAAATGACCAAACTTTTGGATAGAATTATTTAAAATTAGTTTTTTTAAGACCTCCGTTTTCCTTTTTTGTCAATTCTTGATTTTTTCGACCGTAGTCAGTTGTACAGATTGGACCTTCTATCAAGAATTATAGTTAGCTTTTATCTGCTAGGAAGGTAGTAGTCACTGCAGCAGTGGAAAAATATTTAATTTTTTGCTTCAAAAATTTTACGGAGAATTCTTAAAATAAACAAAAAATTTTAGGTTAAAACTTAAAAATAATTATTGCAGTAGATTCTTTTATTTACATTACCAAATGTTCTTTTTTCTTTTCGGCTGTCACACCAAGTGGTCTCGTAAAGTGCTTCAGTTGTATAACGAATTATGCGAGGAGTTGTACGAAACCCCTTCGATAAATATTTTAAGGTGCTTCACTGTATAACACACATAACACTTATGCGTTGATACATTTTGAAACGCATATGCACACAGGTAAAGGCGTATGAATAGCAGTCTCATCGCAGGGGAGCAACAACTTGTCACACTGAAGCCGCTTTGGCTTTATTAAGGGATCTAAAATTACGGCCGCTCCAAGGTGTGCGCATATCAGTTTACAAGTAAACAGCGATACAAACATATTTACATATATATGTATAAGCTTATGGATGTTTGTATGTTTATGTGTGCGCTGGTGTGGCATGTGGCATACGCGTGCGACAAGCGACATGCGGCAAGCTATTGTAGCGAGTTTATTCAATTTACTCACAATTCAATTCTCTGTATCAAAAGCGCACATGCATACATACATGTATGTGTGTATCTAGGTGTATGCGATTGTGCCTTGTACCCCCAACTCAAATATGTATGTGGGTATGTGTGTGTGCGTGTACATATTTGCGCCGCTGGCGATCCATCTAAGCAGATTGTGTAACGCACTCGCACACACACCAACACAATGATACACGCAAACATAACCGAGAGAATGTGAATAATGCCCAACAACAACAACAACAAGAACAACGAAAACGGCACAACATAATCTGTAGCGATTTAGTAGCATCTGCGTGTTTGTCTGCTGTTTACCACAGACTACAGGCAAGCACACACACGCCACACACGCCACACATGCAACACACACGCATTCTCGCCACTGCTCACATGCACACTTCGAGCATGAACAAATCAAATAAATTATATCAGCTGTGAAAATAAATGTGTCTACTTCAACTGACTATCAAGTATCGCTCGCTGTAAGCTAGCCTATGTTGTTGCTGTTGTTGCCGCAGTAAAAACATACTTGAAGTGCTTCTGTATTAACAGCATAATACATAATAACAACAACAAAAACAAAGCCAGCAACAGTCTCAGGATATTGATGATGATTGCTTAACAAGTGTACACAAACCGAAAAAATACAACACAAACAACAAAAAATACTAAAAAAACAACAAATAATACAAAAAGTACAACAAATAATGTGAAAGCAACAAATAACAATGCAATAAAAACAACAATTCTGCAGCACTTCAACAGCTCAGCATTAACAAGAAGAGCAGCAGCAAGCAACAATTGCTGGAAATCAACGCTTGTTGAAGAAGAAAAAGTACAACAACAATAAATATATCTAAAAGTATACTTGTGGCAAGCTGTTTCGCTGCCACCATTCGCATACACAGATCTTATGCGCTTTCACAGAAGTCATGAAGCGGCAACAAAAGAGTTTGGCGACGGCGCAGCACAAACACTTAAGTTAAAACCACTCACACTCCCACACACGCACACCACACGCACACCATCTGTGGCATATGTTTGTGAAACTGTTCACATGTGTATCAATTTGTTGTTAAGTGCCTTGAAGTGTTGAGAATTGCCTGTGAAAATTAAACCGCAAAATCCTTTAATGCATTTCTGGCTTTTCTTTATTTCTTCTAAATTCGCTGATGAAATCGCTAGTAGAGCACTGAGCAAAACAAGCCAGATATTTGTACACGCTTGCATGGATATTAGGGTGATCCAAAAAAAATTTTTTTTCTTCGATTGGTACTCGGAAAAATAGGTTCCTAGACACCTCTAAGAACGCCTCTCCAAATATGAGTTTTTAATTGTAACGGGAAGGTTCTCCTGCGTACATTTTTCCCTATTTTTTCTTCTTATTAGATAAAAGAAATTTATATCTCGCTTCCAACTACTTGAAAAAATATCTTGTTCCTTGATTTTGTAGGAAACTGAATGCCCTAAAAAAAAAGGGCTCCTATGATTTTTTCGTAAACCCAACCGTTTAAAAGATATTAACAGTTAAAGTTTGATTATTTTTGGAAAATTTTTTTTCTTGTGAATTTTATAACTCAATGAAAAAAATTATTACAATTAAAAACTCATATGTTTTCATGTTATTTTTGTTCTGTCTTCTTTAGCATATTATTACGGAAAGACTTATGCGTGAACAACGTTTACAAATCGTTCAACTTTAATATGAAAATTCACGTTCTATAAAGAACTTTCATTCACTCTACTTATGGTCAACATAATTGGCCTGATGAACCTATGTATTATAAACACCATTAACCGCATGGAGATCTTGAGACCCAGCATTCATTATGGGATAATATTCGACCATATAAACCACGTCCAAAATGCAGTTTAAGAAAATATACTTGTACTAGCCGTGGCTAAGAGAGTACACGAAGACCGTGGATAGTCGATTCGGTGCCGTTCGTAGCAATTCGGACTGACCTATCGAACGATTACGCGCAGTTTACGTCGAGATTTAAATTACAAGTAACAGCATACAAAATACAGTTTGTGCAAGAACTGAAGCCGTTCGACCTTTTCAAGTGACTTCACTTCGGTGTATGAGCTGTAAAAAACTTTCAGAAAGATTCTAATTTTTCGAGCCAAATTTTGTTAAGCGATGAGGCCCATTTCTAGCTCAATGTGCATCTAAAGAAGAAATTTTGGATGAAGAGCAACCCTAAGAGACTCAAGAGCTGGCACTTCATCCAGAAAAAATATGGTTTGGTGTGGTTTGTGGGTCAGTGGAATCATCGGTCAATAATTTTTCGAAACTGATTCCGGTGAGAACGTAACCGTCAATCAAATGTTCGAACGAATCATCGAAAATCAACGGATGGAACATCTGGAGCGTAGTCGCGGCCAACATTTGAAAGAGATAATTTTCAAAACATAACTGCCAAAGAATGTTCTTTGGAATGATAATAAAAGTTGTTCATTAAATTTGGAACTTCTGTGTTTTTTTCTTAAAAAAAAAAAAAACCCTTTTGAAAAAATATCTCGTTTCATAGATATCAGTGGTTGAAATTTTAATATCTTAAGGCAATACGAGGTGTGTTCAAAAAGTATCGCGAATTTTGTGTTTTTTCAAAAATTATTTATTTATTCATGAATATCTATTTTGTCCCCTTCAAAGTAATCCCCATGAGATATTATACACTTGTGCCAACGGTTTTTCCAATCTTCCAAGCATTTCAAAAAATCATTTTTTTTTTTTATCTTTTTCAGTTCCTCCTTCGATGCCGTTTTATCTCGTCAAGAGAAGCGTAACGTCGTCCTTTCATGGGCCTCTTCAGTTTAAAGAACAAGAAAAAGTCACAGGGGGCCAGATGTGGGGAATACGGTGGCTGCGGTATCATAAGTGTGTTGTTTTTGGCCAAAAAGTCGCGCACAAGCAACGATGTGTGTGAGCAGGGGCGTTATCGTGGTGCAAAAGCCAATTTTTGTTCTTCCACACATCCGGGCGTTTCGGGCGGATTGCTTTGCGCAAATTGCGCATAACTTGCAGAAATATTCCTTATTGACCGTTTTTCCCTGTGGCAAGAACTCATGATGCACCAAGCCCCTACAATCGAAGAAAACTGTAAGTTACGATTCGCGATACTTTTTGAACACACCTCGTATTTCTAGAAACTCATTGCTTCGTATATACAATACAATATTTGTTTTTCTCAATTTGTTAGATATCAAAACGTAAGTCGGGGACGCAGGCAGTAGAGGTAAAAAGTGCCAACGCTTAATCCAATTTTTTACACATTTCTTATAAACTTCGGCTGGGATGGCGAAATTATTATTTTTTTTTTTTTTGATTTTTGGTTTCGGCTCATTTTTTGTATGACAGTTTCGACATTATATGCTGTAAACCACTTCTTTTCATTCATCTGATGCGTTAGAAGAATATTTTACGTTGTCAACCATCAAACAATTCGACAATGTTTTCACTTCTTCTTCTTTGCTCAACACCTTTGAGCTCCGATTTCTGCCAATAACTCACTAGTAAAAAAAAAAAAACAAATTTACTTCACTTAATTTAATAAAACTAAGCATATGAATACCCCATTAAAGCGCTAATCTCTAAATTTCGAGCTACAGAAAAGAGTTCTCGATTATTAGCTTTTGTTTAAATTATTATCGCAGATACTAATTTCTCCCATATTTCAATAAGTGATCGTTTTACGGTCATATTCTGTCTAGTTTGAGTTCTGCCATTAGTATAAGTTCATATTTTTAGCTATAATGATGCCAGATTTATGCCGGGAAATCGAGCTGACTTTAGAGATGTGTTATATTTAATTTTTTCTGCTGACTATTCTTCAAATAAATTTCCAGCTCTAGAGCTGGATTAGTGAGCCTACCATGAGCTCGACAATGGATCTAAATCGAAACTTGTGCGGCTGTCAGGTCCCTTTAGTCTAGAGTGAAACATAAGAGTTCCTTTGAACCTGAAACTTACCCTTAGCAGAGTTCATCTCACCGCATTAGTATGCCTTTCCACTGTCCAATAGGCTTACATGTGGTGGAGCTAAATATATTGTCGAGTATAAATTACAAAGGCAATGTGGAGGAAGGCGAGGTGGAATTATTAAGTAACTTCTTTCTCTACTGTCCAACTTGCGCAAAACTTAAGTTGAAATATTTTGGCAGACAAAAATTCGGTGAACTAGGTGATGTACTCTATAACTTCTTCTTCTTCTTCTTCTTTACTGGCGTAGGCACCGCTTACGCTATTATAGCCGAGTCAATAACAGCGCGCCACTCGTTTCTTCTCTTCGCTACGTAGCGCCAATTGGATATTCCAAGCGAAGCCAGGTGCTTCTCCACCTGGTCCTTCCAACGGAGTGGAGGTCTTCCTCTTCCTCTGCTTCCGGCGGCGGGTACTGCGTCGAATACTTTCAGAGCTGGAGTGTTTTCGTCCATCCGGACAACATGACCAAGCCAGCGTAGCCGCTGTCTTTTAATTCGCTGAACTATGTCAATATCGTCGTATATCTCGTACAGCTCATCGTTCCATCGAATGCGATATTCGTCGTGGCCAATGCGCAAAGGACCATAAATCTTTCGCAGAACCTTTCTCTCGAAAACTCTTAAGTTCGACTCATCGGTTGTTGTCATCGTTCAGGCCTCTGCACCGTATAGCAGGACGGGAATTATGAGCAACGTATAGTTATATATTATATATATTATATTATTTGATAGTTTGGTTAGTACCATGACTTGTAGAAACTTACAAAGTTAAGGGGATATTATACTCACTACGGTACGAGTACTTTCTATTTATTATTTCTTACCAATCAGTTATCTCATATACCGACAACATTTGCAACACGCACTGAAAACAAACATAAGACTTGATTGTAGGATGTGTGCAATTTTACTAAAAGCCCGTCACAAAAACCACACTTTGTCCTTTGAAGCACACTCATTAGCGTTTGATTGACTCCCAACCAATGACGGTTGAACCCCAAAAGCAACTTACGGTAACACAATTACACAAATCTGTTTCTAATTAATAGAACGTGCCATAAAGTCACGGCTAACTTGCTGAGCGCAAAAACAAATACACACACTAACACACATATGTGGCATGCATGCGTGAGTATTTATAAGTGAACGACAGCAATCACGACCCAGAAAATCAATTTAAGGCACACCCAAAATGTCACCGACGAAGAACAACGAAAAGGCAGAAGTAAAACAATAAAATTACATAGTAAAATTGTCATTCAGAGCACGCCACAGTAATTCCTACTTGGATTGCCAAAAGAAAGACACAGCTATAACATAGAGCATATAATAACAATGAGGGTATGTAAACGTGTGTGTGTGTGTGTATGTGCATATGAGAGCAGCCATAACGAGCGCTAGTAGCGGCCACAGATTACTTGACATTGTACTCATATTTTTTGGCTTTGTGAAATGGTAGACATGCGGAAGGAGATGAAAACAAGCTGCGCGTGATTCGGTGCAGATTCAACGGAAGTTGTAGATGATTACAGAAACAAAAAAAGGAAGAAAAAGTTAACTACGATTGCATTAAAGCTGTAATACCCTACATAGGTGCATTTCTAATAGCTCAAAAGGTATAACAAATTTGTATCTGCAGTTTGTTCGGTCAATTTGTATGGCAGCTATATGTTATAGTGATCCGATCTGTACAATTTTTTCTCAGATTGTATCGTTGTCTTTGGTAATAATCCATGCCAAAATTTCGAGAAGATGATTCGTCAAATAAAAAAGTTTTCCATACAAGGACATGTAGTCGATGGTTCACTTCATATGGCAGCTATATGCTACTGTCTTCTGATCCAAACAATTTCTTGGAGGATTCTAGCGTTGCTTCAAGCAATAATCCATGTGAAATTTCGTATGTATAGCTCATCAAATAAAAAAGTTTTCCATACAAGTACTTGGTTCTGAACGTACAGTTTATATGACAACTATTGGATCTAGTTGTCCGATCTGAACAATTTCTTCGGAGATTACACCTTGGATAAAAACCCACGCCAAACAAATTGAGAGTAACTCATTAAATGAAGGAGTTTTCCATACAAGGGCTTGAGTTCGAAAGGTCAGTTTATATTCCAGCTATACGTTACAGTTATCCGATATCGGTAGCACCTACATATAAGTACATATAATGTATGAAAAATTTCAGAGCGATATTTCGCGTATATAAAGGGACTTAGCTCATCATTCTTCGTATCCTTCGATCGAGCAAACTTAAGTGTTTAGGATATAACAAAAAACCAGTTGACATTCAGTGCTATCAGCATAGTAGTCTAAAAGAAGAGAAGTGGATTGGTATTGCAGCAGCAATTAATTATAACAAGAGTTATATTTGACGCAGACACGAGCAATCAGCGGCAGCGAAATGAAAACGATGGCTTTTAAGGTTAGTGGTAGCTACACACATACACTCTTACATAGGTACATGTATATGTGTGTGTGTATATATTTGCAAAAGTGTCAACCATAAAAATACGTCATGCAACATTGACGCAGTTTGGCCAAATCAATTGAATGCTAAAGCTTTTTGACATTGCCGCCCGCCGCTGACTCGTTAAGCAGCATTCTGTGCGCTCAAGTGTGGATAATTTTTATTGCACTCACTCACTACTCTCACTCACGCTCAAACACTCAAGTGACACATTCACTTTAATAACAATTACTCGATTACTTCATTTTAGTAGCGATTTCTCGATTTCTCCGCACACCATTTAACTTAACGCACACATAAAACTCACACCGAAAACGGTGCAAAGCAATCAGCAATCAGCGCAAAGCGATTCTCCACAAATCGACTGAAGCGCCATTTTTCGTGCACGCGTAGCCTTCTCTTCTCTCTTCTTTTATTTCTTGCCACCTTATTTTCGGCGCTATTCGGTTTTGGCAGCCAGCTAACAACTGTTAACGTCGGTGGCTGCGTGCAACGCGCAACCATTCGGGCCAACCGCCGCGTCCGGTGTCAGTGCGGCAAACTTTGATTTAGTGCTTTGCGTTAGCACTGACAGTACGAGTACATATGTAGCCGCTTCTCTTTCCCGTGAATAGTTTCGACAACTCCACAACGATTGAGCTGTAGTCAACTGTTGGGGCGGACGTGACGTATGAGTAATATGCATAGACGTATGTATTTGTATAAATATTGGTAGTGGATGGGCAAGCACCTTTTGCACGTCGTCATCCGTGGCAAATGTTGCGTTGCAGTGTAGTGAACGTAAATTGTTGACACTTTAGTTTAAATGTAAAAGGCAATTTGTGAAATATATAATTTTTTTATAATCTTTTGACAATTAAATAAAAAGTTATGTATATACGTTCGTATTTATTAGGAACTTGGCCCGACTTAACCAAATAAAAATTAATTTTCCAAGCTTAAGGTGGAAACAAGATCAGACGGTTAAAAAAACTATATTTTTCATCTCATAAATTGTTAGTAAAACTATTGAAAACAAGGCAAACACATTTAATTCAATAACACCGAAGATAAAATAACACCCACTGTTGCATTTCCTGTTCCATAGTAGGCTATAAAGAGATCTTTATCCTGATTTTAATCAGTCAGTTTTTATGACAGCTATGTGCTATAGTGACCCTATATAAACTACATATCCGGGGATTGCAGCATTTCTATTAGGACAATAATCCATGAAGAATTTCGTGAATAAACCTTGTCAAATAAATTGCATAGTTTCCCATATATGAACTTAATTCCCATCGTATGTCAACTATATACTCTGTAGTTGTCCAATATAAGCGACTTCAAAAATTAGCAGCTTCTTAAGAATAAAAGAGGTGTGCCAAATTCTAGTCTTATATCTCAAAAACGGAGGGAATAGTTCATGAATATATGTAAAAACAGACGAAAAAGCCAAATGGATGTGGCTAAATTGAGTCAAATTGTCATTCTTAAATACAATATATACTTTATATGTTCTCCGACCTTTCCTTCTGGATGTGTGTTGACTACCCCGAACAGCGGGTATATATGCATCATAACTTGTATATGAAAATTCCGAACTTTCTATCATTATCACGTATTATATTTTCAAACAATCATCCTTTTTTGTTTGGGCATTTAAATATGATTGATTTTGCTATCTTTTGATAAAATTTAGTTTCTTAAAGAACAGATGGCATACAGTAAAAATCGATTAGAGACACGTTTGATTTCAGATGAGAGTTACGGTTTCAAAAATTTGTGAAAAATGATAAGTCAAGGTATATGGGTCGCTGTTTTCTTCGGCGTTCTTGCCTATCTTCTTCACTACTTTAAAGTTAAGTGGGAAAGTGAGTGATCATAAAAACACATATATCCGTACGACTCTATTTGGATATAGACCTTTTATTTTAAATAAATGCCAAAAATTCAATGAAATTGCCATCGATACTACTTAGTAGTTCAAAATTTTATGTTCTAAATGTCTCAGCCGATTTTCCAGCACACATGATTGACTTAAGTTATGCCCCCGAAGAGTAGTCTTATGGAATTGAAGCGCTTGCTTAAACAACAGTCGCGCTCATTTCTTAATGAAATTGTGACCCCAAGTGTACTACTAGTATCAGGCAGTATCATTAGCCTATAATCTGTTTTTTGTCCCATTTCCACTGTTATTACGTAGGCTGTTATATATATTTCTGGCCTAAGCAACACTAAGTGTTGCCAGGTGCAATCTGACATTTCCATTGGAAAGTTTGACATTTTTTAGCATAACATCACTCAGAACGTTTTGTCATTTAATCGTAAATTGTTTTATTTACAAAGAATTAAAAATTCATCTCGGCCAAAAAAATGGAATTAACTCGTGAACATTTTCGTGAGATCATTTTTCACAACTTTCGACGTGGGTTATCATGACAAGAGTGCATCGATGAACTAAAATCTTTGTATGGCTATGAAGCACCATCCTATAGCACTGTGAAAAACTGTAACAACGAATTCAATCGTGGAAGACGCACGCTCAAAGACGAATTCCGTGAAGGTCGTCCTAAAACAGCCGTTGTGCCAGAAAACATCGATGCCGTACGTGAACTGATAATGCAAGACCGTCATGTAACATACCTTCAGATGGAGGCATGCCTATGCATTTCTCCCACCAGCATACATTCGATATTGCATGAACACCTGGCCGTAAAAAAGGTTTGTTCTCGTTGGATCCCGCACAATTTGACAATTGCTCAAAAAAAGGCTCGTGTGGATTGGTGTAAAGAAATGCTGAAAAAATACGATCGCGGTGCTTCAAAAGACGTTTGTAAAATCGTCACAGGTGACGAATCATGGATCTATGCGTATGAGCCCACAACAAAACAGCAATCGACCGTGTGGGTCTTTCAAATGGTCGCCTGTTTCTTCGGCAAAACTGGTCATGTGGCGACTGTTCCGCTTGAGCAACGTAGGACGGTCAATTCTGAGTGGTACACCACCATTTGTTTGCCTGAAGTCTTCGGAGAAATTCGAAAAACGAACAGGAGAGGACGAATCATTGTGCACCATGACAATGCGAGCTCTCACACATCAGCTCAAACCAGTGCCTTTTTGCCCGGCCAAAACGTCGAATTGATGGGTCATCCGCCGTACAGCCCTTACTTTTCACCCAATGACATCTTTTCATTCCCACACATCAAGAAAATAATGCGTGGTCAACGATTTTCGTCGCCAGAAGATGCTGTTGAAGCATTCAAAAACCATGTTTTGGAGGTGTCTCAATCAGAGCGGAAAAAGTGCTTCGAAAATTGGTTTGAGCGCATGCAAAAGTGTATAAATCTTGATGGAGAATATTTTGAAAAACAACAAAACCATTTTCGTTGATAAATATTCCTAATTTCATTATTAGGCCAGAAATATATATAGCAGCTCTCGTATTAATATATACAGTAAGAAGACCGAAAAAAGCCAATTTTCCAAAACTTTTTCTGAGAACAACAACTTGTATACATAATATTAGTATCTTTAAACTGTAGTTTAAGACTTGTTTGGAAAGGAACTACAGCTGATCTCCGAGACTTCCTCCCAAAAAATTTGGTTTGCGGTAACCACTATATATCTGAAATGGATTCTCTGAAATTAAAAAACCAAACAGATTTCTTTAAAGTAATGTTTAGTCTAGTAATTAGTTGCAAGAATAACCGTATAATTTTTTTGACGAAATGACGATTTCTAAAAATAATTGATTTTTGACCAAAATTTCGGCCATAAATTGTTTAAAAAAAAAAAAAATATTTATTGATTGAAAAAAAAAATTTTAATAATTACTAAAATTATATATGAAGCCCGCGTTATAATTTGAGCCTAAATCGCTTTTTCGAGTAACCAACTTTGAAAACACCATTTTGTGAAAAACGCTTTTAAAGTCTTGAATGCACTTCCAAGCTCTCTGAAACGCCTTTTCAAATTTGGGCGATATGAAGTTTTCTGTACGTATTTTTAAATATAAGAAAATAAAATAAAAAAATAAATTTTTTTTAAATTTTTAGCGCATATAAGTTGCATATATGTATATATCGCCTACCGAAATTTCTTCAAAGGCATCGTCGCCATCAAACTTTTATCAAAATTACTGAAAATATTTCACGGTTCCAAACCAGAAGCGTAAAAAAGTTTGCCACCTACGAAATACAGAATTAAATTCATTTCTGAAGCAGCTTTCACAGTTTCCGGGAGGCGTACTCCTCCCTATTCATAAGTTATTGATTGATTAAGGCCATAAACAGCCATTATAAATATGCAATATAAATATTTTCCACCTCAATCGTCACAAATGAACAATCTAAGAAATTTATCTTCAAATATCTGAATATGTTACAGTCATTTTAACGACAAGTCGAATTGAAATTGCAGCACAAAGAAGCAATTAGTAATGAGATTAAATCCATCACAAGGTAAACGCCACGCATCTGCCATATTTAATTTGATGTAACGACGTGATTGAAAAGCCTTAAATATTATAATTGTATAAGCGCATTTAATTACGCTTTGCAAAGGATTTGTTGACCAATTAGTCTCGCTTTATGCTGTCATAAGTTTTTTCTCTGCTGCTTAGTTCACTGTGGCATTAACACAGTTTCAAAGATAGATTAATTACTTTCACACCCAAATCTAACGGAAAATTTCGTGCTTCCATAAACGAGAGTTTATAAACACTCGGATGTAATAATACATATACATATATACACATATAAGTATAATTTGTTAGATCTACTCAAGGCCAACTGTGTTAGTGAATCTACTCAAGCGTTTGAATATGTGTTACATTATTGCGATTAGATAAATACTTCTGATTATGTCATAGCGAAAGCATTAAACAAATATTAATGTGCATACTGACACATACGAGAGAGTAAAACTCTACTCACATACACACAAGCATTTTTGTGACTTTCGTTGAGCTAAAGTTAGACTTTCGCAAGTGATGAGATGTGTGTGTGTGTGATAATTAATGCATGTGCATATATTTATGGGTTTACATATGCATACACATATTATATATGCATAAAAGTCATATCCTTTACATGTAGCTACATACATATATACTGATAGATAAAGAAGAAGAATTCACATACACCTCTATCTCTCGTCTATAAGTGATAAAGTGGATGTGAGAGTCATTAAACGCACAAATTTTGACAAAACTAAATATGTCAATAAACTTTTACCGTTAACTGCAATACAAATACATACACACATATATATTTATACAAATATAGTCTTATTATATTCATATATATGTATATATATATATATATATAAAAGTGTATAATATACATACACCTATTTAAGTTGTGTCAGCAAATTAAGTCAGTGCACAAATAACTCATTTAATGAGACTTTCGCAGCAATTATATGATTGTACAGCAACAACAGTATGACTACTAACACACAGTCATGCACATTTACACATATATAAACAAAAACATATAAACTGTATTCATATTATTCACTTAAAGGTACGCACTCCATTTACTTTACAAGTGTTGGCCTACAATTAACTATGCAAATGTATTTATAATTGTTGTTGTATGTGCATGTGTGCATATTAAATATGTATAAACGCTCATCAGCAGACATTTGCGAATTTGTAGCAATTATAATGATACATATGTACATATGCTCATAACTTTTACTGTTGCTCGTATTTATATGAGCATACATAGATGTACGTATACACCTGTCAGTTTGTGTGTGTGTATGTGAGCACTCGTAGAGAATTAATTATGAAACTTTTGAGCACACACCTTTGGAACCTAATGAATTATAAAAGCAGATAAAGCTGACAGTTAAGTGTGTTTACACACACATTTACACGCACAAACATACATACATACATTTGTGTTTATGTAATAAAAGCACTTGAATGTAATATTTTGCACTTATATAATTGCGCGTTAAGTCTTCGTATTTAGTTAGGTAAACAAAAAGGCATTTAGTTTAATAAGCACTTATATTCAAGTCGTATTATTTTCAAATGTCGATTGATTTAATCTGAGATTATTAAGACAATATCAAAATCTAGCTAAAATACTCTTCACAAATACAAAAAATCCCTAAAAGAATTTGATTTAGATTTATCAGATTGTATGGTAGCTATTTGCTATAATAGTTCGAACTGAACAATATCTTCGTAGATTTCACTGTTGCTTTGGCTAATAATCCATGGCAAATTTGGTGAAGATATTACATCACGTAAAAAAGTTTGCCTTGAAAGGACATTATTTTGGTCGTTCAGTTTGTAAGAAAGCGCTCTGGCAGCCTTAGACAACTTCAAGAAAAAGGTCGCGTACAAAATTAAGGAATGAATATTTCAAAAACTGGAGCACTAAATACAGTGTCTCACATATTCGATCACGCTTAAGTTATTATATAATTTATAAAGTAAATTTCTGAAGTGCTTTTATAGAAAATTCATATTTTTAATTTTTTTAATTTACGTAATTTATATATTGTCCTATAATTCATTAAGAGGAACAGTTTCACTCGCAATCAGTCTCTTTAGTACTCACCACAAGTGGCCAATTGAGCGTTGCAAATCCATTATTTTGAAGTCTGTTTTTAGTAAGCCCTCTGAGACCAGCTCTTCTGAAAACCCTCCGAACTGTTTCCACAGAAACTGTCACCTGACTCGTCGCTTGATAGATTTGGACTCAATTCAACTGCATTTTTATATTTACCACTCCGAATTTCTCTCAAAAGCTCCTTAGATTGAATTTCATTTAGCTATCCTCTGCACCTAGGCTTATTCGTTGACAGTAAAATTGAAAGTTTTTGCCTTGATTTGCTTACAACATCTACGCAAACTCCACACTTTCTCGAATATTTCCTATGTGTTTCACCATATAGGAATATAGGAAGCTTTTGATTTGCTGCCGAGAACTTTCACTAATCACTTTGTTGTTTCTTCTCGTTTCTGGTAAATGAATTTTCAATTATAATTAAAAATTTTAAATTAAATTGAGTTACTTATCCCATCTGGTTTAAATTTTCGCAAAAAGAAAAATTATTAGCTTCACGAAAGCAAAAATTCTGAAACACAACTTCTTCCAATGACGAAGCTTTTCTGCTTTTTAAAATAATTTGCTAAAAATCAAACAACGCTTACGAAAGCGTGATCGCATGTGTGAGTCAATGTATGTGTAAGTCACTATGATCATCATTAATATATATATGACGTTTGATTCTGGGTAATATAAATTTCTTGAAAACTTAATATACCCTGCACAGGTTTCAATTTCGTTCTATATTTCGTTTTCAATTGTCCATCTTCCCAAGTTTGACCACCCGTAAGCTCAACCTAATCTAAGTTTGACCAAGCCCAACAACAACAAAAAAATCGTTTATTTAAAGAGGTTTCCTGGATTTCACGACTTCAAAAATTTGTTTATTTTTATTGTTTTATTTAATTCTGCAACATATGTGAAATATTGTCCCGAATAATGCTAAAGTTATGGAGATCCAGCTTTGCAATATTACGCGCTCGAGGTCACCATACATGCTTTAAACGCGTTTTTCAAAGTCTTCAACGATAAAAAACATGAAGAAACTTTCAGCAAAATTTGCATTTTTTTGCTCGAGTAAACCCATGATAACCCACAAAGCCTTCAAAATAAGCTCCTAAGCCATTACAAGCATACCAACACTTACCGTGCGATTCAGTACTGTGATACAGTCTCAAGTCTCTAAATTTAAGATTTTATGTTAGAAACAATTTTTGAGACTTAAGACGACTTTACTATTCTGTAAGTGACAGTCACAAAATCTATTACATTTCATTATTCAGAGATATTTTTACACTTGAATGTAAACAAATATATCGATAACAAATATTAAATTTTCTATAACATAGTCAAAAAAACATCATTACCAATAAAAATAAAACTATATGTTGGCTTTGTTTCATAATATTTACGAAATTTATGTAAAATTTATTTATTTTTTACCTTTTCGTGTTTGAGTTGCTTACAAAATATAAAAAACGACAATCGATTAATTTCTATGATGAGGTCTATTCAGTATATTCAAAATGGCGGACAAGAGTTCTTTTTAGTTTTGTGACCTGCCAACTATCTGATCTCAAATTTGAGGCAATATCTTGAGACTAACGCTAGAGACTGCTTAGTGAATAGTAACTAGTCACAAATTGAGGCTTTACCTCAAAATTTCTCATATAGAGGCTAGAGACTAAAGACTGGTTACAGAATCCCGCTATTAATCCAAATTTCACTACATTTATTGTAAGCCTCAACTAAAATACCTTCAGCGAGTTTTGGTTTTTGAATAGTCCCAAAGTCATGTTCATATATTCACGCCTCGTCAACAATGTTGCATTTGATAAAAGTACGTTACGTTTCCAAGAAATTCTTTACTCGAGCTCAATTTTGCAAGACCTTTGGATTAGCTGATAAGGATAGCTGAGAACGCATCAAAATCGGCCAGTAATGTAAACGAAGTGAATATTTTACGCCGTTTGGAACCGTTCAATCATAATGAACCAGACGAAGAGTCAATGTCTGACGAAAGATAAAAAATGTATTCATCATCTTACTTCGAAGGGCAAAAGTTGGTCATCCGAACCAGCTGAATTAGTTTGATCATATAACTCGAACTTCAATGGGAACGTGTATGATAATGATGCCATTTTTCTTTAAATTCGGCGTTGAGCGTATCCATTTCGAAAGGTGAAAAAGACTGACAAGATACTCATCTCGCCACCGATTCCAGAAATTCTAATTGATACAATGGCTTGCAAGGTGGAAATATAATTCCCTTGAAGACCTCAACATTAGGGTCGGGAATTCTCTATAGCGGTTCGCCAGCCATGAAGTATCCTGGTGTGAGGACTTTAAGGTGCTATAATAGTACAACGCATGAAAAATTACACGATTTTTGTGAAGTTTTTTTAGAGAAACTACGAGATTGAATATCTCGAACTTCTATGAACGTAATAAGGTATATTTTCAGCTATATTTTAAGACTTTTTTTTACAGAAATGTTTTAAAATAACACAGTTATAGGCTGCCGATTCCGGCTGAATGATTAGCTGAAACAAAAATATTCAAAAAGCTTATTAAAGATATTTCCTCTGCAGTAAAGATGTGACACTGCGAATCAGAAGTTTTTCTAATCAAACGAGCTGTTCTCATACCCAAAATGAACTCCAAAATCAGATGTCAGCAAAGACAGCTGATTTTTTGATGAACTCAACGCTACGGACAATTTAGAAATGTTACTCATACGTCATGTAGACCTGCACTCAAGATGTAACTGCAACAGCAACAAACATACATTAACCAACAGGCATGTGATTTGACTAACGCCACTCATAAACCAGAGCCTGACCCATGGCAGTCATTCAGCTGCATTTCATATGCCTAAACGCCAATATATCAGCAGCAACAGCTGTCAACTGCATACTAAAACTGGCTGAGTAAGAAGGAAGGTAGCAAGGTTGTAAGGTTAGTAGTTAAATGCAAAATGTTCAATAATGTCTATTCAAGCAATCGGACAAAAGCATTTCGGACCAGCATAAATCAGCAACGAGCGCCTGCTGCGTTGCCCTGCCACACCAATGCATACATACAAACACACAGATTGGGGTAATTATTATGCACATATTATAGTTGTGCGGGAACATCACACATATGTAGATATTATAGCTGTATGCGTGGGCAACAAATATGCCCCGCAGGCAAATCGATTGGTTAATGATCATCCAATGAATTTCATACCGGCATCTAATTGCTTATAAACATACAGTGGTTCTATCAATTAATGCGCCTTGTACAGTTTCTAGCTGCAAGCCGGTTTGAGTTCAACGCACGCTACAGGTGTATGTGTTTAAATATACTCATACAACTATTATGCACTTACCGCACACTGGCACACATGTACTATAACGGTAAAAATTTGCTTGTAGCAAAAGCACATTATAGCCTCGGTGTGTTGGCGCACACACACACTTGTCTACACACATGCATTTTAATGTGGGTGTTAGCCTAATCGTTCTAGTGTCGATTGCATCGTGTGTCCGCCTGCAGCCACTCGTATTGTTTGCCTCATTTTGCAAATGCACACGCCGCATACATATGCGTATAAAGACTTGAATGCATGCATGTAGTCAATTGCTAGGAGGATTACGCATTCATAGCCTTTGTGTGTGCATTTCCATTGTTAAGTAGGTGTATGCTATAATATTTATATGTGCCAAATGATGACTAACGGTTTATGTATATATACTATATATGCAGCACATCATCATCCTTCAATTGCATGCGCAGCTTACCATATATATTTATGGGTTTCTCAGTGATGATTTTACGTATAATTCAGCTGCTTGCTAGTGGAGTAGCATTAGAGAAGTTTCTAAATTAATAGTTATTAAGTCGTTACGCATTTATGCGGTTTCAGACATTAATATCTAAGATAAATTAAGCTAGACGTAATGCTTTGTAACTTTAAGGGATTATTCTATTGCACACATATTAAATAAACACTAACAAAAAAGGATAATCAATTGGTATTTCATAATCATTGCAAAATTTTCACCAAATCTTCCTTTGCTTGGTTTGTCTTCCTTAAAAACCATCTTCGAGAAAACTGTAGTCAATTACTGTCTGAGAAACATATTTGAAAATGATGTGCTCTATTCCAGCATTTACCTCAGACTCAAAACTTCTTACTTCAATGAAATCAAATTTGATCAAATATAACTCGGATTTACAAAGGAAATATATTGTCATATCATCGTCGCCTTTAAAATAGGCTCCTAACCCAATACCAATATTTATTCCAATTTTCTATAAACTTTCTATAAGCTCCGGCTGGGATTCAGTTTCCCCTCATTTCTGGAGCGCTATTCGCTAGTTTGTTAAAAAGTTTCGACGTCATAAACACATGTCTCGCCACCAAAAATGATATTTTGATGATTTTACTGCTTGGGTCTTCAGCATATTTTTTTGTGGCCTCCGCTCGATGTGGTTTTTGCAAAAGATTTAGGTTTTTTGGTATGACTGCAATATGAGGCGCAGCATACCCAAAATATTAACCAAAATGTGTAAATTCGACTCATAAGAAATATTGAGATCCTTCATAAAAAGTGCTAAGATCTTCCACCATCTCTCTGATGCCAACATGACGATTCTTAGGCACTATTTTTTAGGCTTTTCGTTGTTATCGTCATTAATAGAGATTAATGAATGACTCACGGGAAGCAAGTTTTCGATAACTTCATGACCTTCGCTGAATATTGGTTTTCGTTATAAAGCATTTACTAGCCAAAGTTCGAAGAAAGTGTTGAAAACAGTCTGCTTTATACATTGCGCTTGAGTAAACTCTCAAGGAGGCTTCAAACTTCGCTAAGGTTCTTATAAAGGACATTAATAGTCACGACAAAATATTTCAATTCATAACTGATTTTTACTACAAAAACAAAATTCCGGTCCTCCGATTTGTCATTGTTTCATCTTTGCGGAAATAATTAAGGTGTAGATGTCGCTGTGGATCAAACACCAAAAACGCAGTTTTTTGTAACCTGATTTTCTTGATTTATGGGTAAATATCCAATCAAGATATCCAGCTCAGTAGCATTCTTTCAAAACTATGTGAGCATTGTGCGGTCATAATTTGATTTGTCACCGTTACTACTAATAACGGTTTTGATAATATCCTGGAGGACTAAAAAATTTAACCAAAGTCTGGTTTTTTCCTTAATGAATATGTAATAAATAAATATATCGTTATTCATATTTATTGATACTCTCTTCTGAAAGTGAAATAAAACAGTTCACACCTTTCCCTAGTCCCCGGGTTAAGATTATTTCCATCGCTCCTCTATACTAGGTATGCGTATACATATCGGTCAATATATGGACGCCTGAATGGATGATCGGACGAATAAGTGCAAAGGTGGTCAAATGAACGAATGACTGAATAAAAAATCGACGAATCGATTCGACGACCGGACAAATAGACATATGCGTGCATTGGCATGGAATGATGGATGGACGTACTAATGGGAAGTGAAAAAGGGTGGACTCATAGTTGATGTGGACGAATATGCAAATTAAAACACGGATAGATCAATCGTTGGACGGACTGTAGGAAAGATGGAATGGATAGACCAATAAACACGCGGAGACAAGTAGGTGGAAAAATGGATCGATGACTGTATGGAACGATGGACGAACAGATGTGTGGAAGGTGGGCCGATGAAAAGATAAACCAATGGCCGGCAGGAAATAGGTGGAATCATAGACGATTATATGACTGACTTATGAACGAGCTACGAATATGCATACCGAAGGACTGATGTACCAATGGATGGACGGAATGATGGAAGTCAGTGAATAAAGGAAGAGACTTATGGAAGATTGGATCTTTAGACAGAATAAATTATGAAGTATGTACAATTAACCAAGACGGGCAGATACAAGTGGAACGAATGGATGGGGCGATGGAAGGACGAACTGATCTGCCTATAAATGGAGTGAAATGTTGAAAGAAAGGACAAGAGGGCGGAATTATACAAGAAAAAAATAGAGTGTCGGACGGGCAGACTGATGGAAGGTGGGGCGATGAAAAGATAGACCAATGGCGATTGAGGAATCAGTGATTATTAAAGAATTTGAGATTGAAAGAACGTTTTCGAAACTTTCCAGACAGAATAAATTATGAAATATGATATGCAATTAAAAATACAAGTGGACGAATGGATGGGGCGATGGAAGGACGAACTGATCTGCCTATAAATGGAGTGAAATGATGAAAGAAAGGACCAAAAGGCGGATGTATACAAGAAAAAAAATAGAGTCTCGGACGGGCAGACTGATGGAAGGTGGGCTGATGAAAAGATAGACCAATGGCTGCTCTGAGATAGGTGGATTCTTAGAAGATTAGACGATTGACCAATGAACGAGGTACGAATGTGTGTACCGAAGGACGAATGGACCAATGGATGGACGGAATGATGGAAGTAAGTGAATGAAATGGTGATTGGAGACTCGTGGAAGAATGGATCTTTAGACAGAATAAATTATGAAGTATGTATCAATTAAACAAGACGGGCAGATACAAGTGGACGAATGGATGGGGCGATGGAAGGACGAACTGATCTGCCTATAAATGGAGTGAAATGTTGAAAGAAATCAACAATAGACGAACTTATACAAGAAAAAAATAGAGTGTCGGACGGGCAGACTGATGGAAGGTGGGCTGATGAAAAGATAGACCAATGGCTGCTCTGAGATAGGTGGATTCTTAGAAGATTAGACGATTGACTAATGAACGAGGTACGAATGTGTGAACCGAAGGACGAATGGACCAATGGATTGGACCCTGTCCAATGGACGAATGAAGAAAAATCAATTCCTGTCATTATTCAAATAATTTTGATGTTAAAAAACGTTTTTCAAAAACCTATCCAACACATGGTGTATCTAGTGAAATAATCTGCAATTATTTAAATATTTTTATACACATGAGCAAACTTACACATACTGTTATATACATATACACATTATACGTATATGTAAAATATGTATTTTTATGTAAATGCAAACAGGCTTGTATTCAGCGAGAAAATAATTAAAGAGACAGCATTAACTGTAGGAAATTTAATTATGCTTGGCATATTAAGCGATTGAGCTCACCAACACTACCACACAACATGCTTACACACACTCATTAGTACACACATATGGGCGCTAAAAGAGCTAAATGAACAGGAAGTTGCATAGATCCAGTGGAAAGAGAGCGAATGTCAAAAGCAACAGGCTGTTATGAAGGCTCTTATATAATATGCGGTAAATGGCTCTTCCGTCGCTTGCTGCTGATGTTTTATAATGAAGCAACAAAGCGGAAGTAATACCGGCTGCACGAACGGCTGACAGACAGCAGCAGAACGTGGCCCAATGTGTACAGAAAAAAAGAAGAGAAAATCAAACATTGAAAAAAGAGCTTTATTTATTTTCTGTCTTTTTTGTGCTTCAATGAAATAACATTTGCCGTTATGTATTATGTCGTGCTGTTAGTGGGCTTAATGGTTTTGTGCGAGTTAAAGCATGCTTGCTGCTTGCCGGCGGACGGTGGTGTGGAGTGGGGGGGGAGCTGAGCGGAGTGCTGGTGCGTTAAGGCAACAATTGGATTAGCGTGTTAATAATGATTTTTTAATTACGTTAAATTGCTTTGAATTCAAAAGTGACTCTCCTGATTGAGTCCTTCATGTGAGTGTGGCAAACAAACCATTATGTAATGTACATATGTATGCGTAGTGAGTATGTGTGCGCCAACGCATTCATATGTGATTATAGTTAATTGATGTTGTGTTTGGATTTTTTCAGTGCTTTGGCTTTTGTTGCACGTTTGCACTTGGGTAATTCGCTGTGACAACATTATTAATTTTATGATACTAATTAAGTATTATTTTTTTCCTTTAAGCTGCTATTTAAAGGATTCTATTTTCAACAGTGATAAATGATGGAATTGTATGAAATTATATGTGGAGAAAATTTAAAAAGCAATCAAGTATAGATTATTTGATTATTCTTGCTAAAAAAAGGATAGTTAATTTCTGGCTTTGACCATTTTGCTTGTTATAGACAAGAATTGTTATTTTCATAAATGACCTTTTCTTATTATGTTATATTCACGCCGAGATTTATACCCTCTTCTACCATAATTCTTTCAAAGTAGGATATTTCAATGTTATCAAAAAAAAATATGCTTTGGAGCTTCCAAAAATTGCTTAATACATATGAAGAGATACAAAATGGGATCAATGTCTTGTTACCAGCCTTTCTGCTCCGTAAATATAGTTGTCAGCTTAATAACAAATAACCATCAACAAATTGTGGAATCGGAAAATATGCTTGGTTAATAGAGATGTCCGCTTAATAGAGCGTCCATTTAATAGAGCTTTCTCTGCGTTTTTTTACTTATAAATTGTTTATGCTAGCCTATCTTCTAATTTGGTTCGTACAGCAACAAAATTTTTTTTTTACTAAAAATCGATTCAGTAGTTTAGGAGTCCGTCGCGGATAAACAACGTGACACGTAATTTTTATATATAAAGATATAAGATTTACTTCCATTTAAAAAAACAAATGTTTTAAATTAAATATACGGGTTGTTAGGAACATAAGAAAGTTTCCACAAAATTTCGTGAGAAAAAAAATTATCTTTTAAAGATGAAAATTTATATGGGTTTTTTTGTTGAATTTTAAACATAAATTTTGAGCTTATCTTATTTAGAAAAAAACTTTATACAAAAGTTATTGACCTTTTTATTGCCTACCCGAAGTATTGGCTAAGTTCAGGTGCAAACGAACATTTTATACTCTCGCAACTTCCAAGAAAGGGAAATAACTTCAGGTACACAGGCCAGTTAGTTATATGGGGTCTACGGCGAGTTTTCATATGATTTTATTCATTCTGAACTCAAATATACACCGCTATAAGAAAATCACGCGCTTTCAATTTCGTTCAGATAACTCATATATTGGCTCATGTATCCAATATAAAGTTACTCGGAAGTTCGAAAACCTGTATATTAGGGGCTTGGAGGCCAAAGGAAGTATTAACTTAATTTCCCTCTGAATTTCCATTGTATTTTCACACATTGACCAATATTTTCATTAAAAAGTCAACTATAGATACGGGGGTACACATATTCGGTACCTAGGGGTGTGAACAGTTTTTGTTGGATTTGAAAAATTTTTGGTCACAAGAGGCAAAATCTAAAAGTAGTATTCATGCAAAGTTTTATCCTTTATATTAATTGCTTCTTGATTTGTGCACTGGAAAGTAAAAGGATCAAGTGGAATTTAAAAGTGTGCTCTATGGGAAGTAGGCATGGTTAATGTACGATTTCGCTCATGCTCAAAGTGACATAGAAATATATAAAGAAAGCCACATACTAAATTTTGTCGAAATCGGTCAGTCGAGTCCCGAGAAATGGGCTTTCACCAAAAAGTGGGCGGTACCACATCCATCGTCCAATTTTTACCCCAGCAGTCAACCAGATTTCAACTTTTCTCGTCATCCTGTTCATTTATATATTTATATTTAACCCTATATCTTACTTAGTTTTAGGTGATGCATAACATACAGCTGTGATCAAAACTATTATACTCTTTAGAAACAGGTTGCAAAAGTATAAAAATCTGAATAAGTGGTCGTATGAAAAATTTGTAATTTATAATATATTATAGTTGACCGATCTGGCCGATTCTGACAAATAATCAATGGGATACCAAAAGACCTGAATATTTTACAAAAACAACATCGACTAGAGATCGCACAAGATATACTTGCAAAAAGTAGATGAGGACCCTATATTCTTCAAAGTCGTTATTGACAATGAGACGTGGGCTTAGGAATGTGACGTCCAACAAAATTTAGTTTAGCGCTCCAAAACTTAGCCGGAACCGAAAACAAAAGTTGTTACAGGCACTGAAGGCCATCCCAGCCGAGACCTATAACAAATGTATGGATTATTTTATTAAGCGTGGGCGTGCTCGTATTAGCTGAAGAGCCTACACATACTCTGAAGGCATAATCAAGAGTTGTATTAAAATATGTGAGGCTTCAGGTCCGCGATCAAATTTGATCAGATGGTATATTGAAATCATCATCAATCTGGTGTGCTTCCAAAAAGAGCATCATATTTCTTACCCAACCTTTGAGCTTCTTGCACGTAGTTTATCATGCATTTAGAGTCGCACGTCAATGTAAATATCTACTCCTTTGCAATCCTCTCCTGCCGATAGCAGTTAAATTAAACAAAGCTTTCAACTAATCTTCCAAAGAGTATAAGAATATGAAATGGCTTGCCTTTCAACATTTTAAAGATGCTGCTAATACTGTTCATGTATAGTCCTATTTTTATATGTATCTGTGTATATTAGGGTGATTAAAAAAAAAAAATTTTTTTTTTGATTTTTTTTTTTTTTTCTCTAAAAAAGCCTCTTCAAATATGAGTTTTTAATTTTAACGGGAAGGTCCTGCTACATACAGTTTTCTATTTTTTCTTATTATCAGATAGAAAAATTTATATCTCGCTTCTAACTACTTGAAAAAATAGCTTGTTCCTTAGATTTTGTAGGAAATTGAATGCCCTAACAAAAGGTCTCCTATGATTTTTTCGTAAACCCAACCGTTTAAAAGATATTAACAGTTAAAGTTTGATTAGGTTTGGGAAAATTTTTTATTTCTTATGGATTTTATTACTCAATGAAAAAAATCATTATGAATGATGAAACTCATAGGTTTTTGGAGAGGCTTTCTTAGAGGTGTTTGGGAATCCAATCGAAAAAAAAAAAAAAATAATTTTTTTTTTTTGTAAACACCCTAGTGTAAAACTTTCCATATAGGTTTTCTTCTTCACACTATAAAGCAGTAGTTAATAGACTTTGTGCTTTAGAGAAGGCCAGATTTCCTGCTATTTTACACAGAATCACCCACAAACGATCCGCCTTTGTGCATTTGTCGTTTCCGCATTATGACATTGACGCAATTTTAAATATTAATGAAAACCAAATGGCACTCAACTCGCTTAGCTCTGTTTGGACTTGAAGCGCTCAACTTCGTTTGATAAATAAAAAGAAGACACATTTCTCACTTTTCTCTACTTTTTGCGTATTTCATAGACCTTTAGATTTGCAAGGCAAGTCAAAAATGTAAGCGCTTTTATTAGCAATAAAGTCAGCGCTTCGGTTGCTTTGCCGCGTCGAAATCCACTTCGCCCTTCCGCGGGGCTTTAAAAGTTTTCGCCACAATGAGAAAGTCTGCTTACGCACTCGTCGACTGGATAACGCGACGGCAGCGGACACGAGCGCAAAATATTGCATTGGAGATTTGGCGGCGAAACTTTCGCTAGCTGGCGCGGTGGCGAGCTTGTACAGCGTTGCAGTGGGAAGCTTGTGGGTCTGACGCTATTCAACAAATTAAGGAGAGACTGCATTGTTGTTGTGCCTTTGCTCTATGCGCTATCTGGTAACAATTCTTGTGTTGTTAATGTTGCTGTGTTTTTGTTGTGGCTTTATTTGTATTACTTGTGTCATAAGCAAATCGACTTCAATGCCATCGAGACGCAATTATTATGGATGGACGGACGCACAGTTTTTGGCGCGCGGCCCCCGACTTTTCCCATTGGCGCGCTGGCGTGAGCAAGTCCCGTTTGCTGACTGCCACGCTATCTGCTCGTCTTCCCTCTCCCTCCCTCTTTCTACCTATCACTCTCTCTCACTCCAACCGCTCGACCTTACTTACAACTGTACGTGCTTCGCTTTTGTACTTTTGAATGTCGCGTCAATTTTGGTGACTTGTGTTTTCGGAGATAACTTTTTGTTTGCGCTTTGTTGCTGTGTTTGTTCTTGTTACTGTTTGTGTTATCGTTTTGTTTTAATAGCGAAACTTTTTTGTGCAGCGCATCCCAAAATTATGTTTATTTTATGAAAATATAATGTCAATCGCTGTGGCAACGTGCTGCGAATTTCAACTTTACAACAAACACTCATAACAACAACAACAATAATAATAATAATAGCACGAACTAAGCACTGTCGGTAATGTAATGTTTGTTGTGAAATTTACAACATTATATTGCAGTTAATAAATATTGATGTTCTGGGCGGAAGCGCCGCGAAAGTTTTCGAAGTGATTTGTGTTCTAGGCGCTCCGCGTGCAAAGCCCCAGCGATTTGAATTCAATGGAGGATATCCGCTAAGTAATAGAAAATTATTGTTTTACTGAATAATGCAGGCGCACACTCTTGATTACGGCATAATGTGGCCCTCAGCGGGTGATGCTTGGCTGTTTGAAATAATTGACTCTACTCGGAAATGCTGTGCAGCGCCAGTTGTTGGCGTGTGCGATTATGTAATATTATTGATGTGGTCATAAGCCTTTTGAAGGTTAATTAAAGTTGACATTTACCAGGAAGGAGCGTTTTAGTAGTCAATGCTAGAAAGCGTGTTTGCGTGACTTTTGCATAAAAATGAGAAAAATTTGTTAAAATACGAGTATACTATATTGCCTTAAAAACTACTGATATCCTCAGTGTTCAAGAAGAATCTTCGTCCAGATTTAATAAAATAAATAACATCAAACAATTACAATCCTGCAATAGAGCTTTTAATTTTTGTTCAAAATCGTTCCAATATGTGCGCAAATGTGGGTAAGATGATAGAGTTTAAGTGCCTCTGCTGAAAGCTTCATATCAGTGAAAATAAGATACTAAGAAGTACCGGTTTGCAAAACCATTATAGTTTCCACATTGCCTACATGACTAAGGAACGTGTAGTCAAGAATCTAGATAATCATCAATCGTAAATTTAACAAAAAACCTGTGAATATGAACTACTATGAACTCTAACAGAGCTTAGAAGAGATTATTTTTCCTACTATTCCTAACATCACAATTGCATAAAAAATTTCGTAAAAAGACATTATTATTCATTATATTGCAGTATTTCTTAAAAGAAGGTTATGGTAATCTATTGCTGACTAAATCAGTATTGAATGTAAGAAAAGTACTCTATATGTTTGAGGTGGTTAGCAGGGAAACACTTCTTCTGAGCTGCTTCAAGACCAAACTTTTAATTCGGATCATACTGATAACAATTCGCCTATCTGAAGAAAGCAATCGCCCAGAAAATGCGAACAATTTCGGTGCCGATCGGTGGGAAACTATATTCCATCAGGACAACGCATCGATAGTGACGACACCATGGATAAGCCAGCCGGCGGAAGACCTGTGACGACGAATACCGATCAAATCATGCAAAACATCGAGTTAGACCGGCATGTGGCAACTCGTGACATCGCCCAGAAAATGGGAGTTGATCCCCAAACCATTCAAACCCTCTGCAGAAGGCTGGATACACGAAAAAGCTTGATGTTTGGGTGCCGCATAATTTAACGCAAAAAAAACCTTCTGGACTGAATCAATGCCTGCGATATGTTACTGAAATGAACGAAGTCGACCAATTTCTGAAGCGGATGGTGACTGGCGACGACAAATGGATCACATACGACAATATCAAACGAAAAGGTTTCGCTGTGTGTGTGGTGGAATTGGAAGGTAATCATTCACTATGAGCTGATCCCATATGGTCAGACGCTTAATTCTACCATTTACTGCGAACAACTGGCCCGCTTGAAGCTGGCGATCGACCAGAAACGTCCACAATAGGCCAACAGTTAGGGTGTAGTGTTCCACCAAGACAACGCCAGACCACACATTTCGTTAATGACTCGTCAAAAGCTACGAGAGCTCGGATGGGAGGTTTTATCGCATCCAAAAAACAGCCCGGACATAGCGCCAAGTAATTACCATTTGTTCCTGTCCATGGCGAACGCCGTTCTTGGTGTAAAGTTGAGCTCAAAGAAAGCTTGTGAAAAGTAGATGTTCGAGTTCTTCGCAAATAAGGAGGAGGGCTTCTACAAGGAGGGTATTATGAAGTTTCCGTCTAGATGGAAACAGATTAGCGAACGAAACAGCGCATATTTGAACAAAATCCGAACACTGTAACACTTATTATAAAACATTGAATAAATTGCAAAAAAACGGAAGGGAGATATTTGACAACCGTCGCACAAAGAACTCTTACAAATCGTTCTCCAAGATTCTTTGGCATGGAAATATTTTCGAAACTTTAAGAAAGATGCATAAAAAGACTTGATTTACCGTTCTCGAAAATATTTAATATTTCATCAGTAGCAAATTTTCTTTAGTTTCTATAGTCACTTCAATATTAGAGTATCCATCGTAAAAATATACCTTTCTTACTTTATTAAGACCGATCGGAAAATAACAGGTCGACAGAACTGAACCAGATCACCGCGGCAGTGGAATACCTCTACACCTAGCTACCTATATACAGCTTTTGTTTAAACTGATTGTTAAATTTTGATATTCATACAGAGATTATATTCGCTTAAGTTACCTTGAACAATAAATTGCGCTCGCTTAGTTTCAAATCCCAAAAGTTTTCTTCCGAAACAGATTTACAACTGAAACTCTGCTCATTTACTGCATCATTTACGATATAATAATAGCTAAGCGCTTTTGCATAGCAACATTATTTCATCTAACCTTGAATTACGCCAAGCATGTGCCACTACATAACGTACACAAAGGATTAACGATAATCATAAGGGAGTGCGCCACGCACGTACTCAATCTGAATAGATGTTTGCAATTTCTTCATTGCACGCAGCTACTTTTAACGGTAAAATAAAGTGCGTTAGCAGTGGAGGCGGGCGCAAGTTGCTTTCCTAATGAGCTGGGCGTGGTACAAGCTTCGATGATATGCGCCTTATTACTACCACGCATATGCTCGTTCATCTGTCTAATGCTCTTGCGTGTGCTCACATATTTGATTGCGTCCAATACTATCAATTTGCAGTCAAATTAGTATTCAGTAGCTTGCTTCACAAAACTCTCATGCATTCACTAAGCTGGCTTTAGAAGAGAGATGTACTTACCTTTTCTTGTCTGCGCTGGACACATTTTTCATGTCGGCTGTGGAGTGTGAGGTGGCGTGGTTATACACAGACATTTGTATTTAATTATAATGGGTTAACCTTTTGAACCTAATAGTTTTACGAGACTGTTTTTTCTCTTATGAAATTAGAATAATCCCAAATTTAGAGATAAAAGCAGATATATAAATATATGGCTTGTTTTTTTCGAGAAATATAAAATGCAATATGTACTTTATAGAATGATCCTTTTGAATTATTTTTAATTTTTTTATTATGGAGCTTTAATAGAAGAGATTGTCTTAAAAGCGCTTCTAAAGATGCCGAAACTGTATAAGAGATATACTAAATCTCCTTTTCAGAATATTTTCATAATGAATATACAAGAAGATAGGATGTAGTCATGTGTAAAAGTTCACGCAAGTGAGAAAATAAACGATTATTTTGCATATAGCTCAAGCAGCTTATGACTTCCAGACTATGACTAAGTATCCTCTGGATAGCCAAAGAATATCCGTTCGAAGGCGAGCTAAAGTGAAAGGGCGAATCATTCCTCCCCAGGGATATGAGCAGCGAATTAAGAGGCAGCGGCTACGCTGGCTTGGTGATGACGGGGGAAGCAGAGGAAGAGGAAGATCTCCACTCCGTTGGAAGGACCAAGTAGAGAAAGACCTGGCTTCGCTTGGAATATCCAATTGGCGCCAAGTAGCGAAAAGAAGAAACGACTGGCGCACGGTTGTTAACTCGGCTATAATCGCGTAAGCGGTGTCTACGCCAATTAAAAAGAAGAAGAAAAGACTACATATCTTATTGGGTACTTGCCCCTTGAACTGCAAAGCTTTTAGAATATCTAAGTCGCGTTCGAGGCCTAAGTCGGACATAAGCACAGGAGGGCTTCCAGCGTCTCTATAGTTGCCTACTTCTACTAACCAGACGGCTCGCATATGATGCCTGTAATCTGTGACATGTGACTAGGCCAACAACTGTCCTACAGTATTTTCAAGGCCGTGTGAATAGAAAACCTCCTTGTTTTATTTCTTGTACTTGATCTTGATGATTCCACATGTCCCCAAGGCATTACTGATCCGCCTGTCAGCCTTTTCGGAAATTTCATTGTGTATCGCCTTTAGTGGTAGACAAACGAATAGCATTTCTGCCAATCTCATGATCTATTTCGTTTCCAGGAATGCTCTTATGACATGTCTTTATGTCATTTCCTGCGTAATTAGCTATTCCGGTGGATCTAAGAGTCACCTGAGATCTAGCACCACGCAATAGTTCCAGGCGTACACTCCATCAACCAATATTAATGCACCCGTGGAGTTGTTGAATGTTCGGCTGGTAACCAACCTTGGTGCTAATTTCGCTGCCAAGCTCACCACTGCAATGCCAATAGTTGACATGTTGAGTAACCCTTCAAGTGCAGCAGTTAGAGTAGTGCTTAGTGCTCTCGCTATGCAAAGAGCAGTGGCCGCTGTATTCGTTCCTAACATCGCTCGAACGAAGACGCCAGCGGTATGTCATACGATGTCTCTCTAAAATCAGTTCGAAACTTCTGGGGTACCACATACCGAGAAAAAGTCTTAAATATGATTTATGTTATTTATGAAAAATTAAAGCCACATGTGCACTTTACCTTAAAAACATCCTAATAAAATATTCCCTGATTTCTATGCAATCAAAAAGTCATCAAGTCAAGGCTTAAAAAAACCCATCCGCGTTTACACAGAACAATAAATATTAGATCTCATAGCATTTCCTGACAATTATTGGTCCATCTGCATGCCGCCGATTTGGCAGTGTGCCGCAGCGGCTTCGAACACTGCCAAGCAAATATGTAAGTAAAGCGTATAATTTTTTTTTTTTATATTAAAAGCCTACTAGCGGTATTCGACGATGACTAGCGAAGCGCAAAAAAACAGGCTAATAAAAATGGATCGGCCAAAAAATCTTGAAACAGCGCCAATTAATGTAGGACTGACTTTTTCGGGCAACACATACATATAAGTGTTTTTTTTTGTCAACATTACGTTAACTACTGCGGCAATGACAGTAACAATGAGCTACAAGTGAACATTAGGGGTGTTCAAATAATGTTACTATTATTTTCTAATTTTGAATATTAAAGCAAGAAGTTTTTGCTTTGAAAAAAATATGAATCGCAGGCTATTGCATAAAATTGTGTAAAAAATTTACTAAATAATACCAACAGATCCACATTACCAAAAATAAAAAATCTAAAAGTTATAAAACATTTTGTTTCACAAAAAACAAGGATATAAGCACAAAACATACATTTACTGGTGGCCCACATACATTTTTCATGATTTTGGTCAAAAGTATTTTGAAGCGTTTACGTATATTCTGAGATATCTGCTGTCAAGCGATTTTGAGATAACACTTATGAGTGTTTTGGTTTTGTAAATGCTTAATTTTTTATGGTTTTTTTTGTTTTTTTTTTTTGAAAATTGTAAAATATTAACTATCGTAAATATAACATTCACTTCATTGAACGAAAAAAAATATTATAAAAGAATTTTAATTTTTGCAGAACACCCCTAATATACATATTTCTTTACATCACTCCCAAAACGGCACAAAATCCGCACACAATTACAAGTAGCACAACATTAGCGGCAGCAGAACTCCCTGTAAAAATGCAACAGAATTTCGTTTGCATAGCGCGCTTTTAGGCGCATGTCCTTATGCCAGTTTAAAGTATTTATTCTAACATTATTATTATTGCAATCACAACATTTTTAGTTTCTCGCTGCTTTTTTATTCTCATTGTTGGTTGGCACACATATTTCCCGTTATTTATGTGCTTTTGCGCACGCTGCTGACGGTGAGAAATCGACGGCAATTTGCTTGCTGCCCGGGAAGCGCTGGATGCGGCAGCGCCAGCAGCGCATGTCAGCAACAATTGCACGCCGCATGTTTGCTGGCAGCAAGCCAACTCCGGCGAACGCCAACGCCACCATCAGCAGCTGGAAGATGCGCTCGTAAAGTGTGTGTCCCTGTCGGCTGACTGACTTGGCATCGTTCATGGTGTTTAAATGTGCATATTTATGTTAGTTTATATTTGTGTGTGTGGATGTGTATGTGTAAGTGTTTGAAGTGCATGCTCGCATTAAAATGAGCACTCGAAGTGCTTTTACGCTCAAAATAACATCATCATAATTTTTTGTCACTTTGCATCTACATCTACTCAGACCCCTTTTTAACGGTACTTAAACTACACTTACGGCGGCAGGCTGATTTTGGCACCAAACCTGTTTGCCTTGAAGTAGATTATTGTAGCTTTTTTAATTGAAAGATTAATTATAAGTCATACTATGCCTGGGGCTTTGTTTTTCTATAACATTTGTATAGCAGCATATGCTATAGTGACTCGATCTAAATAATTTTATCGGATATTGCCACATTGCTTTGAACAAGGCCCATGCCAAATCTTTTGAAGATATCTCTTCCAATGAAAAAGTTTTCCGTACAAGTTATTGACTCCAATCGTACAATTTGTATGGCAACTATATGACATATTAAGCCGATATAGATGGTTCCGAAAAATGAGCAGTTTCTTAGAGGTAAAAGGACTTGTGAAATTGTATATCGATATCTCAAAAACTGAAGGATTAGTTCAGGACAAGCGGACATGACTTACTATAAATATTTATTTTGTAGGGTCTCCGACGTTGCCATCAGCTCAGCGAGATGTCTGAAAGTGTGGGCTCTCAGGTGTTTAAAAGTGTGTTGAGATATTTTTATCTCGTCTCTATTCAAACAGCTTCTACAACAGGCATCCGGTAGTATTCTCAACAGTATCCTGTCAAGAATCCCTCAAATGATAGTTGTGCTTATTTTTCTATACAAACCTTAAAATTCTCTTTAAACATTTATTTAAGCAGTCTCTCCTTATTAAGCCTTGACAGCTTCTGTTGGCTACTTTCGCGCTATTAAATAACGCTGATCTCACGAGACGTAAGTCTCTACCCTCAGTAGCTTTACATTTGGGGGCAGAGAGGTATAGATAACCATCATGGTCAAATTTATCCTATGCTCTCAAGCAGCTTATTAACCTGACCTTGATCAAGGTGATTACAGCACTAAATGTGCGCAATTGGCTGACTGGAAAATCCTGGGGCTGCAAGCCAAGCATCGCTAGGTGGTTGTACACCATGATCCTGCGACCGATTCATTGCGCACTTGTCGGACGGCAGCACTTGAAGTCATTCTTGAGCTCGCACCGTTTCTTCTAGCGATCGGTCAGATAGCCAATCACACACTGCTACAAATGACAGCAGAAAGGTGTAGCAGAGGTAAGGTAATCTCGTCCCAGCGGATGAGAGAGTTAAATGCTACTATACCATTGGCCCTTCTCCCAAGGAACAGCATTACGAATGGTTTACTTCACCAAGAAGTTCAAGAATAGCCCTAGCAGCAAGGTTGAATGGGATAATTCTACTCTGGAGCTACTAGTTAGGGGTAGTACGATCAAGAGATATACTGACGGAGAGAACAGGTGCAGGGGTCGCAGCATTACGCACCAAACTCTTCATACCTATGGGAAGTTTTCCGAGCATAAATCGGTGCATAGAGACAAACCTCCAACACAACTATCGCAACGAACGTATAACCATACATAGTCAAGCGTCACTGCTTTTAGTCTCCTCCTATGTGATCGAATCGCTGCTGGTGCAGTAATGTAGAGAACGGCTGAAAAGCATAGCGCAACGTAATTACGTGTACCTCATTGGGTGCCCGGTACGAACTGGCTGATAAGCTCGCCCGCTCTTTAACATCCACTAACATGGTAGGACTTGAACTCTTCACTGAAGTGGGTGGGAAGCTGCTCAGCAAGGAGAACGAGTAGGCAAAGAGAGGCTTTGGCAACAACTGCAATCAACAAACCTAAAAAAAAGTCAGACTGATGGTTGCATTTTACACTGATCACTGCAAGAATCGTTTACACAGCATGAGCCTAGCATCTTGCGTAAATTTCCGGTTCTGCGACAGAGACTATGAAACACCAGAACATGTGCTAATTGACTGCACAACAGCTGCAGACGCAGGTTACAGGCCTTTGGATCCATGTTTCGTAATAAGGACCACACGCTTCACTATCAGCTTGAATACTGGATTTGTGATTTCGGAGAGAGCACAATTGACCTAAAAACACGGTGCATTCCTCCATTATGAATAAATCAATCAATCACCCACCGTCCTCTTCATGAATAAACTTATTCCCACTAGGGGAGCCGGATTTTTTTAATATTTCAGAATTGTTGTTTTTCTGGTTCATAATCCGAGTGTAGTCGAAAGTAGGTCACCTTGAACCCCGCTACGCAAGCAAATCATATCTTATAACAAAGCGCGTTAGGTATCCGTAAGCTCCGCCTGAGCCTGGGCTATTTAACAGCTTTCAGACAGCCTAATACTCGCCATGGGTTGGATAATATTTTGATCCACCGTATTTTTTATCCCAATCACAGTAAGACTTCCATTTCAGTGTTGTATTAATGAGGAGCAACGAACACGCAACTAAAAAAAAAACAGAACTTAGCTAGATGATCAGCCATGGTGGTGATACTGTGGTATCTCTTACGAATTGACACCCGCAAGAATATTTTAGCGGAGGATTTTAAGTCGAGATAACTATAGATAGACGAAGCTCAGTAAAAGTAAGATCACATGTATTAATCAGACTGTTTTATTCAGAACTTCAAATATATGAATGAAGATAAATCTTTAAAAAATCTCTTCATTATGTCAATAACATTGTCTTTCATAATTAATAACGCCAAGAGCTCTTACATCCACATATCCACGAAATCTCACGTAATAACTTCTACCTCAAGCATACGTACAAGCACAATTAAGCTCAGAAGTGCGCACTTACACTGCTCCACGGCTTAATTGAATCAAAGTGACCAAACATTGGAGAGTGCTAAAATGCGGACGCACTTAATTTATTTCGCTTACAAATAATCTAAATTAATTTTCGGAAAGTTAAACGATAAAGCACTTGAACAAATAAATAATGAAAGGCTTTCAAAGCCCACACGGGCGACGCAAATGCGCAACACCTCCAAACTAATGGGCAGGTAAAACAAAAAGGTGAAGTTCGGAGAATTTATGAAATTCATAATTTGCTAAAAAGGAAATCGCATTAGTGGCTGAGCGCGTAAGTAGCACTTTAGCACCAACCCCAAGGAAACAACAAACAAACAGGAAACAAGACAAAAAGCCAGTGGAGCGCCATGAAGGAACTTTCTAACTCTGCGCGGTTGGGGGAAAAGCATAAAAAGTGCACAACAACTACAATGCCAAAGAAAATGAGCAACCCATTAAAATGGCCAAACTTCTGCAAACAACACTCATCTGCTGCCGTAACTCAGCTGATCTTAGTTTGCTTCTTAGCTTTTTGCATTTAATTGCGCTTAATTGTACTTGAAATTTGTTGAAAACAATAACAGTAAAGGCACAACATGAAAAGCAACGCAGCCACCATAGCAACAACAAGTTGATGACGAAACTTATGGCACTCACTAGCTCGTCAGCGCAGTATGTGGGCGCTGTTATTGTTTCGGTGGGATGTTGCTTTGGTTTCTGCCACAAATAGTTGCATAACCTCAGCAAAAGCTCAGTCAAGTCGCCGTGAACCCTTAGTTGTAACTTGTACTTTAGTTATTTCTATCCTATAAATTCTTATACATATTTACATACATATATCATACTACGCATAAGCCTTAAGGTATTCACAACGGTGGTTCATTAGAAATTATTTTTGGCAACAACAGCGCGCGTAAAAGCAAAAAACTCTTTTCAACAGCAATTGATTTAGACAACCTTTCGATCGGTCGGATTCGGTCGGAAACTGAAGACCACTCTTTTTAAACTTGTCACATTACGAAATCTCTCAAGAGATATTTTTTTTCTAACAGCGGAAGTTCAACAATGAAAAAAAAAAAACAAATTTACAAACGAAGTGTCTTTTTTACAATCAGTCTTCTTATCTCTCACCCAATAAATTTGAAAAAAAAAAAAATCTCAAAGTGTCTCTCTGAGCCAAGTGAAAGGAAGAAAACCCCGAAAACTTAGTAAAATAAGATAAAAATTATAGGTTAAGTTGGGCTAGGTGGCTGATCCTCCCATAGATCATATAGACTGTTATGTATAGTTCTTTGCGAAGCCAGATGAAAAAACTTCGATAGTTGGATTTGTAATATCGGCAAAGGGCCCTAAAGCTATCACAAATCTACTTCGGTGCTTTCTTTCTATTCCACCATTTCACTTAGATGTCTAAGTATGATATCTGCAGTGTTTCTGTCTTCAGCTGGCAAAGATGGCGCTTTCGAAGAGGTAGTTTTGAGACGATTTTGCGTCATCTTCTTCCAAACAACTAATACGACGAATCCTGTAAAAATTTTAAACTTACTGTATGAAACTCCTACAACCTTTGAAATGTGGACGCTGCTGAGAGCGCAGAGTTTACTGGAGCTAGTTCAATTTACTCTATACCGAAAGGATCTTGCGAATGCACAGCTGCTAGGAGTTTAAAAATACTTGCTGAGATGCTCTGAGGCCCAGCAATCCATTCCGCAGTTATTGAGACTGAGGTACCTGTGATAGCATGCTCATCAACCTTACAATTTCCTGCCGCTGAAGTCGGACAGCTAATCAATTAAAGTGTGGACAACCCGGTTTCTACGGGAAGGTGACCTTTTTCATACAAAACTTACGTAAAATCTTATAGGCTTCACTACTATTTCAGAGAGCAATGGCTTCTGGCTCCTCTTCAGTGGTTCAGAGCAACCGATGTCTTCTTTGCTCTTTTCTCTACGTTGCACTTCTACGCTCTCTTCCTGTCTTGAAAGAGCCTTCGGACCAAAATTATGTCAGCAAGTAGGATTTTGTACTTTCCAATGAATAAAATAAGTTCGGTTTTGATAACATTTATGAAGAGGTAGTTTTCAGCAATCCAGTTGCTTGGGATGTTGCGGTATCCCTGAGCTAACTCATACACGGTATTCACAGATTTTCTCTCAACTGTGTGAACTACTTCGTCGACGTATGCAAACACCTGCCATCCGATTTCCTTCATATTCTTCTTAACATCTTTGACAACCATGATCCGGAGAGGTATCGAGAGAACTTCCCCTTGTGACCCTACTCACGTTCCGTTGTGTCCTCGCACTACCCCATTCCGCTACGCTAATTTTCCATCGATACAGAGAAAGGTCAGAACTGTAAACTCCTTATTCCTTATGGTTCTCTCGAGCCGGGACAAGACAAGAGCGTGTCATGTTGTGTTCACTGAGCTGCCTTTTCAATAGCCAACAAATAAACCATAAATATGTTTTCGGTTCTTGAAATAAAACACCAAGAAAGAATGTTTCTTTATTTGCAGCTTTCTTGACAAACTTAGTATGGGTTTTACTGAAAACATTTGTTATAAACATTAAAGGACATAACAATTTTTCTCACTCTTATCTAGTGAGTCAAGGTAACAAAAGGTCTCTTTGAGAAATTAGAACTAAGTGTATTAACTAGAGCAGATCCATACCAAAAAACGGAATATTTACCAGGGTTCTATATTCACATTGGCGAAAATCACATTAAACTCAGTACATAACGTCAGTAAATCTCCAGTTAATAGGAAAGTAGAAAGCTATGGCTCGGATCTGGAACAGTCTAGCTTATATCCGCACAAGAACCGGTAGGCTCGGCAGTATTCTTTAATATCAAAAACTAAGTACACATACTCCATCTGCTAAATATTTGTGCTGGGTATAAAAAAGTCAGCGTTTCTAAGCAAAATTTTCGCGCCATGCAGTTGCCTCCCAGTCCACGAGTCTTTCAACGAAAATCGCCACAAAACACCTTTATTTGTTGCTTTCATTTGACGCAACACTTTCACAGCGTGTCTGCTGATAGAAATAATATATAAATATGTATGTATGTGTGTGTGAGTGCAGTTGACAAATTAAATTCAAACTTTTGTGTCGAGTTGAATTGAGTTTTGGCAGTGTACTCCGTCCAGTCAGTGGTGATTTTGGTCGCTTAATGAATGGTTCTCAGCAAGTGGCAAGTGATGTTTCAAGTGTCAAGCACGCGGTGGGAAGCCAACAGTTGCTGAACTGCTTCCTCTGTGCATATTTGCCGAAGCAAAGCAAAAAAAAAATATTAATATAACTCAGAAAAATAATTATCTGCGCAATGTTTGCATAGCTGTCAGTGAGTGGATTATGAGTGAGTGAGCGAACGAGTGAGTAAGTGACTGTTGAGTGCTCTGTCGTCATAAATTAAAGTGTTCTGTGTTTAATTGCATTTCATTTAGACTATTTCTGTAAGACCAACTTGTGGAGGATTACTTCATTTACGAAGTGATTTAATTTTCAGTGCTGTTATAAATTGAATGGAAGATATTGTTTTGTTTTTTGCATGCTGTACCTGGTCAAATGAGAATTCATAAGGTGTGCCGAACAGCCGTGGTTTCTTTTTAAGGCTACTGTAGCGTATTTTATGCGAGATGACTCTTAAAATCAGCCGCCTTGAGTGAGAAGAGCTATAAAATGATTGCGTCAAAACTGTCTTTGCGTTAAGGTCTGCGTCAAGCTACTTTACGATAAGGCTTGTATTAATTTCTGATTTCAACGAAATCTTTGTAAACTATAAAGCCGATGAGTTTGCAAAAATGGCATTTTTGAGCTAATAAATTTGACAGGCAGAAGTTCGGGTCGGAGCTATTTTTCCTTTTGGTTGTCTAATAATATACTGGAAGACAGTAATAGAACACCACTTCGGCATTTCCTACTTGACTGTCTAAGATTCAATTGCCTGAGCTTGAAACATCAATGGATGATAAAATTTAAAATCAGGCATCTCAACAGAGTTCATCTTCTTCTTACTTTTTAGGGTGTGTGGCTACAGCCGAGTGTACTACAGCGATTGAAGTTCCCAAGTATAGCCGAGCTTCCGGAAAACTCGTACCACCGACTCAATAGATGTTGTCATAGTCTGGCTCGGAGAGGTCCTTAACGATACTGACAGAACTTTTGATATTGCTCAACGACAGTTAACCGCCGTATTTGAATAGATCGGTCGGCAATTCATCAGCCCCTGCTGATTTATTGTTCTTCAGACGGGTAATTGCTATTCAAACTTCTCCATGGTCGGGCAATGGAATTTCTACTCCATCGTCATCGATTTGATAAGTGGGTTCACCATCTTCTGATGTTATGCTTTCACTGCCATTCAGAAAAGCGGAGAAGTGTTCCCTCCGTAATTTCAGTATGTTCTAGACATCAGTTATTAGATCACTTCTGGGGATTCTACAAGAGTACTGCTGTGCCCAAAAAATAAGGGGACATTTGAATTTAAACTACGCGCGTCGAAGGATTTGGAAAACTATTATTTTTTAGGTTGATAGTACTGTCAGTCACATTTATGTCCAATTTCATGTCAAAAAATTTATTAGTGTTTGAGATACATGTCGTTTTGTGAGCTGTTAAAAGTGAGTTTTTCTTTTTTTTGCGATGTCGAAATTTGATGAGCAAAGAATTTGCATTAAATTTTGTTTACGGATTTAATTTTCTGCTGCGGATACGTTGAGGATGGTGCAGAAAGCCTTTGGTGAAATGTTTACAAGTGGTATAGTGAGTTCCAAGCCGGCCTTGAACGTGTCAAAGACAAAGAGCGTCCAGGGCGACCATCAACCTCAACCGACGAAGCTCGCGTTCAACAAATCAAAGATTTGGTGTTGAAAGACCGTCGATTAATAATTAGAGACCTTGCTGATGAAGTTGGCATATCGAAAGGCTCAGCCAACACCATTTTGAGGGATGTTTTGGGTCTCAAGCGCATCAAATCTCGACTGATACCGAAAACATTGAATTCTTTAGAAAAAAGGCGTCGCGTTGAAGTGTGTGAAACGATGCTTTCCGCCTACCAGGGTGTCATGAAATGCGTTATAACTGGCGATGAGACTTGGATCTATGCTTACGACCCCGAAACAACCAATCAGTCGAGCGAATATCGTGCCAAAAGAGAGCCGAGACCAAAAAAATCGCGCCAAAGTCGCTCAAAAATCAAGGTCTTGTTGACTGTTTTCTTCGATTATCGTGGTGTTGTGCGTTATGAATTCCTTCCAATCGGTCAAACAGTCAACAAGGAATATTATTTAAACGTTATCAAAAATATATATTTATTAGTATAATTCTCTATTATGGCATACTCAACCTTCTTTTACTCTGGTCTTAAAGCCATTAATTGCCGCGAGCGACCAAGCGAGCTTCAGGCAAAAAAGTGCATAACTTACATATGCAGAAACGAAAATGATACATTCTAGCATATAAGTATGTGTAAAACGTATGTGGTTAGAGCGGAAGGAGGTGTGGCTGCCACAATTTAGCTTGCTTGCAACATATTTGCTGAAAGCTAAACCACAGCCACAGCTTAGCAACAGCACCGACATGCAAATACATAATATTTTACAACATTAAAGGCGTACATTTCCTTGCGTGTCGACATGTTTTGTTGGTTAGACGCCCCCGGCGCTCGCATAAAATATTTCCATACACAAGCTTCTATACACATATAAGCCACATATTCACTTACAGCCGTATGAAGCTGAAAATTGCATGTGTGAGAAAATTAATTATTTATTTAGGTGTTAATTTTCTATTTATATAATTAAACTGCCACGCGGGAGGAACAAAAAGAAATTGTGCGAGAGTTGAGTGTTAATTTCAAACGCAGAATTCGCGGAATAGCAACAGGTAGGAAGTAAAAATGCCCTTTCTTTTAGATAAAATAATCTGTTAATTCTATTAAAACAGTTATTTAATCACTTTCGTAATATTGAGTTCAATAATAAATGTGCTTTAGTAGATTAGTTCATCTGAATATTTAGAAAAAATTCACGAATTTGTAGAAAAAATTTCTTTGTTTAATATGTTACACATGAACGTCATTTCCGGTGATCCCTCGGAAAAAAGTTGCTCCTGCGTTGGCAGGATAACTCCTCCGACTTCAAAAACACAATTTCAAGGTAGACAGCGCCTGTAGCCTAGATAGCCTCGAGCAGTCTGAAGGCTGTATCTCCGAAACTTTTATTCTAATCAACTTGAACATATTTAGAGTTGTTGAAGAATTTAACAAGACAAAAAAGATTTTTGGAAACCCATAAAATCATTTAACCCCTTACCGACTTTTCTTGCAGATATAAAATTTTATTCCTTAAAGCCAACATAATTACTTTAGTTCACTAAGTCTACATTTGTTTAAATGAGCTAAGCCTCCCTTACCACATCACAAGATTTGGAGAAAACTGGCACATCCTAGTACAACTCACCACACCTGAGAACAACATGCATTCGTACTTCACCACACAGGATAATACACTACACCATAACATCACGCCTGTACACCACGGCGACGCCACGGCATGCCTCTTTCGATCACTCAGCGGTCCGCTTGCGACTGACCCCCACCACGCTCTCAGAAAATCAGAATAAATTTTCTAAAGTATTCTCACGATTGCGCATACTATCTGCGCTACTAATAATGTTGGAGTGAAGTATTTTAAGGTGCTTATCATCTAATATATGTATATACTAAAGACGTGCTGTCAATACGTGATTGTGGACCTTTCCCCTCTATGGTATCTGTTTTGGATGCATCTACGAGGAGCCAATTTCTGTGGAACGACGTTTAAATAAAATAGTCATATTATCGACTTCGATAAATGCCTTCAAACATTTTTAAATATTTGGAAATGGCAGTTTCAACACTCGGGCAAAGCATGACTATGAGTTAGCTTCCACTCGACAATAAAAGTATTCGAAAATGTTTAACAGGACAGTATTTTTTCTTGGTATAGTGGCGCCATCAGGTGAGCTTAATACTTATCGGACCACCTTCGTGTTCACGGTAATCACTAGAAATAAGATAGTGGTTCCATTTATTGAAGAAAATTGATTGTTATATGTATATTCTGCTCAAAGCTTAATCCTTTAGCAAAATACTTTCGCGGCCATAAGAACATTCAGATTCCGTGTAAGTAAATCACAGGTGAATTCCATTCCATATGGCTAAGAATCTTGGCAAATCTTATATATTAAAAACTTTGCCTTAAAGAGGCGTAATGAGCATTTTCACGGACAGATCAAAGCTCCTACTTACATTGGAGTGGGAGCGAACTGATTTGTCCTTCTGCATTCCAGCACTGTACCCGTGGAGCCGACCCGGTTGGTCACTGGGCGGCTAATTTTCGAATGTGAAGTCTTTGCTGCCTTAAGCAGATCGCAGGATACATTGAACTACCTTCCTCTCAGCAAGATTCATCTTTTCTCAATAGCAGGAGTTCTTTATTGGTATTGTCCAATAGGTAATCATACGATAAGGCTAAATATCTTTTCGGATACGAATTACCAATTAGCTGAACTGTATACTTCATAAGTTGTATGAGGAAAGAGAGAGATAGAAACATCCATGGTCATCCCATAGGCGAATATGGAGGCTTATCTGAAGCTAATATTAGCTACCTCAAGAAATTTTTTATCAGCTCAAAGCGATTCGCTAAATTGCTATGATCCGATGATTTTCTAATCACTATATGGAAAATTTTGGAACTACAGTGGACTGGTGTTCCAAGCTGTCCCAGTAAGATCTGTGTTGGCGATTGCCACAAAATTGACTTTTTTTAAGTCTATCCTAACCATAAGTCGAATTTATTTGAAAGAACTTGAGTTAGAATCATTTTAGATCCTCCCACTTTGAAAAAATTGGTTTGAAAATCTTTGAAAACCTGTATCCTACTCTCACTATTGGTGAAGAATTCAGATAGGCAGAAATGAACGCGAATCGCCTGCTTTATAAGTGTGGTGATATCCTATCTGTCTGTTCGTCTGTCTATATATACCCGAACTAGTTCCTCAGCTTTTGAGGTATCGATCTGAAATATTGCACACGTCTTTTTCTCCTGAAAAAGCCGGTCATTTGTTGGAGAACCATCGATACATGTGACCTGGTCTACGAAAAGGGGGCTTAGGTGTCCAAAAAAAAAAAGAAATTGATTTTTGACACCTAAGCCCCCTTTTCGTAGACCAGGTCACATGTAGAAAACTTTTTTATTTGACCAGATGACTTCACTTATATAGTATTTTCCAAAGCACAACTATAATCTCAGCAGAAATAATTCAGATCGGACTACTCTAGCACATAGCTGACATCCAAACTGACCGATCAAGTTCAGAGATCGTTTGTATATGTAAAGGGTATTGTTAAATGTGTGTGTAACGGAAGTTAAAGTTTTTTCTTGTTTTTCTATCTCTTTACTTGTATAAAGGAAATAACTTTCTTTAAAAATTTACGCGAATAATTTTTACTCATTATCCTTGCGCTGGCAAGTAGTTGTGATTAGTAAAAGTCCGACGTCTTTCTGAATACATTTTAATATGCGGAATAATAAATACATATCTACTTATATATAAATTTACGCTCGCTTATGAAAATATAATAGAATAAAAAGTAAGTGGCAAGTGTTCTTAATCATTATAAGCGTGCATTCATTTATATATAAATCTCTATATATGATTCTGAAGCTGCAGACATCTCCTGTAAGTCAGTCAAGGGAAAATAAATTATTATAAATATATATGTATGTATAAGTATATATCATTTTACAAGGAATGTAAGTATATACTCTTCCCAGCCAACGCTGCAACGTTAACTGGTTTTCATATGGCAGAATCGTGAGATGCGTTGTGAGAAGGTGCGCTGCGCTCGGTATGTTCGAGCATATTTTGCTACTTACACAAGTCTCTTTAAATGCGATAATTTATTATATGCACGTACGCACAGTGACGCGCAGATAGCGGTGCTGCAAATGAACTCAAAGACCAAGTTTCTGCAATTCGTTTCATTTCACCTCCAACCAACAGGCGTACGCGTCACGCGCACACACACATCAGCACATGCAAGTGACGCAAATATTTGCGCAAGTGAAGGTGCATTTGAGCATATTTGCTATGTATATATGTAAGCATGTATGTATGTAAGCTTAAGTGCCAATGCGCAAATATAGCTTTGAGTTTCCATATATGTTTGTATTTATATACAGGTGTTTGTGTGTGTACGTCTGCGTATTATCAACCGCGTTTGCGTGCTTTCATTTGCGCCAAGCAGTCACGTATGGCACATTTTGCAAGCTTGAGCAAATGTTAAGTTCAAGATTTATTGAGATACTTCAGCTGCTTGCTTGCAATTGTTCACACAACCCACCACATACATATGTACATGTAGGTGTAGTTAGAACGGTGTCGGTTGTATTAGTATTGCGTATTGCGGCAGCTTTAAGCTGCTTAGAATTGCGGAGATGAGACTTTGAAAAATTCCTTTCCCGCTTTCTTAACTCAAATTGCAGGGTCTTATAAAACACGCACACATATATATATACATATAAACGTACTATATATGCGTGTGGGTGTGGGTGTGCGCTTCTAAGCACACTTAAGCCGCTATCAATGTTAATGGCTCAGTTTGTTGGCTACATATGTATGTATTAATCGTACATATGTAAGCTAAGCTTCGACAATCTGTTCGCTGGCGTGCAAATTTATTTTAAAATCGTAAAATAATGCACTTTTGAAAAGCGCCTTTGCACTTGCTCTATCCGACCGCTGTGAAGGGCATTTAATGGCCATTAAATCAAGAGATTTACATTGACATCTTTATAGATTAAATGCTTTTTTAAGTGCAGTATTGACAAGAAGGTGGATTAAATGTATTTTTTAATATTTTTAGTTATGAATATTTTTACATATTTCGAAGTAGATAACTGTAATACCTTTTTATCAATGAAAACTTCTTGAATTATTACCCTTTATGCAGACTCAAAGTCGACTGCGCCATGCCTTAGCGTTCTCGATAAATTATCAGTTAAGACAATAGATATATAACTAGTTCGATTCAGATTCCAGGCTCAAACCAATTTTAATAAAAAAATCTATTATAACCAAATTTGAATAATAAAATTATGATCATTCCCTTCTATGACATGATCAATTCTCTGAAACAGTTGCGCAGAAGAATCATCGAAATTATTCAATTTCGAATTTTTTCAACTACCTTTCTATGAAAAGTTGAGCTTGAAATGTTTTTAATATCGAAATTCAAATTTCTATTAATAATTTTTTAATTTCGAAAATAAAATTTTTCGAATTCGAAATTTATGTTATTAGTAATCTGAAAAAAATACAAGTTTTTCACATGGTAATATGCAAATTTTTAATATCATATATTCTGCTTTTTTGTAAAAATATAAAGTTTCGTTTTCCAATTCTTGAACTAAAATTTTTCGATTTTCGAATTTTCAAACTTTCGATTTGAAGTTTTCGAATGGTTACAACTACCAATTTTTCACTTCTACTTTTCTTATAAAAGTGGTTGAGTCTAAATTTCTGAATTACGAAATATATATTTTTTGAATTCGAAATTGATATAATTAGAAATCTTAAAAAAAAATTGAAAGCTGAAACTTATGGGTATTCAAAATTTTAATTAAATAATAATTGATTTATCCAAAATTTTCGAATTGTTACAGCTTCCAATTTTTTGCTTATACGTTTCTGATAAAAATGTTAAGCTTGGAAATTTCTGAGTTACGAAACTTATATTTTTCGAAATTTATGTTATTAGAAATCTTGAAAAATTTTAAATTTTAACGCATGGATATTCGAAAGTATTATATGTTTTTTTCTTTGCTAAATCAAAACAATCCAATAAATTTCAAATCTGATTTTTTCTTTGAATTTTTCGATTTTCAAACTTAATATTTTTCGTAGGTCGAAATTTTTGATTATTTTCAATTTCTTATTAGTTTACTTCTAATTTTCAATTCTGAGCTTAAAAGTATATGAATTTGATAATTATATATTTTAGAGTTCAAAATTGATACAAATATAAATCAGATACCACCTTTCTTTGTTTGTATATAAAATAAATGAGATTTCGTATTTTAATTTTTCGATATCCGTATTTAAAAATTTTTGATTTGCAATTTTTCCAATTTCAGAATATTTAATTTGTTTTAACTTCCAATTTTCACTTCTATTTTTGTTGAGGCTATATCTAAATTTCGAAATTTATATTTTACGAACACTAATATGGAGAATTTCACATTTTTTTTATAAAAAAATAGAAAATTTCGTATTCTAATTTTTTTTCTGAATTTCGCAATTTATGTTGTGGATGCAAAAATATATTTTTAATCTCTGTGAAAAATAATAGTTTTCGTGTTATAATTTCTGACTTGAAAATTTTCGAATTTCGTATGTTAAATGTTATAATTTGAAACTCTTTGAAATTCCATACTATCACTTTTTTATCTTGAATTTTTAATTTATTTTCTGCTGCCAAAATTGGTTTCAGCTCGAATCATTCTGAATTTAGAAATTTTTATTTTTCGAACTCAAAATTAATTTACTTAAATTATTATTAAAATACAAATTTTTCACATACACATATGTAGATAAGCAAAAATGTTATAGTTGTAGAGTTTATAAGTCACATCTACACGATTTCGGATAAGTTTTTCGATTTGAAAATTTTCAATTTTTAATTTTAAAAATTTTAAAATTTCTCAAACATTGAGATTTTGGAATTTGTTGCCTTTACTTTTTTTGTTAAAAGTGGCAGAGCTTGAAACATTTTTAATTTGGAAATCTATATATTTCGATTTCGAAATTGATTTTGAATTTCGAAAAAAAACTTTTTGGCATAAAAATTAATGAATCGGTAAAAGTACATATAAACAATATATATTCTACAACGTTTGTACAGTATTATATGACATGAAGTAAGGTGACCCTCTTCAATTTATTTTCTTGCTTGGCATCTAGTGATCTGATTCCTAAGCCTAATTGAATAAATTCAAATTCAATTTCCAGAAGATATTTGCCCTTAATGTTAGAAACACATACAATATACTGACTTAATATGTTTTGCGTTCGAAACTGTGTCATCATACTTTTATAAATTCTAATACTAATCTACATTTCAGTTAAAAAGTCGACCACAAATACTCTCGCCAGTCTACTTATATACCTGCAAACCCAAATATATAAATAGCAACATACACTTGGGTTTCTACTTTTCGGTGGTTTTGGGAAAAATACATTTTTCACCGCTCTGTCGCCACTTTAAATGCCTTTTTTGCCACACGCCTGCAGCACTCACCACAAAAGTTGCATTTTTCGAAAGCAGCATTTTTCCAGGAAACTTCGGTGCACGCTGAGGTATACCAACATATATACATATGTATGTATATTAGTATATGTTTATATATTGCTAACACCATCTCTACTTTGCATATAAATGAACAATGAAATTTGCATTTGTTGTTTTACGTGTTTCCTTTTGTTTTTTTCTCTCTGCCAACACATTGTTATAGTTTGCCGTTGTCCTTTGGCCACTTTCAGAATTTTACGTACTTTGTTTGCGGCACAGCCTCTAGTGAGTTAACAGTTTGTACATTTTGGTTGACCAAAACCACAAAAGAGACTGCGCACTCTAAACAACTAAGCCGAAGTAGTTAAAAACGCCTAATGGTAGGCAGCAGCAGTACGTTGTTGCATCTTGCCACCACACAAACACAAACACACATACACATACCAATAATTATGCAAGCATGCAATTTGTTACACTCACTCATACACTGCCCGATGTTGCTGTGTATTTTGTTGAATTAGGTCAACAATATTCAGACAAAAAATGCAATGATGAAGTTATGGCTTTCTTCAACAACCACAACAACAGCAAAATACCGTAAGGGACAGTTTTTAATAAAAGCAATACTATTTTGGTAACTACATACAAACGCTTTCATGATATTTAGTGTATGAAATATGAGCTATTTATATGTACAATCGTTATTTTTCGCATGCCGTTAGTTTGATATTTGATAACATTGTGCAATTTCTGCAAACAAAAAATTTAAATTAATGCAAAAAAAAAAAAAATTTTTAATCAAAATATTTTGCAAACCTTTTATGTACACAAGCAAAGTTGCTAAGTTTCAGCAATTTTATATAGAGCACGTTGTGTCACAGTAAGAAATATATGTATGCACTCTGCTCTCTTTCTTGCTTTAGCTGTTTGTGGTCACGTTTCATGTGGTTTCTGTTAAAAAAAAATTAGTATATTAGGAAACTTTCGTTTAAGGTTTTTGATTCTTAACTCAGTTTATTTTAATTTATTTTTACTTTTTCTAAAATTTACAAAGAAAAGCTATCAAGTTTGTGTGCTTGAACTAATAATAATTACTTTTTTTTTTTAATAACGTAAAATCAGTTTTATTTTATTTCATTATATTTGATTTTTTATTGATGTATGTTCAATTTTATTATTTGTGGACTTTTTGATTATTTTATTTTTTTTTATTTTATGGTATTTATAATTTGTTTCACATTATTATTTTAAATTATTTTATTTTATTAATTTTATTTTTTTTTAATTTATATTATTTTATTTAGTAATTTTTTTTAAATTTTATCTTATTTAATTTAACATGATTTTATTTTCTTTTATTATATTATTTTTATTTTTTTTAATTAACTTTTATTTTTAAAAGTTGTAAATTTGTGTTTTAGTTTTTTTTTTTTTAATACTCTTTATTATTTTTTATACATTTTTATTATTATTTATAAAATATTTTACCATTTAATTTTTTAAATATTTATTTTATTTTATTTACTTTTTATATTTTAAACAATTTTTTTTTATTTGTTTCATAAATTTTTTTTTTTGATTTCATATAATTTTATTATTTTTTATGTTTTTATTTATTTTGTTTTATATTTTTAATGTTATATTTAATTTTTTTTTTATTTAATTAAATTTTTTTATTTTATATTTTTTTTTTTTGTATTTAAAATTTCTCAATTTTATTTTAGTCAATTTTTTTATAATGTTATTTTTTTTTATTTTGATGTCAACTTTTCTTATGTAACTAAAATTTTCTAGTTTTTATTTTTTTATTTTTGGAATTTTTACCTTACTTTCCTTTATTGTTTTACTGCATTTTTAATTTTTGGATTTTATTTTATATTATTTTATTTTAAAAATTTTTTTAAATATTATTTATTTATTTACACTTTCTATTTATAATTTTTTTTTTTTTCATTTAATTTAATTATTTTAATTTTTTATAAAATTAAGTTATTTATTTTACAACATCTTTATCTGCGACTTTTTGCCTCGTGTGAAGAATTTTAAATTTTTTCACTCAACATTCCAACAACCAACTTGCAAATACATTATTTTTACAACATAGCGACCCTTTATTTTACCTCTCCTCCATTAGTGAAGGTCCAGTAATATGCTATTAATAAGAGCCCCTCCAGTATGCCATGGCGTATACGTAAAATTAGTAAACCACATAACTCAGCATACTTAATAATTCAAATGCACTTGTGTGCTTGTGTAAGTGCATGTTCGTTGGATGGATGAAATACATGAAGCAAAATGCATAACAGTCAAATTGTCAGGAGTGCAGTAAATTTTGCTTTGTTGCAGGAATATTTATCGGCGCTTTGCGCTTGCATTCCACGCTTGGCTTTGTATGTAGAGCTTTGTACATTTTGATTAAAAATTAATGCCTTGGAATGTAGAAAATTTCACTGTTTAAGCAAATTAAGAGCTTCTTTTGTTCTGATGTGTTCAGTATATTTTTTATGGAGTACTATTTAACTCGAACTCCATTTATTTGCCTACAATCTTAATTATATGCCAATGAGGCAAGCAGCTGTATGCAAAAAAAGGCAAAAAATGATTAATACAATTTTTCTCACTTATAAAATGCTTGAAGTTTCATTTTTTACGATTCTGGAAATATGAGTTTTTCGAACTTCGAATTTTCGAAATTTCTTTCTTCGAGTTTTTAAATTTTGTTGTTTTGTTTTTCAAAAATTTCGTTTAAATTTTCTTCAAGAAAAACATATGCGATGCTATTTTTTCCTTTTTATTTTCGAATTTTCAAAATTCAATCATCTTTTGTATTGAAAGTTCGTTTCAAATAAATATACCAAACGTGGTAACGTTTCAAAAATTTTGTTTTGAAATTTTTCGTTTCGTTTTCTTTTCGTTTCGCTTTCATTTCCACAGCTACAATTTTCCAAATGAAAAGTAATATTTTTGAATCGATCCATATAATGTTTAAACTTTTCACTATCATCTACAACAAATTTCTTGTAATCTTCAACTATTATGTAACAACAAAATTTTTAAAAATTTTTCGAGATTTTTTTTAACTAAACATTTTTTAAAAAATTTCTTTTTTTTAACGAACTCGGAATTTTTTTATTCCAAACTATAACAAAAAATATTTTCCTGCCAAAAGATGTTCAGTGTCTTTTATTTTCCACTTTTTGAATAATAATAATACGTTGAGGAGTAGGTTCAATAAAGTTGTATTTAAAATTTAATACCCACTTAGTCAACCCCTACTAATCACGATTTTATGTTACCGCTGTCTCACAAGCCTTAACCTCACTTCAGTTCCAACTCACTCATACAACCCTCATACTTGAGCTCTTTTAATGCTTCATTTGCTCTTTTTATATTTTATCGATGTTAATAAATTTCCGAAGAGCTATCATATATTTATGCACAGTTTTACATAACCATAATTCTTTTCTAACTATTCGTTTAACCTTAATCACAAAGTGCCAGTGTTGCATATGGGCAACAGGGAAATTTAAGTGGCACTTAAATATAAACGTGACTACATTAGGAAATTACTTGACCAATGGCAATATCATATATACATACATACATACATATATAATATAAGCACACACGAAGTCTTTGTATATACATATGTCAATTTTATTTGTGTGATGGGGTTATACTTTATTTTACGTTTTGATAGCAAAAAGGTTGAGTGGGTTAGTATATTTCATGTAAATGACAGTATACACAAAAGAAATGATAGAAGAATATGGTTCTATGATATAGGTAAATATATGTATCTTTTAGCCTTTAAAAAATTTACTTATTTGAAGAAAATGTACCTATTTTGGTTAAGTGAAGCTTAAAATCTCACTCTGTATGGTATGACACAATGTAGTTGGCAGCACTAGAGATTTATGACTGCAGCATCTATTGACAAAATACGAAAAGTTTTTTCCACTACCCAATATAGTATGTATAAATAGATTATCTGCTTTTTCTACTGTTTTTTATAAGCAAAAGTTTTGAAAGTCACGTATCAAAATTCGCCCATCAAAATGTTCCATAATATGATTTAATATAATTTAAAAGTGCAGTGAAATTCGTAACGCCCAATTATAACTTGTTTTGCTTTGATTAATTCTAAGTCAATTAGATTTTACAGCACAAGATGGCTACAAACGTATTCGTGACAATAGATATTTGAAAAAATACCATCAAACTTATTAAAAAGTCATTAAAAAGTTATGTAATTTGCCACACCACATAAATCAAAATGAGCAATAATCTCGCTTACAATGTATGTTACAATACACAAGTAACTAATAATTTTGCTTAAAAAAAAACTTAAATATGGATATACAATGACAAATAATATAGACTAGAGCTTCACAGACATGTGAATATATATGTACATATTAAAGAAATTTTATAAAATACCAAACTCCTCATGTATGGTTCATTTATAAAGAGAATATTTTTTCAAAAATTTATTAAAAATGCTTATTATCGAACATTTTATTCAAACTGAATCCAAAAAATTATCAAAGATTTTAAGTCATTACACCGTAAATGGTTATTTTTTTGGTGAACAGTTTTGATGAAAAAATTTTAATTGCAAAATATCAACGGCTATGCAAACTGCTTATAAAGTCTGGAAAAATAGTAATTCTGTTTTCAAAACTGCTTCCGTGCTTGTGGTTTCAGTAAAATATTAAACAATGATTTGTTGGAGGATAGTCCACATAGCATAAAATATATTTGGGTAACTGTTTTTGAGAACTCTCTAAATCTCGGTTCTTTTGAGGTACACTTAGATGTTGACAATAAAGTTGCTGTATCAGGTATATTGACAAATAACGATATATCGGAAGAACTTTCGCATATAAATAACGAAAGTGTCGAAAATGATAATGACGCCCAATGAGATGTAATTTTAACTAACATACAAGCCAGAGTGGTAACTCCTCGATTAGAACTTTTTTTCAACACATAATTTCCACAGTAGATTTAACAACCTCATCAGTTTAGAGAAGGAAATACTCGTATATATAATTCAAATTGAATCCTCTAAGATAAAACTATACGTGTTGATATGAAAAAAACGAGCTCAAGTAAAACTAATTTTTTGTGAGAATATCAATAACTTCCGTACTTATTTTACACTTTAAATTATACATTTTTGTTTTGACAAAATATAATTTTACTTTTCCACAGATTCACATTTTATTTTTGCAGGACAGATGTAGTAATGGATTCAGTCTTTTTTTAGAATACTCAAAATATGCGCTTATTACCTCAGCCTCCGCATTTATTTTAGATATTTATTATCATCAGTCTTTCAGAACTCCAGGTTAGCGCGATGTAAGAAATAATATTACTGCAATAATAAAAATAAGACTCCAAAATTTTTTTATCGGCAACAACCAAAAATTATATTTCATAGCACTGTGGTGCTTTGAGCAATGCCAAATTTTCGCATGTTTTGATATTATACTTATTAGTTATTAAGTTAGGTATGCTTGAAATATTATATAGTTGATCCAAGACATATAACAAGAACTTCATCCAAAATAGATGTCAGCCGTACCGCAAATTTTTGTATTTTTTTTTTGGTTTTTTTTTTTTTTTGTAGAAAACACGAAGACGTAGTATGTGATATAACCAATAAAGTGCAAAGTGCTAGGGCGTATGATGAACATTAAATGTATTAAAGTTTCGAATCATCATATATATATATTCTGCTTTAGAAAATATGTGTAACATAAAATTAAGGAGCGTGGGTTTTGATAAAATAAACAAATTCTTAATAACGTAGCTTAAGAATACACAAAGATCTTGAGAATGAACAAAAGCTGAAACTTTCTAGTTTACAATAACGGAGTTTTCAATAAGAACGCTACAAAATCTCGAGAACGTGAAAGTACATTCGATGTCATTATGTATGGAACTCGGTTTCTATTGCATGGCCACCACGCACACGCTTGCAGAAGTCCAGACGCTGAACCCAATTTTTGGCGGTTTTCAAGCATAAATCGGCCGATACTGCTGTAAATTCCCGTTCGATATTCGTACGAAGTTCATCAATCGTCGCTGGTTTGTTCGCATAGAGAAACTGATTTCGACATTACGGGCACTTCCTTGTCTCACTGGCACGGGAACATTTTGTACTGTGGATTAAAATTTTTCCACTCCATTTTCCACGCTCAATTGTTGATCCGAGCGATCGATTATGACGACTATTAATTGGACGTAGCGTTCTAAAAGTTGAGGCCACTGACTCCGAATATGGGTGGTAAATTTTAATAAATTTGACACGTTGTTGGATCGAATGATGAAATGGCAAACATTACGGAAGAGAAATGTCAAAAGAGCGGGAAAAACTAAGGCGTCGTTTTCTGTTCCTATTAGTCTATTTTTGTCCCTATGGAAAAATTTGTTATTTTCAATACTTTCTAAAAAATATAAATAAAGATCTGGAAAGATAGAGTAGTCGTGTCATTATGAAAAAATATTAGTAAATATTATTTTATCAAATATTATTTTTTTAACATCGTTTCTTTAATGAATTTTCATGAACAAATGTGGTAGTTGGCCAACTTTTTCCAGTAACAGATTTATCTAAAGATATTATCACTTTATTATGAGCTGCCTATACGTCATATCTGCTTTTGATATCCCCACGGTAGTCATAGTTATACAGAATGGTTTTGAGCACAACCTTCAGTTCAGACAAAATCCGAAAAGGCCGCTTCGAACCATTCGATACCAAACGACGTTTTAAACAGGGTGATTCCTTCTAATGCGCCTGAAAGAAGCGCTTATCTGAACCGCAAATAATCCGGAAAGACAATGGTGCTGGAGTAAGCAGATCATATTGACGTCATAGGCTTTAACAAAGCAGCTTTTTCAAATCAAAATAAAATAGCGTTTGAAGAAGAAGACGTGGTCATAGTGCACACAGGCAAGAAAAAGCATCTGAAAGCCATACAGAAAGATTCATTTTTGACAGCTATAAATTTAAAAAAGCGAAAAACTTTGACTAATTCAGAACAATAGGTAGGATGATAGGAAATTGAGAAAGACCTTCTTCTCTCGACCAACAACATCTATACTCTATAAGCTGTCCTATTATATTGCGCAAATATACAAAGTTTAACCTACCGAGATGAAAAAGCACGAGAGAACTATTCTCGTCCAGCCATTTGCAGCTGTCCAGGTGAGCAATGATTACCGAAGAAGGTATAGCCAAATGCGGTATGAGTGCCACCGTGACAGGCAGTGATATAAAAATCGTAAAAGGTGAACCGATGCCGTACGCATGGAACGTGCTGCTCCAGTCATACGCTCTTTCGGTTCAAGACCCATGCGTGGGCGATGAGAAGAAGTGTACTCGCCCATCCATTAGAAGAACCAAATGCATATAGAGCAGCCTGCACCTGGCATGTAAAAATTTGGTGCGCTCGGCACTGACTCACGCGCGACCGCAGTGGCAAAGGGCTTTGAATTAACAAATATATAAAAAATAATAATAAATGTTAGAATTATAAATATTTTTTTTAAGGAAGTTAAGACCGACGCTCTTTCACAACATTACGCTTCTAAGGATGCTCCGAATACAGCAATCGTTCATTGTGTGCATAACTCCTCCTACAATGCAGCTATTAATAAAGCTAATTTTTATTACGACTAAACATTTTCAGCCACACTCCTAACCAAAACTTATAGTTTTCCAGCAAGTAATGATACCACTTTTTCTTAGAGCAATAATTGGAACACAGCAAAAATCGAAATAATTTCAACAGAATTTCAATGATCACCAGTCGAACACCAAATAAGCCAATAGCAATGCTGCTAAAGCAAATACAAACTGTAATAAGCGGACACACTCGCCGTAAAGCTAAATTTTTTTAAATACAAAAGTATGCAAATAGTAAGATTATGTAAATGCGGAGTAGCAAAGGGTCTCAAAACATATTTGCAACTCTCACAGCGCCCCTACATACCTACTTACACAAATACACACACACACACACACACACATGTATGATTATGCACCGATACGTAATGCAAACGCGCCACTTATTTATTGGTGTTTTTGCAATAATGCGCGGAAATATGTTTTGCAACACTCAATATTGTGATGTAACCGCATCAATATATAAATATGCATATAAGTGTGCGTGAAAAAATACAGTGGTGCGGTTAAAACAAGCTCAATGAAAATATGATATGTAAAACATGCAAATAAAGCGCTGGAAAAAAGCTTGTTGTCCGTATTAACTGATAAAAATATATAAATATGTATGTACAAGTGTACGCATATACGATATATATAATATTTTGTGTGTATTATCGTGTATATGTGCGACAGTGCACGCTACGCTCCGCTGTATTGATGAGCATCATTTAATATTTATGAATTGCTGCGTTTGCGTCAGTTGACTGCGTTCAAAAGGATCGCAATTTCGGCTGGCATGAGGAGCAAAAACGGCATATTTATATTTTTTCTCAAACAACTTTTTCACCACACACAGCTGCGCGTCGAACTTTTGCCATTTCATGCATTGCTTGTTACGCATTTTTGCTGCTGTTTTACAATTTCTGCTCTTTTTGCTTTTGTTGCCTTCGCTGTTTGATTTTAAGTCCAGAAAACACATACACATACAGGAACATACACACAGTTACACTTTTATATATATTATATGTATGCACTGACACTAACACACGCCTAGTGCTGCGCTGAAGCATGGCATATTTCTGCTGCTATTTCATTTTTCATAAATAATTTATTTAATTCAAATTTATGCATATTTGCTGCCTTTTAAGAAATCGAAACGAAAGGGATGTAAATACACACTATGAAAATGTGGAAAATGCTCTCAAATGTATTTTGCAAATTTCAAGGGCTTTCGAATTCACTTGATTGGCTGTGAGCATCATATGATTGGAATAAGTGGGGAAGAAAAGAGTTTGGCAATTCAAAGAGCGCAGGCAGCAGCGGGCATTCATGCTATACATACTAGACTATTGCGGAGCAAAGCGTTCATGTGGGTGACTTCTTCAAACTATTTTTTGTCGTACGTGTTTGAGGTTTACAGTTGCTTTCAAAATAAATAACAAAAAAAATTTGCTGACCCTAAATTTTCTGTCAATTTGCAATAAGCAGTAGACTGTTTGTGAAATTTTGATTGATTTGCATATGAAGTGAATCTTTTAGATTTGAAAGGCATTTTCTAGAATCAATTCCACTCCTACATAAGTTATACATTGCGCATACGTAACTATTACGATTCTTTCTGAAGTTTAGGTGATTAGATTGTATGATATGACAAAGTTTGCTAAATATGTACCTAATTGTAAAATTTAAGACTATATCAAAACTCCATATAACTTCTTCCCTCCAGGGAGGGAAACCACGGTCGAAAGGAAATTAAGAACTTAATGGCTACTCAACAAGCTTTTGAAATATATGATTAAATATGTTTGTACTTGCATGCAGTCAATAAAAGTAATTATGGAAGGAAATTTTTAAATCTTGTGTTTATAGCCAGTGTTGCTATTGGATTTTGACAAATTCCTGAAGAGGATCTGATATTATTATCTGAACATCAAGGCAAAAGATTCTTATTTCCTCAATTTCTTTAGAAATAAAATTTTATTTTTGTTCAATCATAGGCTGAAGATTGATTTAATCTGAAATTTTTATGTAAATTTTGAATTTTTTTTATAATTTTTAATAGCAAATGATGCATTTGGATTTGAAAATTTATAAACACTAAAATCACTCAAATCATTTATAAAACACACACTCTTAACTATTTTGAAGACATATTGAATAATGGTGTATTTTCTCCGTTAACATCTTGCGCTCTAGCACTGGACTTATGGATCTTGCAAGCACTTGGAAAGCGTTGGTCGATCACCAGCCTCTGTGCAACTGCTAGGACCTTCTTGTCTTAGTAAAGTTTTTTTTAAAACATTGGATTACAAACTGTAAAAGTTGTATGAAAGAAGTTGAGATGGAAAAATCCAGGTACTTTCTGTTCTATTGTAAAGCCTTTGCAAAATCGAGGTTGAAACATATAGACAGTCATACCATCAGCAAATCAGCAGACATACCAAAAACTAATATCGGCCGGCTAAACAAATTTTTCATCGATTGAAGTAGTTTCGATTATGAGAGTTTTCACGATCATTTTTGTAGGAGCTCGAGGTACCAAAACGGACCGGCTTAAGAGCTGTCCAAGTGAAATCCCCTATTTTAGGATCCACAATTTAACCTAAACCTATCTACAGATAAAAAAAAGTAAAAATATAGACATGCATTTTTTATTATTGGAATTGTATAAAGAAAGTATTAACACAAAAAAGAGCATAAAACAAAAATCTTAGATTAAGACAACACTATTCATAATAATAACTATTCAAAATCATAAATATGAAGAGTAAACTGAAAATTATTTTGAGCAAAAGTTTACTATCTTTTGTTAAGTTATTTGATGAACCTCTGACAGTAATCTGCATGAAGACACATAAAAAAAATTTAAAAAATACAAAAGTATAAAAATATTTGCCTTTCCATATTTTGAATTTGACTTTAATGCTTTAAACCATCTTAACCCCAACTTTTACGCTTGCAAATGGAATCGTTCGTCTTTCATGCTTGCAATAATGTTTCCATTTCAAATATTACCCTTTAAACTGCATACACGTAAATTCTGTTACACAATGCGGTGCTTATATAAGTGTGAAGGCATGAATACACACAAAGCGACAATATAATATACCATCTATACATATTATACTACAAATGCATGCAAATATTTTGCAGCTTATCACAAGTTATCCCCTTAATAATAACACAATAGCAAAAATCGCCAGTCGGACGATAAACCCTGCTCTGTTGCGCAATACATTTGAATACTTTCATGTTCGAACACACCAACACATGAAGGGATTTTGTATAACGTTGCTAGCTGAATATGAAGTGTGAGGCATTTGAGATTTAAAGTAGCTGCTTAATATTCCAATACGAGAGGGTAAGCATGTATTGGAAGCAGAAATATACTTATAGAGTGGTATTAACTGGAGTAGCTCAAAATGTTGCCAGAGAGTGTTAGATAATCATATTTTAAAAGGAATTCCCATGTGTTGGTTCAAAAAATTGGTAAAAAATATACAAATCAATAATTCTTTTTTTGTGGTAAAGGATATTTTTTTATATATTTCGTATAATCTAGAGATAAGTAAAAGCATCGAACTAAAGCATAATTCAAATTAGATTTCAACAGAGTTTGAAAAATTTACATTATTTTGGTAGTTAGATCAGCCAGTTTCCAAATCGATTCTTTATAATAAAGTCATCATCAGTTTATGGTATTTGGCTTGATTTTGTGTGTAGTCGCGTCTTAGTGAATATGTTACTTGAGAAGAAATATATTGAAGCGTTTAATGATAGAACATACTCAGAATAGATGCTGGAAAGCGAACCACAGTGGCACGGCTCCATACATTTCTTGGAAAAAAATAGAAGGAGTGGTCGTACAACAATGAAACTTTGCAGAAACACTTCTCTGAACTAAATTAAGAAATTTTGAAAAAATCTTGGAAAACCGCCCACTGCCACACCCACCTCCCATATAACTGCAATTGCCAAAATTTTTATTTTTGGACCTAGGGACTTGAAATTCGGGACACTTCTTAATTGAGTTCTCCTGATGAAAAAAAATTAAACTTAAACGCAAAGTGACGTTATTTATACCTTTACCTTGATAAAAAATCCAATATAATGTGCAATGTTTTAATTGAATATGTAACAGGCGAAAAATTGTGTCAGTTTTTATTTGTAATATTATGCAAGCACCATATCTTTAACAATGGGATCTAGTTCTAAGGAAATTTTGTTCGAATGACGCCTTAAGCTACTTATGTAAGGATACGAAGTTATAAGAAGTCTGTTGAAGACATCAGTATTAAAATCGATGTTACTAAAAGGTACGGTAATTGGCGGTTGTTTTTTTTTTTTTTTAATTGAAAGTACAGACTCGGAACTTTCATTTTTTTTTCTAGTAAGAGGGCTAAGCAAGGCAAAGCACATAAAGTTTTTTTCCATCAAAAAATGAAAAGTTGATATTTTTTAGAATAATTTTTGAAAAATTATAAAAATTAGCTTACTTTGCCAATTTAATAAATTTTTATTTTATAAACAAGTCGGTGCTATATTTTCACTAAAACATAAAAGAAAAGCCATAGCTATAAACTTACACACAAAAAAAATTCATTATTTGGACAATAATTTTAATCTGATTTTATTGACTAACTTTCCATTGTATTGCTCAATAATTTATGCCGAAGTTGATGACGATATTTCGTCATATAAACTGGCTTTCCAAACAAGCACTTGATTCCGAGCGCACAATTTCTATGGCAGCTACATATATGCTAAGGTGCTCCAATATTGGCCGTTTAAAAAAATGAGCTGCTTCTTGATGAGAAAAGGGATGAGTGTAAGGTCTGAGGTTCATATTTCAAAAACTGAGAAATAAGCTCGTGCATACTCGCTCGTCATTCTGATCATATACATACAAGTATATATCGTCACCTGAAATGCAAAATAACGTAACAACATTTTCGGAAATTTACAGTGGCATGAATTAAACACGAAATAAAATGGAACATGAGTGAAACAAAATTTTAATATTGGTTAAAACTGGTTTATATTTGTCCTCAGAACCAGAAAATGTTGAAAATTCGTAATATTATGTATGTAATTTGAAGTAGTGAAGCGCAATCAATAAGACACTCAGTTTCGAATTTTTTGATGATACGTTATTTTGCATTTCATACCGCAAGACTTTTTTGACAAACCATTATTAAAATCGCTGATTGTATTTAATGTATTTCAGACAGACAATCGTATTCCAAACACAATTTGATGTGATATTTGGCACAAATGTCACGGAGAGTCATACGTATCAAGCGAGAAAAAAAATATTTCAACGAATGGATTTTCCCCGCAGTATTAGTATATTTCATAGAATTTCTGACGTTTTGGGTGTTACAATCGTCGTTCCCTGTTGAGGGTTTAAAACATTAACTTCAAAATATTTAAATATATTTTAATTGCCCTTCATTACGTGCCTCATTTCTCTATCTATTCTGAGGTACAGAAAAAGTATGCAGAGTATTATGAGCTTGAACTGTTCCTAAAGGAGCTATAAACCACACCTACAACCAGCAATTTTACAGAAACATACGCTGATCCAACTAAATACACTGCCATTATAAAATGTTTGAAAGCCCATTGAAAGCTTTTACACGGCAACTTTTCAACTTCACTACTTGTCGGCCATGACCGGGGCTAAAAAGTTATTGTAAATTGTTAAAATCAAAATTGATCTCTGCAACACCACCAACACACCTCCGCACACTTTACAAACCAGTGGTAATGAAAGAAAGATCTTTGGCAATGGGCAAGATGTGTGTGCGTGCATGTGTGTGTGTGGCTATCTTGAGGAAATTTTCACACCTGTCACCGACACAAAACCCGACTTATATTGTACAACAAAAGGCAACTGCATGCGCTGGCATTCATGGTTTATTGCTAATGTTGCATCTTTGCCAACTTTTCTCACACACCAACACACACACGCACACACACAGCTGGCACAGCCTGCAGGCTGTCCTTTCACTAAATTTCTCAACATGATGCAACCTTTAACATTAACTTAGTGTTTCAATATCTGCTTTCTCTTGTGTTCTTTTCGTCTTCTGCTTTGTGTGTGTTTTGAAGCTGCCAACTTTGCTGAACAACTCTTGCCGGTGTTCACCGGTGTTTGCCAGTGTGTTGTGTTTGCCTTGCCGCTCACCTTTGGCCTCTGGTTGATGGTAAAACTTTTTCACTTAACGTGGCTCATAAATTGATTTCTCCTCTTTAACGAACTTTAACATTCTTCAGATGAAATTATGGTGCGAACACCAACACGCTCGCACACACACACACATACACGCATATACACACGCACACTTATTTAATATAAAATATTATACAGTGGTGGTCACGAAAATGAGTACAGCGCACAGTTAGCCACATAAATTACTGCCTACGGGCATTAAACTTCATCCACATACACATATACACCCACAACACACATCCCCATACACTCATATACACACACATACTCAAGCACTCACAAAGTTCTTCTTGTAATTATTGTCTTGGCAGGCAAGAGTTGAGCACAGAGTTGACGTGGCAAAACATTTGTGGCTGCAATGTGGCAAACTGATTGGCAACGTCAACTCGACGGCACTCAAAGTGTAGGCAACTAACCGTAAAAAAGGTTAAAATGTGCAATATGCCAGTTATGCAGCTGAGACTTGTTGCAACACTGCCAATGCCGCGTGCAAAAACACTTGCAGCAACAACAAAGAAATGTGCAAAAGTCAAGTTGTTTGTGTTTTCGTTTCTTTTTTGTGCAAAATTCCTTTCATTATTGTTTTTAATGCCGGCAGCCATGTTTGTTATGCTCATTTCATGCTTCTTGGCAGCTTCTTTAGTCCGTAAATTTCCATCTTTCTTATTTCGCTTAGAGAAAATGCAATAATTCTGATTGCAGTTGCTGTTGGTGTCGCTATTTGTTGTTGTCATATTAAAAATATCAGATTAGCAAATCAGTTTTATGCATTGCGGCCTTTGTGTGTATATGTGCGTGTAAATAAAACGCAGAGTTATTTTCGTAATTAAAAAGCAAACTGATAGACGATGAAAATTGTGTCCAAGAGTAAGTTTCACTTCTTATTTTTCTTCAGCTTTACTTTAATCTTAACTATTTCTGAAACAAGTAGCAGAAGAACATTTGATAGAAGACAAACAAGGCAAAATCAGCTTTCCGGTTATACTAGATTTCTAGTCTTCCATATATATGCGCGCTACGTAAAATATGAACAAACTCGTGGTTAAGCATATTAAGTATTATATATATTTTTGTTTTACTTAGACTCCGTTTAAGCGTCTGTAAATACAAAATCTTCCAAATATATGAAACATGATCAAATTTAATTGAAACTGAAAAGCATTTTAACTGCTCACGCAGTCCAAATCGATACCATTTTTCAATGAAGTGAAGTCATCAAAAACCTCATCCGTGGCTTTCATTCACCACTATTAATATCGATAACCTCATAAACGTTAAGAAACAGTGTTTGCAAACTGTTCATCGTTTGAAGACTTTTTGATCAATGTTTTGAATGTAAGTGCGTCAAAGCCGGGGAAAAAGACCTTTGAAAACCGATTTCGAGTGGAGGTTGCACAAGTGATACTTGACAAAGTAAATGAGCATCTTTCATTCCTCAACACTGCTGATAAGACGTGGTTTTATAAATGTGACGCCGAAACTGTCCAGGAATCTAGGAATCTCTGTTGCCCCAAACATGACTCGTAAACGAAAACACCAAAATTCACCAAAGACACTGAAGATCATATTAGGTTGTCAAATACGTCCACCTTTTTGTCTTTTGAATTTCGCGGCTATGCATAAAGCGCTACAGAGCTCGTATCTTGCAATATTACACATCTTTGAAAGGCCTTAACATAACCTACAAACCGACGCCGTGCATGATTAGTTTGAATATTGTAGTTATAGACCTGTAAACATGGAGTTCACTAATGCCACACTAATTCCAATTTGTTTGAGTGATTACTCGGAGAAAAATACCATGAGCGCTTACAGCTTTAGCAATTAATTTTCCTTACTGCTTGCTCTGTTCATCTTAGTCAAAGTTACTCCAGTTGTGCATCTCAAGTGCAGGCAATTCACTATGCACTTGCTCTTTCCGTTCGATGCATGGGCGCCCTTGCTTCCATTGTCTCCCTACAGTTCATCCAATTCGTGGTCCGTGATTCCAAAATTACGCCTATTGGCAAAAGTTAGTCTGCGCTTGATCTTCCTACATAGATTACTGGTGTAGTTCATACTAGTAGCAAGTTTAACTAATTTCTTAAAATTTTTAAAATTATAGCTACTAACGGAGACATAGTACCCAAGACGTGAGAAATTTTGATATGTAACTTTCAGGTACTTTGTGTTGCCTTCTTTCTCCGCAATACCAATCCTTTTGACTTCTAGGCTTGAAAAGGCTAAGCTGACGTCTCTGTTGTTAAGGCTTACGATGACAATATCATCTGCGTACCCAAGTACTATTCTATTTTTCGAGTAGACAGTGCCGTTGTGGTTCATATTAATGGCACACATGACTTTTTCTAGCATTCTAGTGAGGTAATCACAATGTCTAAAACTTCATCTGATATCGAACGGCTATGAGACGATCTTCCTGATTTTGATGGTGCTGATAATTGTACTAAACGTTACGCTGCATAACCGTAAGAGTTGCGCAAGGATACAAAATTCAAACGTGGCCTACAATACGCAGCTCCTACCAGTGCGACTAAGACGACTCTGAAATCGATAAAAAGGTGCGGGGTGTCAATCTGTTTATCAAGGGGCTTCTCCAAACATTTGACTTTTATTATGGAAATCTTATCTATGGTGGATTTTATATGCCTAAAGCAACAATGATCAGGCTTAAACAGTTTATTTAAAATGTGCTTAAGTTTTTTACACAACACTGTCGAAAGAACTTTACAAGCTATGTTAAGAAGTCTGATACTCCGGTAATTAACATATAAGCTAGGATCTATGTACGTTTTTGTGGATAGACCAGAGTATACTCATATTCCAATCATTGGAACTTAGGAACTGGAACATGCGTCTTTCCAGCTCCTTGTCACCAGCTTTAAACATCTCAGCCGGTAACCCAAAGACCCCTGCGGCTTTGTTGTTCTTTAACCATCTTAAGCCGCCTTAAGCTGTTTTCGCTTAGTGTTGGTCGAGTGGCAAGAGGACAATGCTGTCGCGTTGGATTATTGGCACTAATTACACCATTAAACAGTTTTGGGAAGTATTGTACTACGTGTGTCTGCTGAGTTCTGTGTATAGTTCTCCATAAAATGGAATATCTGTTTTGGATATGATCGAACATCGTATTTTGGCAGGCCAAAACAGATAATATTTCTAGGGTAATTTTTTTTTTCAAGGTTTCATCACAGGAGAAGACTGGAAACACTGCAGCAGGAAGGCAACTTGAAAAATCACATGTAGCACGTAAAATATGAATTTTTCTTCATCAATTTTATTGAGAATTCGGAGAATAGCATCTTTAAAATAACACTTTGTTTTGTTTTTTCATATGTTTAAGAGATGTTGACTAACCAGCAGCTCATTTTACCTTGTACAGACAATGTCATTACCCATTCTACAAGAAATTAAATAACATGATTGATGACTGCCATTTGCAAATTCTACAAATGGAAATGTTTAAAAAAAAGTCAGAGAACTCACTAATAAGAATGATGATTTCGAATGATGACATTATTCTCCAACACTATCAATGTGAGTGCTCATAAAAAATTTTAGCTTTTCATTTTTTGTTGACATATTGCAGTTTAAAAATTTAGAATGTTGACAAATGATGTGAAATAACGCAGGAAAATTCCTGACTTTATGATGACAAGCTTAAGTAGTTGTGCGTTGGGGTGTGTGTGCGTTTGTGAGTGATGAACTCATCTCGCGAGTAAATGAGCATATAAAGTTTTCAAGAAACGCGTGGGAAATCGAATTTTCTGTGTGTGTGTGTTTTAATATGTGCATATGGGTGTGTGTGCATTCAATGTGTCATAACTTTTATGCAGGTTAACTTATGCGCTAGTGAAAGCTGTTCAACGCACTTTTTATTTTTGTTGCAACAAAACTATTTTTTAAATACTTGCCACCCGCTGCCATTCACTTCGCACCGCACTAGTAGCTGCATTTGTATTAGTGTATGCATATGTGAGCAGCGCACCGAGTAGCTAAGAAATTTCATTACGCTGAGTGCCTGGCAAATGCAGTAATGAAGTCAAAGTTCAGCTAAAGTTGATGTGTTGCAACAGCGCGTTGCATAACCATTGGCGATATTTCCTTTGCAGTTTTCCCGTTACGCATACGTTGTCATTCATTTGAGGTAAGTGCTGCGCGAAGTGATAAGAGTTTTAGCGGGGTTACACATATAGGTTTTTGAACATACATGTACATACTTATGATAGGGTGGTTCAAAAAGAAAATATTTTTTTTTCACTTTATTTCCGGCAAAATTGATTTGTAACTTTTGAACTGTGAGGTTTATGAAAAAATTTTTTGGAGACCAGTTTAGTAGTGAGTTCGATTTCGTACAAACATAAGAGACGAGGTATTTTTTTGAATAAAAAATTCTGAGTCATGAACTGCGATACAGAAGAAGACTTTACTATTAATATTAAGAGTTCACACTTGGAGAAAATTTTTTTAAATGTAACAAATAATATTTTTTTTTAACCATCATAAAGCAAGTGATTCTTAGAGAGGTCTACTGACAAATTTTTTAAAATGAAAAAATTAACCAAAAATAATTTTTTTTTTTTACCACCCTAATGTATATGGTTAGATAAGAGTGTAATGAATTCTCAGCACTTTTGCTCGTTAAAGCAAAATTAAAAAACACCGTTAAATCTTAATAATGGTATGTACATAGTTAATTGTATAAAAAAAAACAAGAAAAAACGTTAACTTCGCTTGCACCGAAGCTAAATACCCTTCACAGGTGCATTTCTGTTAGTAACTAAGTGTCCAGTTTGTATGGAAGCTATATGCTATAGTTAACCGATCTGAACAATTTCTTCGGAGATTACATTGTTGCCTTAGAAAATAATATATACCAAATTTGTCCATACAAGAACTTGATTCCGATCGTTCAGTTTGTATGGTAGCTATATGTTATAGTTAACCGATCTGAAAAATTTCTTTGGAAATTACATTGTTGCCTTAGAAAATAGTCTATACCAAATTTCGTGAATATATCTTGTCAAATGTGAAAGTTGTCCATACAAGAACTTGATTCCGATCGCTCAGTTTGTATGGTAGCTATATGTTATAGTTAACCGATCTGAAAAATTTCTTTGGAAATTACATTGTTGCCTTAGAAAATAATATATACCAAATTTCTTGAATATATCTTGTCAAATGTGAAAGTTTTCTATACAAGAACTTGATTCCGATCGTTCAGTGTGTATGGTAGCTATATGTTATAGTTAACCGATCTAAAAAATTTCTTTGGAAATTACATTGTTGCTTTAGAAAATAATATATACCAAATTTCTTGAATATATCTTGTCAAATGTGAAAGTTGTCCATACAAGAACTTGATTCCGATCGCTCAGTTTGTATGGTAGCTATATGCTATAGTTAACCGATCTGAAAAATTTTCTCGGATATTACATTTTTGCCTTAGCAAATAATCTATACCAAATTTGGTGAAGATACATTGTCAAATGCGAAAGTTTTCCATATGAGAACTTGATTCCGATCGTTCATCAGTTTATATGGCAGATATATGTTATAGTGGTCCGATATCGGCCGTTCCGACAAATGAGCAGCTTCTTGAAGAGAAAATGACGTTTGCAAAATTTCAAAAGGACATCTTAAAAGCTGAGAGACTAGTTCGTATATATGTATACAGACAGACGGACAGACAGACGGAGGTGGCTAAATCGACTCAGCTCAACATACTGATCATTTATATATATACTTTATAGAGTCTCCGACGCTTCCTTCTGGGTGTTACAAACATCGCGACAAACTTAATATACCCTGTTCAGGGTATAAAAATTTTGAGATACTTTTGTTAGGAAATTCAGTTGTTTACAAATATAAAAAATGAGATATTTTTTCTCAAAAATAAGGATAAGGAACTGAAAATGAGAGGACATTAATATAAAAAGCACATATTAGATTTTTTTTTACCCACCCTAATAATGTTTCTTGGAGGTGTATAATAACAAAATTTTCTGAGTATAAAGAAAAAAAAGATTTTTATGTGTAAAAAATAATATATCAATTTTTGTAACCCACCCTAATAATGCTTCTGGGGTGTCTACTAACAAATTTTTCTGAGTATAAAGGAAAAAAAACAAAAAAAAAATTTTTTTTTTTGACCACCCTAATGCATATCTTTGCAAATGAATGCGAGTATAAAGAATCCGTTGCACTTTTCCTCATTTTTTAGGAGTATAAAATGAAAACAAACATAAAATTTTAAACCACCCTAACGCATGTCTTTGCAAATGATCGCGAGTGTAATGACGCCTTTGCGCTTTTTCTCATTAGAGAAGCATCGAAAAAAGCACCATTGAATGTTAGTAGCACTTAAAAACGAAAAGTAACTGTTTAGCACAAATACCGTTATATGCGATATAACTATATGTATGAGGGAATTTATGCACATTTTAACATTACAACTACTTTCTTCCTCTCACCTCACCTTTCAGCTGCTTAGGCGCTTCAGCGCCACTTCGCTTACTTCACTCACCCACTCATTCTTGCACATTGACTTTGAAGTGAGCGGGCACTTTCACAAGTTTTGCTCATTTCGCCATGTAAATATGTATGTTTAGCCGAAATTTCATAATTTTTTCCGGTTGTTGGCTTCAAATACGCTTCTTCGTTACACTACGCTATATGCAACGTCTATGAAATCAAAAAAATAAAATAAAATAAAAGAAATACTCAAAGCGATGCCAGTGCACCCTTTCACCCCGCTGCATGGCTTTCGAAGCGGAAATAATTTTATTATTTTAATACAATTTAAAGCGCTTCTTCAGCTTGTTGAGCGTGCACGGTCCAGCGAGCGCTCAACATGGCGCTCACAGCTGCCGTTGCAACTGCTGTTGTTGTTGCTGCTGCTGCTGCGCTGTCTCACTTGCAGACGCTTTATGCTTTGCAACAGCTGTCTTTGCCAGGCTGACTCACTTTCCGCCTGCTTAACTCGTCAGTCCTTTAGCTTTTCTACCAAGCAGCCAGCTTAATTTAGTTTTTGTTGCTTTTGTTTCGGCTGCGTCTTATGCAACATAATGTTGCAGCTGCAACTGCTTTTGACTTTGATTTGGATTTTTTCACAAGCATTAATACTATCATAACCGTAGCGCAGATAGTCAGGCAGATGGAGCACAAGCTGCTGCTGCACGACCTCGCGTCTCCTTCTATTTACTTCCTTGAGATTATATATTATATACTAAAGCAGCAGCAAATATGAAAATGAAAATCAGCATAACCTGCCATTTTGTTTTTGATGGAATTAAGTATATTCCATTATGTGGCATGTCGTACTCTGCGTTAGAGGCAATTTCGAAAATGTGACAGATTTCGGAAATGTTATTTTCTATCTAATAATTCATAGCCTAAGCAAGTCTTAACTTCTTTTAGGCTTAGATTTTCTTTAACATGCTTCTGTTCAGATCGTCGTATTAACTGTACATGGGTTTCCCAATGTTGATCACGTTTTCGAATGTTAGCCTTACACCATTCTTGACAATCTCCTTCGCTATTACACTGCACTCGATGCGTTTGTGACCTGGCACCCGGTAGAAGTGCTTCTTGCTTCTGGTAACTTTTCCCACTGCCACCCTGCATCTCAAGACTCTTCTGGCCGATATGCGACACGAGATTACTGCCTTGATTCCTACTTGACTACCTACGTAAATGTTGACTCTAGAATTGCATGCGGGTGCATTAGAGGCCAGCTCCGCGGCTTTCGCAAAAGCAAAGACCTCAGCTTGAAATATACTACAGTGGTCCGGCAACTTAAAAGGTTGCCTTAAGCCTAACTCTTGGCAGTAAATTCCCGCATCAACTACATAGTACTTTTTCGAGCCATCCGTATAGAAGTTTAACATATCTTTACGCCAGCCGTTTTCTCCTATGTTCACTTTTAACCTTCTTTCCCAGTTGATAAGTACTATCATGTAGTCGACGTTTGCCCAACCGCCATTATCCACCTAGCTATGCTGGAAGATTCTATACATAAATTCTCCTCCAACCAGTAGCCATCCCACCGATTTTGCTGCGCAGGTTTTTAGAGAGGAGGTTTATGGGTGGCAGGTTTAGTACCAGTTCTAGAGCTATTGTTAAAGTTGTTCTTAAAGCTCCCGTTATGCACACCGGTAAGTGGATTTCCGTAAACCTTTCCACCATACTACTACACCGTAGACCAGAATTGGCCTTATAATAGCTATAAAATACCAGTGCATAAGAGAGGGAACTCTCACTCACTCTTTCTTCGTTGTTGTGCTTCCACAGCAGATTGCTAACCAAGACAATCCAAGGTACTTTCTGCGTACTTTGAGAGAGAGTTGTTTCGCATTTATCGAAGGGAACCTCCATAAAAACATTTTGTGCTTTTTTGTGAACACAAGCATTTTCGTTTTCTCCGCGTTCAAACCCAGACCCGCCATCGATGCCCAATTTTATACTGTATTGAAAGTGGTGGTCATTACACTGCTAATAGTCTGTAAACACCTCCCGTTATTAAGATGTCGTTCCTTAGCAGTTTATGCACCAATAATGTCCATAGAAGCGAAGCTAGTACTCCACATTTCGGAGTTCTTCGACAGACTTCCTTGGTCATTTTAGCATCGCTTCATTTTGCTCTCATCCTTATAGAGATCAAAAGGCTTGACCTAGGCTTACATAGCAGGATTAATACGTATTGACTGGATACTATTCCTTTCGATTTTTGAATAATTAAGTGCAAAATCTCGTAATTGTGGTTCCTCATTAAATGCCTTCGGTGGGCTGATTTTGTCTTCTTTATAGGTTCTTATTATTATTATAATTCTTATTATGATTCACTAATCTCTAAACTTAATTGTTGGTGCCTCTAGCTGTCCATCATATTTTTAATAGCCATAGCTCAGAAGACTTTAACTATCTGCTATTTTCAGAGTACAAGTTTTCGTGACATGGAATAATACTGATAAAATATATACTTTTAATAAACGGATTTTGGTTGTAAAGTTTTGGTCATGACTAAATAACATGCGTTTTTACTTCATTAAAGTATTTTCGATTCGACAATTTCTGTGACCTATCATACCTTCTCCTCACAAACCAGCTCCTGCTGAAGAAAACGGATTTTCTTATAAGGAGTTTCAGAGAATTTTCGTGAATGGGAATCCCAAATTCTTAATTTTCGATTTTCAAAATAAAAATGTTATTTTAGTATAATTTTCGGGGAATTTCATAGTGGAAGAGCATGCTTAATTCATATTCGGCCATTTTATTTCATTAATAATTTTTTTTTCAGTAACTTTGGAGAGTTCAAGGGTAAAATTTAGCAGAATTTTTCATTATTTCACTTATACTTAATAAAACCTACAAGCTCTTACGATCATTTCTTTTCCCTAGAGAAATACTCATATAAGAAGAGCTGCCTTATCTTTTCACTGACACTCCTTACTCCCTCTGCAGTTTGTTGTTGACCATTCTGTGGTCAAACTTCGATAGCATCAATTCATTTTTATGTCGTTTGACTTTCGAAAATTTATTATGTGTCCCTTTTATGAAGCGTAATATGCATTTTAATTCAACCAGGCGTACGGTCAACGGACACAATCAAATTGAGTTGGGCCAAATGAACAATCACACACATGCATACAAACTCGAATAAACAGGCGTATAAAGAAAACATAAAGCAAAAGTTTTGCATGTGTGCTTAATGGCTGGAAAACTGCCTTTAGTGGCCTTGTGGTCGGTTGAACGCATTGAGTGCCCATATGAAGGCACACGAAAATTGACATGCACGCGTGTGTCTGCCATACCATACATTTGAAGAAGTCGATGTATGCGTAACATGCCACACACACATACACACCTCCAACATGCAGTCCAACGCCCACTCAATGGGTACAAGTCATTCTTCATTGTTGCCGCCTGCATGCGCCACCGATGAGGGAATTGAGTTGTAACCGAAAGTCAGCACACACCCACACACAAGCATTCAAAGCTGCCAACATATACAACAACACACATGTATAGTTTCATGGGAGAAAAAGACAAAAAAGTGCTAAGGAATTGAGAAAAAAGATGTTTGTGAAAAAATGAATGCACAGAGTCAACGTGATAAATCAAATTAATGAGAAAATCACGAGCAATAAATTCGTTTAACTATCGGATTTATCATTTGAATGTTGAGTGGTCAGCGTGTAGTGCTGCCACAGCACGAGCACCGCGGCTATCCGTGAAGGATTATGTGTCTGCATATATGTGCATGACTTTTGGCAGCCACTGTTGCAATTGTTCCATCAAAATGCGATTGTTCAACCGTTTGGACAGCTTCTTTAACTCTTACCGTTTCCTGGAACGCTTTGATTGTACTATCTGCTCTTGTGTTGAGAGGTTGCTGCTGTTGCACGTGGCGTATGAGTAACATTTTAATAAGCTTAGCACACATTGCACAATAAATCATTTCGTTTCACTAATGCAACACAATGTGAAATCAGTTTGCATTGTATGAAATAATGGCACATCATTTATATGGATACATTTGATAACTAATCACGCGTGTAACTGTACAATTGCTCTTAATCACACAGTCAGAGAATTAAATAAGCATTTGGGCGTTCTTTGTCATATTAATTACATGCTATTGAGCAAAGTAAATACTTCAAAGTGATATTGTGGAAAGCATTGTGGATTTGGTACTTATGTAGTTTGAAAAAAAAAATAGCATGAACTACCTTGTGACAAAAAGTAACTGGAAATTGTAAATAAAAAGACAAAACATATTATTATTAAAATATTTATCGCCTTCAAAGTAATCTCCACCAAACGATTTTCTAGTTTTCGAAATACTTCCCATAAGCAAATTTTGGGATGGCCTTTAGCTCCTTCAGCGAATTTTGTTTTATATCTTCGATCGACTGAAAACTGCTTCCACGGAGCGGATATTTCAGTTTGAGAATCAATAAAATATCACACGGAGCCAAACCTGGTGAATACGGTAGTTGATCGATGATATTCATTGCATTTTGGGCTTCAAAATCGGTCAAAATCCTGCTCTTTTTGAAAAAAAAAATCAACTTTATCGGGATGAGTCGGGCAAAAACGCGTTTCATACCCAAAACAGCAACCAAAATCACTTAAATAGACTCGCGAGAGATATCGAGCTTTCTGATCAACTCTCTAACACCTGCCTGACGATTTTCCAGCACCATATCCTTCACCATTTTTTTGTATTTTTATCAGTTGAAGAGGTCGATGGTCGTCCAGAACGAGACATGCCTTCAACAATCTCTTGACCGTCTTTGAAGGTCTTTTATTACCAAAAAAAAAGACGTTTTGCGCTGACCTCTATGTCTCAGAACTGAATTCTCTGAAATTTAAAAAACGAAAAAGATTTTTTTTAAAGCAATGTTAAATCTAGTAAATCCAAATCGTTGAAATAAGCAAAATAAAATTTCTTAACAAAGTTTCGGTTTCTCAAAAAAATCGATTTTTGACCAAAATTTCGGCCTTAAATTGTTTATAAAACAAGAAAAAATCGTTAACTTCGGCTGCGTTGAAACTAATATATCCTCACAGGTGCATTTATTTAGTGGAAGCTATAGGCTATAGTAATCCGATCTGAACAATTTTTTCGGAGATTATATCATTACCTTAAGCAGTAGTCCATATCAAATCTCGGGAAGATACCACGCCAAACGAAAGTTTGCCCTTAATTTCGATCGTTCGGTTTGTATGGCAGCTATATGCTAAAGTGAGCCGATCTGAACAATTTCTACCGATATTACATAATAATATGCAATAACTCATACCAAATTTTATGAAGATACATTGTCCAATGTGAAAGTTTTCCATACAAGAACATGGTTCCGATTGTTCAGTTTGTATGGCAGCTATATGTTATACTGGTCCGATATCGACAGTTCCGACAAATGAGCAGCTTCTTGAAGAGAAAATGACGCTTGCAAACTTGCAAAGGACATCTTAAAAACTGAGGTGCTAGTTCGTATATATACAGACGGACAGACAGACAGACGGACATTGCTAAATCGACTCAGCTCAACATACTGATCATATATATACTTATAGGGTCTCCAACGCTTTATAGGGTCTCCAACACTTCCTTCTGAGTGTTATAAACTTCATGACAAACTTAAAATACCCTGTTCAGAGTATAAAAAATATTTATCGGAGCGAAAAAATCTTCGATTATTAAATAGTACTCAACTTTGCTATCACTTTTATTTCACAATTTAGATAAGAGAGATAATTTATGACCGTAATTTCATACATAATTCTGAGAGATCTAGTTGACCGTAAAACCAGCAAAATAGTTTCAGGATCGATCTAAAATAAAAACCATGCCCGAATACTTGCTTCAAATTAATTAGATTACCCCAGTTTTTCTTCTTCATATATACTGACAAAAGCAAAGCTCCGAGCAACATGGAAGCAATCTCTTTGAAATGATTAGCTGCTTTTGGAGACTTTTAACACTGAAACAAAGAAAATAATATTAATTACGGTACAAATTCTTTCTAGTAACAGTAAAATTCTAACGAGAAAATCCAAACACAAGTCATAAATTGCTAAGAGTAACCCAGCCTAGATCCCTAAAGGTTTTGCACGACTCACAGTTATGATTACACTTGGCACAAAACATGTAAATATGTATATACATATATACATATACATATATGAGTGGTGGTATGCGTGTATCAAAGCAACAGAGCAACTGCATTTTTTGTTATGCAAAAAACAATTTTGCAATCACACTGGACATAAAATTCCATTTACCATTTTAATTTTTTCATTGTTGCTCGGCTTCACTTCACTATACATATACATATATATGTATATGTGTGTGTGTGTATTTAAGAGCGAGCTTGTTTTGCTTCGCTTGCAACTCATATTCGTGGCACTGGAGCAGCTCGACCAACGGAGCGGAGCACAGCATTGCTCAGGCTTTTGTGACAGCAATGAATGCAATGAAAATTAAAATAGCATAGCAAACAATCTGCACTGACAGCAGCAGCAGCAGCAGCTGCAGAAGCCGAGTCAAAGGTTGGAGCGAAAACAACAAAAATATGCAAAAGCAGTGGCAATAGAGAAGGCCAAGAGTGAAGAAAAATACTACAAACAAGGCAGACATTGAACGGGAGCAACAAAAGTGAGAATATAGTCGCTGAGGAAACTAGTTACGAAATGCATTCTTTGTAAGCAAGTGTAAACTAGTGTCAAAGCAGCCGCAATTTGGATCAGTTTGATCAGATTTTGATTCAGTTTGGAAACAGACAGTACTACTGATCAACAGATATAACTACTTTAAAACTACATACTTTGTTACTAGCTGTGGTCTAGTGTTAAAAGTGGCTAATGTGGGTCATTTCTTATTCGATTCGGCTTGGAAAAACAGTGAATTGGATCAACAGGTATAATTAGTTACAGGTTACTATATTTGGTCTGATGTAAAAAGTACACAATAGGGGTCAGTTAGTACTTGATACAATTTAAAACAAAAGTAAACTTTAACAACAGAAGGCTTGAACTACATACTTTGCAACTAGTTGTGAACTAGTATCAAAAGTACTTAGTGTTGAACAGCTAGCATTTGATTCAGTTTAGACCAAAAGAAATTTTTAACAATATAAATAACTAGCCTTGAACTACTTACCTTGTAACTAGCTGTGAACTAGTGTCAAATGCACATATTTTGGTGCAGTGATTATTTTATGCGGTTTAAAACATAAATAAACTTTATCAACATAAATAACTAGTCTTAAACTATATTCCTTGTAACTAGCTGTGAACTAGTGTCAAAAGTACATAATGTGGATCAGTTAGTATTTGATTCAGTTTGAAACAAAACTAAACTTTAACAATAGTCATAACTAGTCTTGAACTACATACCTTGTAACTAGCTGTAAACTGGAATCAAAAGTACATAAAAACTGTTAAACCTGATCAACAAATATAACTAATTCCGAACTGCTTACCTTGCAAATAAATATGAACTAGCGTTAGTTACTGATTTGGTCCAAATCTCGTATACGTCAAAAAGCCTGCATAGAAGTAACTAGTTCACTACCAACTACCTTGCAACTAATTGTAAAGTGGAGACAAAATGAATCAGTCTGCATTTAATTCGGCTCGCGAAGAACAGTAAATCTCTTTATGGGATTATATAGAATTATAGGTAAGAAAGTATGCCTTTGTAATGCTTTTTTCAAGAGAAATTTTATTTAATAAATAATACAAATAATTTACATTGACGGAATTGAATATTGTTTAATATTTTGAAAATGTTTGGCTTCCCTCGATCCGGTGAATTCCGTAAGGACCTCCGAAAAAAGCTGCCTGGCGGTGAAGATGATATTTTGGTATAAAATTATTCCAAATACTAAAACCAAAGAAGGGGAATTTTATAATAGGCGAATGCAGTTAAAGATTTTAGGACTAATCAAAGTATGGATTATTTTTTTAAATTTCGGCCTCCCATAAAAAGTCGTTTTATGCAAAATAGTATACATATATAGCTAAAAAAAAATCGAAATTACTATCAAAACGTTTAATCCCTTTGTCATTACCACCCATTATGTCTATAAAAGTCATTTAAAAGCTTCGAATCGGTTCATCCCATAGCGAATTTTCTAAACTCAACCAAAAGTAATGAGTAACGCATCAGTTCACAGCTAACACAATTTACTGCTTGGCATTTGCTTGCAGCAACACAAACTCCCATCTCATTTACTTCACAGCCACACACAGACACATGCAGTAGTCTGTGTGTGTATGTGTACATCTGTGTTTGAATAATTTCACATTATATGTCTCTATTTACACATGTTTATATTTGTTTGCACGTTGATATTGGCTGCTCCTTGCAATATTTTGCCCGTCTGTTCGTTTGTACGCTGTGTGGCAAGCAAATGTGCTGACATGTTAATTTGTATGTGGTAATTGCATTTTTAAATATTTAAATTTAATTCACATTTTAAATTGTCAACACATTGCATACGCATATGCCCCAGTGAATTGGACTTGTTGACCTCTATACGGTAGCCTCGGAAGCCTCTTGTCACCTGCAAGTCCATGCAGTGGCTCCGAACATGTGTTTAAACTTATGTCGCAACAAGCTTACGCACACACACACACACAGGCGACAGATGTCGGCAACACCTGCTTATTTTCCGTTATTCCTTTTGCATATGCAAGTACATACACATGCAAATGTTGCAATCCTCTTTGCAGCAAAGTACAAAATATATCGATAATGATTTTCTGCTTGCATGTTATGGTGACATGCAAAAGCATATTTGCCTTTAAGCCTTGGCGATATAATATGTAGAGCAACTTAGTGCTAATAAATTTTTACTTCCAGAATTAAATTTCAAGTTTTTACTTCGCTAAAATCCAAACATTTTGCTCTTGTGTTGTGTTAGAAATGGAGCAACTGTCAACAATTTAGTTAACGTTCGATTTTAGGACTAATTTTTCGCGGACTTATATAGAAAATTTTTGACTGAGTTTGGCTCACATATTTTTATTAATGCTAAAGTTGAGTAATAATGCTCTATTTCTCTCCATTTTAAAGCTATACAGTCATTGGTCGGATTTTACAAAGGAAATTTACAATTCACTATCTACGTCTCCCTCTCTTCCTCTACTTCTCACACTCCTTCTAACTCCGTCTGTCTTTTTCTCTCTTTTACCCTCTCTCTAACCCTCTCTATCTGTTTCTCTCTCCCATTTTTATAAAAGTTAGCCAGTTAGTCAACCATAATGGTCGATCACTAGTCCCTACAATATGTTCTATGGAACTATAACCTTTCTAGTCAGTCCCTGAGTGTCGAAATCATTCCTTAATGTTCACAAGATATGCCGCGTCTCCCCAATACAAGATAAATTATGTAAGATCTTACTAAACTAAAAATAGCCCTTCTTCTATCGACATGCATCTTTTTTTTTTTTTGTTTTTGAACTAGTAACAATATTGTTAAGTACCTCACTCCTTCAGCAATTCGTCTATTTGAGATAATCTATCAATGTTATTCAACAATATGTATACCATAGATATTTGAAGTCACCTATATATGTACCTTAAGCTCGGTTTTTTAACTTAACTATCGCATACAAGAATCAGAAACCATTTACGGGACCAGACATTGACTGATTTATATGACATAAAGTCAACCAAAGGATCGAAAATCATTAGAATGTGCAGTTTACATGAGGACTGACCCTACTGCAATCAATTTTAACCTAAAATAAAGATTATACTATATATGCTGTGGGATAATCCAACATGCAATTCTGGCCCTAAATCCTTCCTAACAGAAAGGCCAATAACCTAGCGAAGAAATTTGGACTGCGAACTATCTAAAGGCCAAAAAATTTGGAACAAAATCGAGAGACTAGCACAACATCGAAATAAAGAGAAGAATCTCTTTGCGGGCCAATGTATCAAGATAAGTCTGGAGTGACAGGAACAATTTTTAGCAGTAAATCCAAATGTGATCATGTATTCTCACTTAATTTCATTAATAAAACTCATACAAATGTTGAAGATTTTCATAGAAAGAAATACTTGTACAAGTAGGACATAAGACCTCTCTTGCTAAGTACGGAAGTTTGGCAGAACTATGTATGAATTATGATAACTTTGGACCAAAATTAGCATACAACAAAAAAGTAGTTATGCTTTATTTCGATTTTCAGGCATCAAATAGTCACCGAAAACCGCACCGGCATCATATTTGAAAAAATATCGACCGATGAATGCACTGGCCCACAAATCACACCAAACTTAATATTTACATGTTGGTTTTCGTCCCAAATGCGGCCGTTTTGCTTGATTACATACCCATTGAGTCAGAACTGCGCTTCATCGCTGAACAAAATTTGGCTCGAACACGTTGAATCTTCTTGGAACTTTTCAAGAGCCCACAGAGCGAAGCGATGTCGCTTGGGAGGGTCGAGCGGTTTCAGTTCTTGCTCAAGTTTTAAGCTTTTAATTTAAGATCTCGTTGCAAAATGTGCCAAGTCGTTCCACCACCCGATCCAATCTTCTTGGAACTTTTCAAAAGCCCACAGAGCGAAGCGATGTCGCTTGGGAAGGTCGAACGGTTTCAGTTCTTGCTCAAGTTTTAAGCTTTTAATTTAAGATCTCGTTGCAAAATGTGCCAAGTCGTTCCACCAGCCGGTCCGAGCTGATGAAAACGGTGTCGAATCGACTTCGTACGGTCTTCGTGTACACTCTCAGCTGCTATATTTTTATCACTGCGTACTGAACGTGGTCTATTCAGTCGAATATTATCCAAAAATTAATGCCGGATCTCAAGATGGGTGATGGTGTTGCGACTAGTATACTCAGTAGGACGATTATGTTAACCATAAGTTGAGCGAAACACTCGAAGTACGTTATTCACGGAATCTTAAATTTCGTATCCAAGTTAAACGATTTTTAAACGTTGTTCAAGGGAAAGTCTTGCCATAATGAAAGGCCAAACAATACCGAACAAAAATAACATCACAGCTTGACTAATGCGTGATCTGTCAAAAGAATTATGTCAAAAAACGTATCTCTACTTCGGCCACCCGTTATAATTCACAAACTAATGTAAGCTAATGTAAGTGTCACACCGTAGACTTTTCAATTGTCCAGTTAATATTGAAAGCAACGCTTAAATCTTCGAACAAATTCTTCAGATTGTCAGGTGGCTACGACATGCAACTACGAAATAAGCTAACCAATTCAACTAATTCATAAAAGATATTTTTTTCCTTAATAAGTAACCTTAATTCCACTTAAGGCTTGTTTATATAAAACAACTAAGTATATTTGATACCGTTATTCACAAGCAAAATGGCATTACAATACATGTTAACTAGTATTTTACTATACATTACCCGTCTCCAGATAATCCGGCCTCCAACAAGTCAAAAATTAAATGCAAATTATTTTCGGCTTCAAACACAAGTGACAAATTTATTCATTTTCCGCTCAAAATATGAGTCGGCTTATTAAGAGCTAGAAAATTTAATACGCCAAGCAGATTGAATTACCGTTAGCTGCTGTTGTGCACTAACATTTTGTGCAGCTAAAAATATGCAATTAACCATATTGTCTCAGTGTCCAACACGTCAATGTCAGCGGCCGTGACGGTAACTCAGTCAGTGTCGGCGCCGGTGCTACCGGTGTAGCTGCCAAAGCCGGTGCATGCATTAGTGTCAGCAGCAGTGCCGGTGTCGGTGACGGCAACGGTGTAAATGCATTAACTAACATGAAGCTATGTGTGTGCATCAGCTGTCGAGGCAGCCGTTTAGAACCAAGTACAAGTGCATACGGGTGCGTGTGTGTGTGTGGTTAATATGGCCACAGCAACGTGACAACCTACACCACTGACATGTTGCAGCAGCAACACCGACTGTCGCTCAGATAATGTTGCACACAACACACGCACAGAGAATCGAGTGAGCGCCAGTTGTGCGCTATACAAATGTGTATGGTGTGAAAGTGTTTAGCTGTGTCTTCCAACGCCGTGTTAGCCGTGTGCTGGCGTTTAGTATCTCGTTTAAGTGTCATTGGCTCAGGTAGTGTACTTAGAGCGTGTGTGCGGCGCCGCAAAGTATCACTAGTGTGGGTTGTCACTGTTGAGGCAGGCAGGCTGGCAGCTAGCAGTGGCCACAACTAAGCAGCCTCAATTTTGCTCCACAGTCTTTTCGTCGTCGTCGTCCTCCTCCAGCGCTCGGTAGCGTTGCCATAATTTATGTTGTATAATCTCGATGCTGAGTGCTAGTAAACTAACTGCACAGCCGAAGATAAGAACCAAAAGTGCTGATGCGAAGGTTTGCAAGTCGACCTGCCCATGTTGGTATGCGAGTGTGGACGCATATGAAAGAAGTAAAAGGAGTAGAGATGTTATGAGTAAAAAGTATGGAAAATATTTAGTGGCATAATTTTGCGCTTATATTCAAATATGTCCCTACTTGGACTGAGGGTTCATATGTAGCAACCTAAAGCGATTTTTATACTCTTTTGGTAAAAAGTATCAATTTCAATTTAGTCATATACAGGGTGTCACATATATGCAATAATTTCAGATATCTTTATTCTGGGGATGCATACGTGCCTTAAGTTTACTAAATTTTAAGTCACTAAAGACAGTAATTGGATTTACATGTATGAACATGGAATCAGTTCGCTCTGGTCTTCTGGATATTGGTAGGAAGCTGCTAACAAACGCTACCTCTAATGTTTTTCTGTCAAGTGAACGAAATTAACCGAAGGCAAGCAGCGTGCCTGGAATCCGAAAAGGTACTAAGGTGGCTTGTAGGAGAAATTTCTCATGGTACGAAAGTCCGATATATAATAAAAATCGTCATTTCTTAATATAATCCATATTTTCAACATTTCGTTCTAATTTTTTTGCAATTTGTCAAATACTTGCCCATCCTAACTTTCCATTTATTTAACTTGATTTATTTATCACTTCTCGCATTTCACTCACCCTCAAATCGTCCGTATGTATTTGTTTAACACAACGCGGTTTCGGTGAGTGCCAAACTTTGCGCTGGTAATCCATTAGACCCGATTCAGTAACACGCCGCAATCTTGAAAAAAAGAAAATAAAAAAAAACGATTTAAGAAATATAATAAATTCAGTTTTAATAACAAATTTTTATTAAACATATTACAATAAACTTTTTCAGTTCACACAAAGTTATACGATTTTTTCTCACTTTCTCGACACGCAACTCCCACTACAATCAGCCCAAGTGGCGCATATGTGCTCACCTAAATTTCAAACATCATGTTGCACAGCTGCTCGCATTTCTAACGCCAAACTGAATGGTGTGCGTGTGTATTGCATGTGCTTACGACAATCAAACTTGCATTAATTTTCATTCAGATTCATATTTCTTTGGGGAATTCACAGGCAGGTAGCTTGCTCACTCATACTAATTTAACTTCAGACTACTGCCATATGTGGTAACTGCTTATGAATATATTGTGGATGTAGGTTCTTTACTCAAGCGTTTAAGTACGAATCGATAGGACTATTATATATGTATACTAAATATAGCCAGATTGGGCACTAAAGTCGGTTTTCTAGTTTTGAAGAAGAAGAACTTACAATTGTTATAGCAACAAAAAGTATAGTACTTCGCATATACCTAACACAATCTAACTTAACTTAACTTAACTTAACTTAACTTAACTTAACTTAACTTAACTTAACTTAACCTAACTTAACTTAACTTAACTTAACTTAACTTAACTTAGCACTTAACTTAACTTAACTTAACTTAACTTAACTTAACTTAACTTAACTTAACTTAACTTAACTTAACTTAACTTAACTTAACTTAACTTAACTTAACTTAACTTAACTTAACTTAACTTAACTTAACTTAACTTAACTTAACTTAACTTAGCCTAACTTAACTTAACTTAAATTAAACTTAACGTAACTTAACTTAACTTAACTTAAACTTAACGTAACTTAACTTAACTTAATTTAACTTATCTTAACTTTACTCAACTTTACTTAACTTAACTGAACTTAACTTAACTTATCTTACTTAACTTAACTTAAGCTTAACGTGACTTAACTTGACTAAACTTAACTTAACTTAACTTAAACTTAACGTTACTTAACTTAACTAAACTAATTAAACTTAACTTAACTTAATTAAATTTAATTTAAGTTAACTTAGCCTTTAACCTAACTTAACTTAACTCAACTTAAATTTTTTAAAAAAATTTTTTTTTTTTTCATATTTCTATTGCCCTATGTCCATGTAAATATGTACTTCACACTACATAATACATATATGTATCTGACCGCATACATATGTACATATGTATGAACAAATTTACCGTACACATATTTATGCTTCTCATATTCCATTCTCACAACGTATTAATTCTCTTGCATTCCCTTGTCAAGAACATGACATGTCTTTCATAAAACTGCCTTCACACAAATACAAATGTACAAGCACCCATATTGCTATGTATAACATCACGTATAACTAACACATGTATCCCAGAACAATTATCCAGTTTTTTTCAATGAGCAAGTGTAATAAATCTTATCGCACGCACACACGCAAACCGACAGTTGTTCCCTAAATTTTCTAGTGTTAGAAATTACAAACAAATTTCTGAGGATTTATGGCAGGATATATGAGAGATTTTAACCGGTAATAAACATTTAACTGCTTAGAGAAGTAAAGGAAAATATTTTTGACCCGAGTTTCGGAAAATAAAACATGAATTTTGATAACCAAGCACTCAAAATTCGTATTGCAATTAGATAGATTGTGCAGCAATCATTTTGGAGTTAGCCTGGAGGCACTGACATACTCCACTTCAACTAGAAAGAAATAATTTCATTGAGAAAAGGTAAACATGAATAAATAGATGAAATTTAAAAAAAAGTGAAATTATGTTCAGAATTGTGCTTATTTATAAAATATGTGGCTGCCTTAAGCGCCCAAAATTCAAAAACAAAATTTATTCTTCCAGCGCTTTGCTGTGACTTGACATCGCTATCAAGAGTTATAAGCCCCTAGAAGTATGCCACGCAGTTATGACTGGGCTGCTGAATAAAATGCGAATAAATAAATACATATGCATACATTAGCAAATGCAGCACTTAGTAGCTGCGCACACTTGCAACCACACCATCCACAACTGCCACACACTCACACCATTTTATACAAAACACACACACACTCGGAACAAGCGCCACAGAGCATTTTGTGTTCACCTGCTGACCATTTCGCTTTATTTTCTGCAAAGTTCTGCAAATTTTTCTTATTTATTGCACACTGCACCTCCCTTGGCTTGGCGGACATATTTCAAAGTAGCACACAGTGTTGCCAACACACACAATATTGTCTCCTCATAATTTTCGCAATTATTCTGCTGTTGTTGCTGTACTTGCTGGTTGTGTTGTTGTTGCTTTATGCGTCACAACAAGTTGCATATTTGGTGCATGGCTTGCAGTCATCGGTGTGCTGTTTATTGCTATCAGTGGTCTGACAGCAAATACTTTTGAAAGAGACAAACTGCTTGCAAGTGCGTACTTTGTGTGTGTATGTGTGTGTGTTTTGCTTTTGAAAGGATCTGCCATGACCGCAGCACTTTTAACTTTTAACTCAATTTTATTGTTTCTTTGGATATTACAATGCAGGAGTGTGTACTTTCTTGCTTCAGAAATGAAAATGTCTACAGTTAGATGGTAAAAGGAGATGGCAAAAAAGAAATGTTAAAGGGAACTGGTGAAGCGAGCGAATGTGTGCTGTTCGGGGAAAACTTAAGCTATGTAAATTCAATGTCCAACAACTTGCAGTAGAATAACTTGCAGTGGAAATACTTTTATACATAAAAATGTAGCATACTTTAGGGAGTTGATAAGAAAAGTGCTTCACAAAGAGGTTCGTTTTATGAGAATAAATTTGAATTGATTTGAGGAGGGATATTAAAAGAATATTCAAGCTATATTTATGTGAAAAAAGTGGTAATATACATACTTTTGTTCAAAACTTCTTAACACAAACAACTTTAGAAAGCATATGTTTCAGGCCCTAAATCTTCGATAAAAATTCGAAGTGATTAGATTGGTATTAGAAGGAGCGAAGTCGAGTCAAAATAATATTCAAACCTGAGCCATCACTATGACTACTGATAAACGACTCTTTGTGTACTCGACAGTTGCAATCAGTGAAATTTACATATTCACCGACCGATCAAAGTAACTTCAAACTAACTGACTTCAAATAAATTTTTCATGCCGAATTTATTAGTATAATAGAAGGACAGAGTAGGCTTATGCTCCAACCAGCAAGTACACAAACTTTCTATTTGACAGCCAAATGGAAATTAAGACTATACAAAGCGCCAATACTAAGCCTAACTGCATTATGATACGCAAACAACCAACAACTAGACTAATCTGGGTCACAATCATATCGTAATAGAAGGAAGCGAAAGAGCAGACGAGTTGACCCTCTCGAGCTAAGTTAAGAACACAATTCCCTAACCTGACCTAGACCATTCAACTGAGTTGTTTGAATCAATGGACCCCAGAGGAACAGATCAGGTCTTGGATCACTAACAACACAGATCATACCACAAAGTTACAATGGGGTTTGATAGTAAATATACCAACAAGCTTCCACCCCTAAGCAAAAGGGATCTTGTTAATTTTGTAAGGGTCTTCATATATCAGCTAACCTTAAGCTCCCATCCTCAGAATATTCGTCAATTGAATACGATGAAATGCAAAAAGGCACAGATAGTGATAAAATGCTCATTTGGCTCCCAATGTTATAACTTAAGAGACACAAGATGAAAAATATAAGGTTTGAATTGAATAGATCTGAGATCACTTAAAGCGTGATTTTCTAATAAACCTATCAGAAATATTAGTCAGCATTCTTTCAGCATGAACCAAGGCTTTATAATGTTTTTCTAACTATTTCATTTTATGTACCCTAAACAGGGTTTGTTCATGATATTATATTTTTTATTCCCTGTATCGGACACCCTATAAAGTACGAGTATGTATATAAATGGTCGGCATGACCAGCTGAGTCGACTTAACTCTTTCCTTCAACTCTTGAGACATTTTTCACACATCCTCTACTCTCCAAAAAGCAATCGGAATCGCTGGTATCGGACAACTAGAGCAAATGCTAATTAGTACGAACAGAATAAATATCGTATATGGAAAACTTCTCTTTTTGAAAAGATATCTTAAGCAAATTTAGAGTAGAATATAATCCAATATAGTACTATAACCTCTTGATATGTTTTCTAGATCAAGCTAATATAGCATATGGCTTCCCTACTCCACTTTGTACTGAGCTCAATACTTTTAGCTTAGGACGTTCTTAACCATCGGTATTCAAGCTTTTTGGCACTCTGGTGTTGGTATATAGGATAGTCGAAAAAGTCTTTTCGTATTTCTAATCAAACTTCAACTTCTTTTTTTCATATTTATAATGAACTTTATTGAACCAAATATGTACCATTTCGGTTGATCACTTTTTGCAAGTTTTGTTGACAGTAAAATGTGGAATCAATCATTCGACCAGGCTGGAGCAGCTCATAGTGGATAATTCCTTTCCAATACCACCAAACACGCAGCATAACCTTTCGAAGTGTCTGGCTTTGCGTTTTCCTCGTCACGCTTGGACCATGATCTTGTTTCGTATTTGCTCTACTTTTCGTCTCCTGTTACCTTACCATTCGCTTCAGAAATGTTTCGATTTCATTTCGTTTCAGCAAAGAATCGCAGATGTTAATTCGGTCCATTACATTTTTCACAAACAATTCATGTGGAACCCAAACATCTAGCTTCTTATTGTAGCCGCCTTTTTTAAATGATTCAAAACCGTTTGATGATGAATGTTAAGTTCCTTAGCGATGTCACGGCTGCTTTTGTGATGGTCCTGGTCAATGTTTTTCATGACTTATTTGACTTTTTCAACGATCGGTCGAGCAGAGCGAGTGCATTTCTCACATCGAAATTTCCAGAACAGAAGCGAGCGAACCATTGTTGTGCTACACGAACTGATACAGCGCCGTCTCCGTAAACTTCACAAATTTCATTGTTGGCTTAGATGACATTCTTCCTTTTTATATAAAAAAATTTCTAAATATATCGAATTTCTTCACTATTTTCGTAATATTTGAACAGCAGTAACTTTTTCTCAACTTCCCCGAACTTAATTTTTTTTTGGTTAAATGAAGCTTAAAATCTCACTTTTTCAATATATGGTATGACATAATGTGATATCCGACTGCAACGGCATCTATTGACAAAATACGAAAAGACTTTTTCGACTATTCAATATTTTTATTCAGAAAAAATAATTTTCTCCCAAGGAGTCTTAAGCATTCTGTAGTTTGATACCAATAAAACTGATCGATGAATTATTTCAGCCTCAATAAATAATTGTAACAAATAACTAACAGCAATAATTAAAAAAAAATTTAATCAAATAGTTGGAACAGTAAAATAAAAAAATGCAATAACTTCATATGATTTTAATGATTTCAAAAATTTCACAAGCAATCTAAAAACCAAAACATGCAAATCAGCTTTAAATTATATGAAAAATAATATAACTCACACCACAGCCACGCAAAATAATTTGAGCTTGGATACACATAGCATATACACCTAAAACAACGCTCACTTACCCATATGTAATAACTTTACGCAATGGTGAACCCTTCTGCACGATGTTGACCATTTTTTGCGGCGGAAACAATTGTATTTCCGTTAGTTCGCAAATTTCCTTCTCACTAAATGTGTCGGCGATGATTTTATACGCCGTTGCCACATCAACATGGAAAGCAAATTCTAAAAACAAGAATACAAAAAACCACGAATATTAATTTGATAAAAATTTGGTAAAAAAAGAGACACATATATAAATAAATATTCAAAATAAATATGCCGTCCAAATGAAATGAAATCAAAACTGACAAATAAAATAGCAGCGAAAAAGCTGAAAAAAAATAGAGCAAATAAAGCACTCGCTATGAATTTGGTGTGCAAAAAGCTTGCTAATTTGACTAAAATAATAATAAACCTTAATAATAGCACTTCGAAATGCACGCGTCCCTTGCGGCCACAGTGCAGTGCAGCGCAGCAGGGCGTATGAGTAACATGCGCATGCATAGACGGGAGTGTAAGTGTAGAACGGAGTGTATGTGCGTGCTATATTTAAAAACCCAAAGCAACATAATATGTATGGTAAGTGTGTGAAGAGTATGTGTATGTGTTGGTGGGAGTGCTTGTATGTGTGGTTTGCATATTTACTTTAGCAATTATCTAGCAAACCGCAATGCCTGGTGTGTGTTACAATAATTACAAAGGAATATTAGATTCATTCTCTTTTGCACGCCTCACATTTCACTTGGAATAATATAGCATACATACACATTCTCTTACGTATGTATACAACGTACATACTGAAACTGGTTGCATGCAAGCAAGCAAACTTTCGTTTTTATTTTGATCGTTTTGCATTTCAACCGCCGTTGCATTTAAACCCAAAGTTGCTAGTAGATTTCTATGTATCATAAAAAATAGCAAAGAAAAATTAATATAATCATTATAGAAATGTAAATATATGCTAAATTATGTTATTCCCAGCGTACATTTAAGAGTACTCACTATAGGTGCGATCTGAATAACCTGTGCAGAGCATATAGCATTGGCTTGAGCAGTAAAAAATATTGAATTTCGTGAAGATATCTTGTGAAATAAAAAAAATTTCCATACAAGGACTTTATTTTGATAGGAAAGTTTATATGGTAGCTATATGCTATAGTCGTCAGATCTCAATATCAGGTTCGGATATTGCAGAGTTATTATGGACAAAAATATATGTGAAATTTCGTGAAGATATCTTGTGAAATAAAAAAGTTTTTCATACAAGCATTTGAGTTCAATTGCTCAGTTTGTACGGCGGCTATATGCTATAGTGGTCTGATGTGCACAATTTCTTCGGAGATATCAACTTTTGCTTTAGATAATAACTCATTTTACATTTAGTTAAGATATCTTATCGAATAAAAAAGTTTTTCATACAAAGACTTGATTCTGTTCATTCAGTTTGTATGACAGCTATGGGCTATAGTGGTCCAATATCAGTGATTTCAGTAAATGAGTAGCTTCTTGAGAATAAAAGATGGTGTGCAAAATTTCAGAACTATATCTCAAAAAATGCGGTGTGTTAAAATTCATACTGATGTCGGCTTTAAGGGGGTATTCTAGTCTAGAAATTTAAAAAAAAAAAAATCTATTTTTTTTTATATATTTTCAAAGTTTAACTATTCAAGAATACATATGTGTACAAGAGAAATTTTCAAAATTCAAATTATTTTTGGAGATATAGGCATTTTTCTGACCCGGCATCCAAACTGCTTCGGCCGGAACGCGAAACTTTAAACGCGTTTTTCTCAAAACTGACTTTTTCGGAACGATGCCCTGATTTCTCAGGTTCCACTGGACCGATTTACTTGAAATTTTTATAGAGTCTTTTTTATAGGCTTGTCTATGGTTGGAACTAGCCCCATCAAACAATTTTTATTTTTATTATTTTTAAAAATTCGAAATAGTCAGAAAAAGTGATAAAAAATTTTTTTTCAGGCAGTCGCCATTTTGTGAAAAAAAATGTTTCCCAATTTTCCGTAGTTCCGACCATTGCGACATTATAAATAATCTTTTTTCTTTTTAGTTTTAGATAACTAGGAGGGTTGAAATCATGGGCATGGTCACGTGGAAATTTTTAGAGACCCCCCACTTCGTCAGCTCATTAATTTTGAAATTTTTTACTTTTTTTAGTTTTTAATTTTTTTCTGTACTCTTCAAAAATTAATAAATAACTAGTAAAAAAATGGATCGTAAAAATATCAATTGCCTTTTTTTTTCACGACACTTTAAAAATTACCTGAAATTCATGCTTCTAGACTAGAATACCCCCCTAAGAAGGACTGAAACCAGTAATAGGATTCTACTACCGAAAAAAGGAATTACATATACTCGAATAGGGGTTTATACTTCATTTAACATATGAAAATGCCCAAAAAATGTTTTATAGGTCTCTTGAACCAAAAATTTGAACAAAGCTAGTAATGAATATTGAAAGTGAAGAACACTGATGTCGAAAGCGTCTTCTGGGAATCTAGTAAATGGACATTCAGGCCATCGATGTGTTAAACTACTGAATATTGAGAGCTTTAAACAGTTCATTCATTTGCTTGATAAAGAATATAGCTTATTTTTAAGAATTTATTACTACCTAGGTACTCTCTAACAGCATGCTGGGTGTAAAAAGCACAAAGAATGGCGGTAACCCAAGGGTAAACCAAATTTGGATTCTAATACATTTGCATTGTGGTGCAAGTATGCGGTTTCAATGAACCAAATATAACAAATGACGCACATACATACAGATATACTTATGTACACACATCTATACAGATATACAGCAAATAGCACTTGCAGCATGCCTTGGCTCATAGCAGAAAACCGAATTAGCATGCAGAAAAATTAAGCCAAAATTTGTATATATGTACAAGTATGTATAGTACGATAAATTCCCCTTGGCATTCCGAAATAGAAACTTAGTGAAAATATAAAATTTAAAGAACTTTGCTGAAGGCAAGCGAGCAGCTACTTATGTACATACTATAGATACTTGCTGTGCTGCTCTTCTTTTGCCCTGCATAAAGCCAATGAGCACTTGCGTTGCATTCAAATAACCTAGCATATATACATATATATATATATATATATATATATATATATATTCATACAAATGTTTTCACATACTTTTTTGTTTGTATACATGTGCACAAAATGCACAGTCGGTATGGTAACATGCGTATTTATACTTGTTTATATGTAAGTTTAATTTAATTATCTCAAGTGTGGTATATAAGGCAATAGAGAGGAGTACGCTCGACAGAGTTGCCAGACTGATTTAAAATAAATTCACAAAATTCCCAAAGAACGAAAAACCTTTCCTGTACTGATGGGATCAGCAAAGATTGCAGTATTTCAGGTTCTGTCACTATTCTAACATTTTTTGGACTCACATGTTATAGCCTTTGGTGACACAGCTTTTATTCATATTGATTTGGTGCTGTTCGGAACCAAATATTTTTGAGACTTCAAATTCGTATTTGGTGTTCGAAAGCCCATAGATTCCCATCCTGATCACAAATAGTACACCAATGCAACCAGGAATATTATTTACCTCACTGCTGTGGGTCTTGCCTTGTGTGTTGGAACTGGAAGAATCAATGCTCTCCATGGAAAAGAGTTTTAATTAACTGATTTATCATTCCTTCCAAAACATCCTGTTGGTACACTTGTTTCTAAGTTCACAGAAGTAAAGAGGTGTAAAGCATTTACAAGAGACTATACGCCAAACCATCAAGCTGCTGATCACTTCGAACCTTTGTAATAACACATTTTGCGTTTTTGGAATTTTTTTGTAGATGTTGTCGTTTTTTTTTAAGTTTGTCCGCAGTGAAAATTTTTTCAACTGTTAAAATGAAACTTTCATGGCCGTTAACAGAGTGCCACTGATAAATTATTATTAGAAGATGACCAGATGACCGACGGTAGGCTTTTATGCGCAGATGATCTCTAATAGGATCTAGTCGATACAACCATTTCCCCTGGCATAGTTTTCTTCTTTCCAAGGGGGTTTCTGTGAACTCGTTCGCAAAAAATTTTTATGGCTAAATTGTTTCAAAACAGGCGACGACGACCAATTCTCCTTGTCCTGTCATCAACTTTAGATGTTTAAAAAAAGCAGACAGTAGTTTATATTCGGTATTCGAAAAAGTCTTTTCATACTACTGTGCCCAAAAAATAAGGTGACATTGTATTATTTATTTTGAAAATTCTTTATTTATTCTTCCAAATCAATTTCATCCAAATTTTCCAATTCTTCGAAACACTGGTTGTAGTCACTTTCCGGGATGGCCTTCAGTTCCGTCTTCGCTGCGACTTGAATCTCCTCTATAGAATAAAAACGGTGTCCCCGGAGCGGTCTTTTGAGCTTGGTGAACAGCCAGAAGTCGCACGGCGCCAGATCAGGTGAATACGTTGCGGAACGATGGCTTGAGTTTTGGGCGAAATGATCGAATTTCGAGGGCAGTATGGGATGGTGCATTATCGTGGTGTAAAAACCAAGAATTGTCTTTCCACAATTCCAGCCTTTTAACGCGGATAGCGTTACGCAAACGACGCATAACATTCAAATAATATTCCTTGTTGACTGTTTGACCGGTTGGAAGGAATTCATAATGCACAACACCACGATAATCGAAGAAAACAGTCAACATGCCCTTGATTTTTGAGCGACTTAGGCTCTCTTTTGGCACGATATTCGCTCGATTGATCGGTTGTTTCGGGATCGAAAGCATAGATCCAAGTCTCATCGCCAGTTATAATGCATTTCATGACACCCTGGTAGTCGGAAAGCATCGTTTCACACACTTCAACGCAACGCCTTTTTTCCAAAAAATTCAATGTTTTCGGTACCAGTCGAGATTTGACGCGCTTCAAGCCCAAAACATTCTTCAAAATGGTATTGGCTGAGTCTTTCTATATGTCAACTTCATCAGCAAGGTCTCTAATTGTTTATCGACGGTTTTCAACCCCAAATCTTTGATTTGTTGAACGTGAGCTTCGTCGGTTGAGGTTGATGGTCGCCCTGGACGCTCTTCGTCTTCGACACGTTCACGGCCGGCTTGGAACTCACTATACCACTTGTAAACATTTTTTTAGATATAGCCTCATCACCAAATGCTTTCTGCACCATCCTCAACGTATCCGCAGCAGAAAATTGATTCCGTAACAAAATTTAATGCAAATTCTTTACTAAACATATTTCGACATCGAAAAAAACGAAAAACTCACTTTTAGCAGCTCACAAAACGAAAAGTATCTAAAACACTACCGAAACAAATGGTAGTCCGATGGTGCAAAAGGCTACTTGGTGGATGCATCAAAATTTTCAGCCAAGCTCTCGCAGTTTTTGCCGAGTCAACAAAGATGTGTGTGGAAGACGAAGCCCTTTCTGTTGATCAGTTCTGCCCGTTTTTTTTTTTTTCAATTACATGCTTCAATCTCATCACTTGTTGATAGTAAAATATAGAACCAATCGTTCGACCAGGCTGTAGCAGCTCATAGTGGATAAATCCTTTTTAATCCTACTAAACACTCAACAAACCTGGCTTTGCAAACATTTTTTGAGCTAAAAGCTTTGAATTGAGCCTAAAGTATTTAAAAAATTGGACCAGCATTTAAGGATATTGAATACAGCGGTCAGAATGAAAGAGCGCGGAAGATAACCCATAGGTTTGGTCTACATGATTCCTTCTTAAAGAGATGTGGACCGTTTTACTCGAGTGTAAGCGTAAAATTCTCTTCTTTGTAAATTAAAAAAAAAAAAAAAACAGTTAAACAAGGCTAATTCGTCTTTAGAACCTGCCCTCCTCACCCCTTGCCAACCGCAACGAAAATTGGGTATCTAGTAGCTGCAGTATAACTGCAAGGCATGGAAATACAAAACCGCAAAGCTATGGTGCAACCGAAGCAAGCACATACACACACGCTTAAGCGAACACACCTACAAACACGCACACATACAAGAGCGTAAGTGTGAATCAAGCGAACATGCAGGCAACTCACACACACACGCATTTGTAACGTGAGCGCAGTTTGTTGGTGTGCGTTGCCGGCACAGAAGATCATGTAAGCGCTCAAAATCCAACAACAACAATAGCACAAATGCGTATATGGATAAGTAGGGCGAAAGCAGGGCGTGTGGAGAAAGCAGCAAAGCGTTAGAAATTATTCTTGAATTTTTCGGTTTGTGGTCTCCGGTTTCCCGTTTCGGTTACAACGCAGTCGACAAGAGTAACAACTACAAAAACAACGACACAACTAATGCTGCACATCTCACTCGCTTTGCTGTCAGTTCGGTTGGTTTTCCAAGTAATTGTAATTTAAATGGCCGCCAGCTAAATTCCGAAGCGTAAATAGATAGCCCACACATGCGAGAGCACAGTACACAGTCGTGTGTATATGTATATGCGTAGGTGCGCTTGCAACAAAGAAAATAGCGTAGCATGTAGCATGAATATATAAAACATAAAAGCCAAGTGCTGTGGTTACTTAGCCGCTCATGTGTGCTGAATATTTAGAATGCTGAAAATTATGCGCATTTAATTGCTGTAAATTGTAGGCACTGCATAGTAAGTAATGCTCAGTGCAACCGTGTTGATCATCAATTAAAAAAATGATGCTTTAGCATACTCACTGCCTCTGCGTATCCGTTTGACACCATACTCCGGATCATACCAGTTGGACGCCTCATTTGTCTTGGCATGCGCACCGGTCTCATGGCTGTGTAGGATGTCTCTGTACGCCTTGGCTTTCGCCGCTTCGGTGAGCTCAACATTCGGTTGGAGCGTGGCTAAGGCGGTGGCATTGTCAGCTGCTGTTTCGGAGGGCGTTTCACTATCCGTCGGCACGCTAGTTACCTTCTTGGCATATAACTCGATGGCGATAGGGTCCTTAGTGCGCTGAAGAAAGAAAGAATTAAAAAGAAAATTAAAAAAAATTAATAAATATTTTATTAAAAAAAAAAAACCAAATCAAAATAAAGCAAGAAAAACATAAACTTCGGTGGTACCGAAGCTAGAATAGCTTCAAAAATAACGAAGTTTCCATGTAAAGACTTGATTCCGATCATTCAGTTTGTTTGCCAGCAATATGATATAGTGGTCCGATCTGAAAAATTTCTTCAGATATTGTAAGGTTGTCTTAGAAAATAGTCTGTGCTGAATTTCGTGAATATATCTCGTTAAATAAAAAAGATTTTCATATAAGGACTTGATTCCGTTCATGCAGTTTGTATGGCAGCTATGTGCTATAGTGGTCCGATATCAGCGATTTGGCCAAATGAGCAGCTCCTTGGAGTGAAAAGGACATATGCAAAATTTCAGGTCGATATCCCATAAACTAAAGGACTAGTTTGCATATATACAAAGCGACAAATGGACATGTCCAAATCGACTCAGCTCATTATGCTGATAATTTATATTATTATTTTATAAGATCTCCGACGTCTTTTTCTGAGTGATACGAAATAAGTAATAAACTAAATATACTCTGTTTTTGGCAATAAATATTACTTTAAATTATTATATAAAATTTAACCCACACTAAATATTATATTCAACACTTCTAACCACTTACCAAAAAGTAGTCACGATTATATGCTATATCCTCCACACCGACTGCCAGCGAACTGTGTATTAAATCACGCAATGTTCGTATCGTTTTCGGCTTCTCCATCAATAGTGTACCCACAATGCTGGCCGAATAGAATTGATAGATGGCGAAGGCGAAGAGTAGACTGGTAATAACGATGCAACGACCCGAAAAGAAACTTGTAGAAAATGTCAGACCTAATGAAAGACGGCAGCAAGCAGTCGATACGAATGAGTTTTCATTAGAGAAATGAAGAATAATAGTAAACGAAATAAAATTTGTCGGAACAAATGGGAGACACACACGCTCAAACAGCACACATACACCAAAATACTGTCGAAATGAAACTTGAAAAGGCTAGACGTAAGTAAAGAGACTAAATAAAGCAGAATTAGAGTGCAGGTGGAGAAGATGAGAGACAGTGTACTTTCGTTTGTCATGTGAAGATGGAACCGGTTTTAAGATAAGATCGCCGGAAAACATTTTATTTTGTTGATCGTTCTGTAAGTTAATAATTCTTAAACGGAATCGGAAGAAGTCTTTGCTAGCAAATATTCAGTTTTAGGATCACTCACATAAGACCTCAAATCTGCAAAAGCTCACATCTGATGCAATTATAATAGGATTGTGCTCGGCCTGATTTCTCTGTGGAACATACAGCTAGACTCATACTCTTTGCATCTCGTGAACATCGAAGTGATCGATAATTTCCACATTCATATTTTTCTGACGGTTTCAAATAAATATTAAAAATGTGGTACCATCCAAGTTATCGCAAGTTCTTACATATTATCTTAAAATTTAACCATCAAAATAATACTGAGCGCACATCTCCATACAAATCATGGGAACACTGTAATCCTACGCTTCACAGATATGTATAGTATGTTTACTCGTAAAAGCCGAATGAAGTAATTAGCAACATTACGATCTCCACCCAACGTTATGTACTTTAATGAGCTCATTTATTTATCCGCAATACGAGTACTTCGAAGTTTTCGATTTGTACTCCTCCCATTTCTTAGTTTCTTGCTCCGCCAATACAATCAAGTTTCAAACATTATTCGCCTTGTAATATATAAAATCTTCCACCTTGAAGTTCAATTGTTCGTGTTTCAACACATTCTTGTCCGAACGGTATATACACGTTTGTGAGCGGCAGACGCTAACAACGGTAATGACTTTGCTATTTTCTCAACCACTCAGCAGCAGAAACAGAACCCATTAGCTGTTGCCCAATTGCATTGATTGTTGCAATTTAATGCGTTTTGTTGTTGCATAGATTTCTACAAAACGTGTCATGACGTGAAAATCGATGGAAGTTTATGTTTAAGGAGAAGGCGAAGTAATGGCAACGGAAAGGTAATCAGTTTAAATTTCTCCACTAATTATGGTGGAGATGGTGGAGGGTGTGGTAGCTTGGGTTTGCAAGGGTGCAAATAGGCATCTATTTCTTCCAGAGAAGTTGACTCGATCAGAATTCAAGAGAAGGAAGAAGAAATGCACTTTGTTCTATCAAAGGTAGTAACGTAGTTTTTAGGCATCGACATTAAACCATACTTATTAGAAAGACTTGTATTATGCTGGCTAATATCTATATAACAAATTTCAATTTAATGCTTGGCATTATAGTTTAGCTGTCCTCTTATCTTTCCTAGATATGTAAAATAGTTATGGAACAGTTTTGAAAAAAAAAATGGTATAAAAAAATCTCTACCAACAGGTGGATTCCAAAAGCGATCATGAGGCGATCACTGAGTAGACAAACAAAGGGTGGTATTTTCCAATTTATATGTTTGTCCGAACATGGAGGATGGAGCTATGTGTAAAAGTTTACGTAAAAGAGAAAAGTTCTCTCACCGCCATTCACTTGGGAGTAGCCAGAAACGATTCTTTCTCACGATTCTTTTTTTGGTCCTTTAATTGAGAAGGTGCTGCTGTCCAGCTGGTTGATGTCATCGGGAAAATAAGGGCTTCCATCACCGCCGTCAAAGAAATGTGATGGACGGGACAAGAACTGAGACGAGTAGGTCCTTGTGGCATTTAATATTGTAGTCCTTTAAAGGAGCGCAGATTCGGTGTGGAATTTATGGTGGAAGAGAGACTCCGTCGCCAAGTCCTGGCATTCACCGCGGTAGCAGCCACAATCTGCACCAAAGCGAAGTTCTTCAATATATCGCTGATTTGAGCCCACGTTTCGACGGAAGAGAAGGACAAAGTGACCAAAGATATCTTCTATGATCGCTTGGAGCGCACATATGAGAGTTGCTCTCGCCACTATGTTAAAATCGTGCTTGGCGACTTTAACGCCAGGGTGGGCAAAGAAGGTATCTTTGACACAACAGTCGATAAATTTAGCCTCCGCGAGAAAACATCCCCAAATGGATCGAGGCTGATCGACTTCGTCGGAGCCCGAAATATGAATATCTGTGTACTTGATTCCAGCATAAGAAAATTCATCAAGCGAACTGGCTGCCTCTCGGATCGAAAAACCACCATCCAGATCGATCCGAAACCATTGGTTTTCGGAAAATGCAAAAACACACAGCTTGTACGATGAGGTGTGCCGTGTCGCAACGGAGAGACTGCCTACCTCGCAACGTTACAATCGACCACAATACGCGCGGGATGAGATAGATACCAAGAGTTGAAGAGGGAAGCGAGGCCCATTTGCTCACAGAAAAAGGGAGAGGCCGAAATGCGTGAGTATGAAGAGCTTGAAAAAGCTGGCCGACAGGGTAATGCTCGATAATTCCAAGAAAAGATGCGTCGACTAACGGAAGATTTCAAGACCGGAGTATACTTTGCTATATAGAACCCCCAGAGGTGATCTAGAGACTGATGCCTAGAGCATACTAAAAACATGGAGAGAGCACTTCTCCAGCCTGCTGATTGGCAGTGAAAGCATAACACTAGGATACGGCAAATGTGATTCCCAAATCGATTACGATGGAGCAGATCACGTTCCATTGCGCGACCATGAAGAATTTCTAAAATCAATTACCCGTTTGAAGAGCAACAAAGTGGCGGGGCGATAGGATTTAAGTTTGCTCTGCCCATTCCATAAAAAAGGAGACCCCACAATCTGCGCCAACTACCGTGGATAAGCCTCCTCAACATCGCGTACAAGGTTCTATCGAGCGTATTGTGTGAAAGATTAAAGCCCACCGTCAACAAACTGATTGGACCTTATCAGTGTGGCTTTAGACCTGGAAAATAGCCGAAAAGATATTCACCATGAGGATCGACACACACCAACTCTTCGTCGATTTTAAAGCTGCTTTTGACAGCATGAAAAGGAGCTGACTTTATGCCGCGATAACTCAAATTGGTATTCCCGCAAAACTAACAATAAAAAATGCATAGAATTGATGCAGTTGAATAAGAACTGGCTTACGCTATTTTCAATCTCTCCTTATTAAATAAAAAAATCGCTAACAGCAGAAAAGCTTTTACTTTCATTTCACCATTCTGAGCCACACCAAACAACTAACTCGCTCTGAGCGTGACCTAATTAAATAATAAAATATATAACGGTAATTAAATAAAAATGCAATATTATCCTAGCATTACTCGGTGTTGACTTAGCACAATTTTTCCGCTTCAAAAGCATTTCTTACAAATTTGTAAGAAGAAGCACTGTTTGCGCTCTCCAAGCTACTGCACGTCTTGCCACCACAAATTCACTAGCAATTTGTTCAGTTATGTTTACAAGAATGGGAAAGTCTTGTAACAAAGCCAAACAAACGAAATTGAACTCAAGAACCTTCAACCCGAGAAGGTAGCGCACACAAACGGAGAGAGAGAGGCATGTGACGCACACTGGGAAAGTAGTATGCTTAGTTATGAAAGCAAAGCTGAAAAGTAAACTTGTGAGCGCATAAATTGCGTTGCATGCCACACATGCTACCAAACATGCCAATAAAACTAAGAGCTCAAACGCAGAAACACACACACACACAACTGCTACAGCTTACATGTAACTGCCACTCACTTGTGCCCCCAAAAATTTCTCGAGAGCTTACTCTATGTGTATGTTTCGCCAAAGTTCCTGCGTATATTAGTTTTCGAAGCGCTTTTCGCCCCTCGTGCCCTTAACGCTAACATTATCTACTACTGTAGTAGTAGTTTTTCGACAAACTTACCTTGCTGGCATATGGAACCCACGTAGAACAGCATCGACTCGAAGAACAAGCCAACGCGCTGTTGTGCCACAACGCTGCCTGTCTGGCCGCAGCACGCACTGCCACAGCCGTGCATGCAATGCCTGCAGCTAATACTCTGCACATTCTTTCGCGCTTCCGTCTTACTTCGTTGCATCAACTTGCCCGGCTTTTGTTTCCGTTGCTCTTTTGTTGCTGCGGCAACCGACGGCGCGTTGCGAGCGCCGCAGCTCGGCATTGTCCCGGCACTTAGGGTCGTTCGTGTGTAACAGCGGCAACCAACTGGTGGTAGTTCATCATTACCGCCGATTGCACTCGCTTGTTGGTTGTTGGTGGTGGCGCCTCCGATGTTCATGTTGCTGCTGCGCGTGCTGTGTCCTTTTGTGTCGCAGCATTCACCAGGGAGTCAATTGTTGGCGAAATCAATGAAAGGATAAAGCAAAAAGTGCTACGTTAGAGAGGAAGGAAGGAGTGGAATGCGAGTTAAAAAAGAGTTTCTAGTAGTTTTTGACCTCGGGCGCAGCAAGTAATATCGTCCAAAAATTTGCGAGCAAAAAAACCACGAGCATGTGCCATGTACGCAATGGAGCTGAGAATTTAATAGCAATGATCTCTCATTTTTCAGAGGCACGCATTCGTGCCGCACAAAAACTTTCCGCCAGCGTTATTTGCTCGAAGTGTCCCAGCATGTCCTGTAGTCAGCCACAGTGCACAGTGCATCTAATCACCAGCGCGTTGAGGGTACGAAGGCGATCCGATAATGCAGTGGTGAAGAGCTATTGCTATATTTTTTCAGCTCAGGAAGTACCAGAATAATGGAGCGGACAGCGAACATCATTCAAACTGGATTCAATAACTGTAAAGAAGGTTGTAGAATAGGTGTCACTAGGCCGCAAGAAGGCCTGACTGAGATCCAAACTCTTTGAAGAAGTTTTTATCTTACTTATCTGAGCTCGGTCTTTAATGTAAAATAGTCAAATACTGACGTTGAGCCTTAAGCCTAATCTTCTGTTGTCCACCCACGATTTTTTTTAAATCTTTCTGAGTTGCAGTCACATACTTAGGAATAGAAGAAAATTAATGCAGATGAGTACACGACTGCTGCCAAATATTCAGCTCTTTAAAAGGTTGTTTGAAGCTAGTAGACAACACTAGCAAAGGTTATACTTTGGGATAGTGTTGATGGAGAATAGACCAAAAAGCTTTCACTTAAAGGCAAAATATGTTATTGTAGGGGTCATAATAGGGCACCACCTTTAAGATCCCATCTCAAAAATTTGAAAAATTGGATCCGGCGAATAGACGAAATTTCATTTACGTGGAACCAGCATTAACATCCACAATAACGTAGGCCTCGAAATCCAACTCAGAAGAACTCTTGACAACAGGTGCTACTTCGGACCAAATTCTACAATACATTTATCATCCCCATCCTGCTTTAAAGGTATGGACAACCTGACAAATCTGATGAGTCGGCATTACGAGTTTTCGAAAGAAAGGTTCTGTTTGTGATTTATGATCTCTTTAGTTCAGCGAAGAGGGAGAGAGTAATCGGAAAAACCCAGCTATTGACCAGCATCGCCGGGGAAAGCAGAGGAAAAGGAAAACCTCCACTCAGTTGGAAAGATCTGGCCGGCTAAACCAATAAAGAAGAAGAAGGATTCGGCGAAAGGGGTAAAAGATGGATGCGGGGTTTAATCCAAGGCTCTGATTGCTTCAACTTAAGAGACATTGGGCAGCTGGTGAAAAAAATTGTATTTTTTTTTTTAATTTGACCGAATCTACCAATTTTCTGGATAAGACTTAATTTAGTACCACCCGGGATCTTAATGGCCACAATGGCATTCTAAGTGCGGCCATCTGCGGTCTGACACGCCTGCGCCTCTCTTTTCAAGACTCCGTAATGAAAATCCTAACGCAGAAATTCGTTAAGTTTTCTTTCTAATTGTCTTATCGAACCACTCTCGTACACACCGTTAGCAATGGTAATGATTGTATGTGACTGCCACAGTGCCAATGCACTTCGACTCGACATTGCGGCGTTTATCGTCCCGTGTGCCTTGCTATGCATCCTAACGGCGTTTTGCTGCAATTTTTGGCCCTTTGGTTTGCTTGGAAATTGAAAGTTTTGATTTATACTTTCACAAAGTTCGCACTGTCTATCGGCATTCTCGCTCTCTTCGACATGCCTTCGTCTACCTTCTAAATGGTGTTTTATGAAATTGCCATCGTCAGAGGTTATAAAAATTACTAAAGTGAAAAGAAAATGCCAAACTTTTGTCTGAGCGACGGCAAATAGTAAAAGTCAAAATCGCGTTCGTCGTGCGGAAAATTTTATCATCGGAATTTGTAATAACCGATAATTTAATGGCATTTAATGCGCAACTTTGTTGTGGTGAATCGATTAGTTTTGGTTGATGGGAACTGGAAGTCGTTAATGACACGAGTGAGCTCGAATTTTTCCACTAAATAGCGGGGAGTTGGTGCTCTTGATGTAGTACGTTGTATTTAACTGATATTCTGCAAGTAAGTGTCGTTAGTGCATTATGTAACATACTTTTGAGGTTGCTGTTTGATACTTAGCTATCATTTTATTAAGCTGAAAAAGGGCTGAGAGCAAAAATCCGAAGTTCAGTACTCTACTCCTCCTCCTCCTTACTGTATAAGTGTGGTAGAGGTGGTGGAGATGTTTTATTAGAAAAAAGCAGAACTTGCTTCTGACAGCTCTTTCAATAGGTTACTATTTAATTCGGATCGATAGTTTCAAATTCGAGTATAAATTTCGCTTTGAGAAATCAAAACATTTACATTCTTCGTTTTTCCAAGCTTTAATTCATTTTTCAAAGATTTATAGGTAAGGGCTTATAGATATCTGCAAGTTATGATTATAGATAATTAGACTGACACTATTACTTTTATATATTTTCTTGAAATTTAAGACCCTGAGACATTAGTGCAGATATCAAGGCAGTGTTGCCACGTATTCTCAATAAGAGATCTTTTTAAACTTTTTTCTCTTAAAGCTTAAAGCTTCGAACAGATGTTGTAGCTTTTATTTTGTATACTTGATCTAGCGAAGGTCCAGTTAGAACTCATATAACCACTAAAAGATGGACTTTGCTTAAAGCGAACTCTCCGCTAGACCTCTTATGGCTTGCCCTGGGCCAGATGAACCTTATGACTGCACACAAGTGGGAGTAGTTAGCCAACACTTACCGTGCTGGCCTGACACCCAATAACCCATAAATGAACCATAAGAAGCCAAATGAGCTCCTACCCATTTTCATGCTAGAGCTTGTAAGACTGATGTAACTGACCTAGCAGACTCATCAACCTGGCAGTTTCCGTCAATTCCGCTGTACCCAGACATCCAAAACAAAATCATAAAGTATACCAGAGATACGGAGTCTATAAATGCCATCTTTAGTCCCGAGTTCACCGTCAGCAAGGACAAGACTATAGCTTTTCTGCTTCGCGGTGGGTAGACATCACTCTGAATGAGATTACGTTCCGGAGTAGTAGATCTACTGCAACATTTGTGGCTGTCTATTCCGCTTGGAAGTCGCTGGAGTGAACAGTAAGCCTAAAATTGGAGGTACCTGGTAGTTTCCATCAATTAAGCTGTACCCAGGCACTCAAACCAAAACCGTTGAGTATGCCAGAGGCGTTCCGAGCGCACCGCCAGCGGGGACAAGGCTGTTGCTTTCCTGCTATCTTATTTCTGGGTAGACAGCACTTCTCCACTTCCAACTGGAAGTCGCTGGAGTGATCAGGAAGACTAAAACTGGAAGTAATGGATAATTATGGACAGAGCACTCCACCACCAACGCTCCCCGCTGGCTTTTTTACATCCATAAAAAAGCTTACCGCCCCTCTCTTCCAGCGAGTACTTCGATCCCTTGTTAACCAATGAATAAATGAAGTTTCTGCTCACCTTTCAACGCCAACACCAAATAATATTTTGCTTATCGTTTCAGAGAAATCAGATTTCCAAAGCTTTTGATTCTTATTATAAGACAAAAGCTTCGGCAGATCAAAAAATTATGAAAAGTTTCGTATATACTTATAATACAACTACTTCTAGATGATAGATTGCAAAATATGCACTAGCATCTGAAGAATTATGCCAAACTAAGAAATAACCGTTATGCACAAAATTGCGATTCTTCTTCGCCATAATAAATTAAACCTACCCAACTGCTTTACCACACCGACCGCTTCCAAGCCACGCTCTACCGATGTCAGTAACCACAGTAAGCAGATGGTGAATATGCCACATAATCCCAATAAAATCCAGACCATATTTGAAAAGGGTTGCAGAAACACTATACGATCCTTTTTGGTGCTCGGCGGATGACGAAATATGAAGCAAGGTCTACGAATAAAAAAGACATTACAATAATAAACAAAACTATTAGACAAGCACACAAGTCCACACACACATAAGTATGTGGTGAGCTTTCAGTAATCTGCCCTCATCAACTGACACGCCCACAAAATAAACCAACAGCGCAGCAGGTGAAAAGCCACAAACATAAATCTTATTTTACACAAAGAAATTAAATCAGCAAACATGTCCCCGACAGGATTTAGTTTCAATTAATGTGTCAATCTTCGGCGTGTACGTGGCATGGAGCAGTGAGCGGACGTCGGCAACTAAAAACAAATTGCTTGTCCAACGCCATGTCCTTTGCCATCTGCCTGCAACAACAACCACGCTCCAAACGCGCTTAAGTCAGCGTCTCATTGCCACTTAAGTTGCTGTCAAGTCAGCTGTTGGCGTGACCTTTCCACACTCAAGGGAGCCGCAGCGACAGCAACCCGGTCTCTAAGCACTAGCGACGCATGCAGCGCGGCTTCGTCGGCAGCGGCAGCATTAAATTGTCGTTAGCACAGCTGGAGGTGAAATGGCGAGCAAAAAGAATGACTACAACAAATTAAAGAACGCAAATAAAATTGAACTCGGGTGCAATGAGCGTAAGTACAACAGCAGCAACAAGTGCGCGTGCAACAAATCACCGCACAGCGATAAGAAGCGTAGCGAAAGCGCGACACAAAAATTGAGCAGCGCATAAATTTGCACCGCTTAACAAGAGGAATGAGTATTTAATCGGCGGAGTGTGGAAAGACCGTAGACACCAAGTGAAGTGACACGGCACGCCTACAGTGGTGGTTTGATTAAAATCTGCAATTTTCAAAGTCGAACCAACAAAACTGGTTTCTCGAGGTTTGTTTATGATTTTACTTTAAACGAATATTGTTCTAAAGCGATCTCCAAAGAAATGCCGTCTATGTGCTTCATAAATATGTTTGAAGCTGAAAAGGTTAATTAACTTCTTTTGGCACTACAATTCCTTGGGAGTTTTGGCCTGCTGCACATGTAACATCCAGACATTGGTTATTTGAAGTTATACTTCCATTTTTTTATGCCACAAAAATGTTTACGAAGAAATCATAAAGAAGTTATACGAGTTCATCAATCTGGATTGCAATATTCTCATTGGCCACTTGATAGCTTGTTGACTAAAAGAGTTCTAACGCCAATAACGCTCATCAGAGCCTGTTTTGTAATCGATAGGGTCTACAAACTCTTATGTCTGGTCAACGGCTGAATCCATTGATATCCTTCAAAAGGTTCATCTCACTTAAAAAAGTTTTCTTAAAACTATTTAATACTAAGTTTTCTCCATTTTCATTTAAAGAGATAATTTGTTTGGTTTCATTGCCCGACCATGAAGAAGTTCGAACAGCAATTACCCGTCTGAAGAACAACAAAGTGGCGGAGGCCGATGGATTGCCGGCCGAGCTATTCAAACACGGCGGCGATAAACTGATAAGGAGCATGCACCAACTTCTTTATAGAATATCGTCGAACAAAAGCATGCCCGACAATAGGAATTTAAGTGTACTTTGCTTAACCCACAAAAGGAGACTCCACAATCTACGCCAACTAGCGTGGGATAAGTCTCCTCAACATCGCATATAAGGCTCTACCGAGCGTATTGTGTGAAAGATTAAAGCCCACCGTCAACAACCTGATTGGACCATATCAGTGTGGCTTTAAGACTGCTAAATCAATAACTGACCAGATATTTACCATGGGACATATTTTGGAAAAGACCCGTGAAAAGAGAATCAACACACACCACCTATTCGTCAATTTCAAAGCTGCTTTTGACAGCACGGAAAAGAGCTGGCTTTATATTCCATGTCTGAATTTGGTATCTCCGCAAAACTAACACGGTCGTGTTAACTGACGTTGAGCAACAACAAAAGCTGCGTCAGTATCGGGAAGGACCTTTCTGAGCCGTTCGATACCACACGAGCTTTCAGACAAGGCGATTCTCTATCGTGCGACTTCTTCAATCTGCTGCTGGAGAAAATAATTCGAGCTGCAGAACTAAACCGAGAAGGTACATTATTATCTAGGAGTGTACAGCTGCTTTCGTACGCCGATGATATTGATATCATTGGCCCCAACATCCGCGCCGTTAGTTTTGCTTTCTCCAGACTAAACGAGGCCAAGGCGAAATATCTCCTGTCATCAAACATACAGTCGTCGCACTCGCGACTAAGCGTCCACGTCACTGTTGACAGTCATAACTTCGAAAGCGTAGATAATGGCATCTATCTTGGAACTTCAAAGTAGAATGACTCTTGCCAACAGGTGCTCTTTCGGACTGAAGGCATAAAGACCAAACGCTATAAGTCCCTCATTATTCCATTACTACACTGAAACTAAAAAGCTCAAGCGCTTTCCTTCTGTATTAGGCTCAGAGAAATCGTACGATAAAATTAGCCACCAGTGTACAAGTATTCACTTACACTCACACTCCGCACGCAACTGTCAATGACTAACATATAAATATTTATTGTTGTTATAAATAAAGGCAACAAACGAATGTCATTGTTCGGGGTTCAAGATATGTACATACATACATACGTTGCACACTGTGCGACTTTTTGTTGGCGATATTTTGTCCGCAAGATTTATGCGTGTCAACCGCAAAGGCTAAACTTACAAACATTTATCTTGGCAATAATAATACCGAGGCGCAACAACAACAAAAACAACAAACAACAACAGCATTGCAAACAAAAGCAACAATTGGCGACAATACACAAATAACGGTAATGTAAAGTGAATGGCAAAAAAGTTTAGTGTTAAACGGCGTCGGGTCTCGTGTCGGTCGTGCTGATATCATTTTTCATGCCATTGACAGCTTACAATATGCGAAATTAAATAAACCGCAAGTGCGGCGCGAGCAACAAAGGTGACAGGTGAGGCAACAACAATAAAAGCATTAGGGAAATAAGCGAAGCTTGCGCCCCACCTTCATGCCGCACCACTTAATGCAATTCATGGTGGCGGCATGGCCTTCACGTCAAATGCGCTACCATCACTCAACTGTGCTGTGCCGAAACGAACCGAGCCGAGCTGGGCCACGCTTTCATGTGAAAAGCTTTCGACAAATTGCTTTTTAAAATTTGCTAAAGAACCACAAGCAATAAATGCAATAACAACTATTATTGTTGTGCTAAACATGACAAAAAAGAAAGTTGAAAAAAAAGTCGACAAATGTAAATAACAACAACAGCAATAGCCAACACTCCAATCACGCCTAAGAGCTTTAGCGCGGCGCACCACGTGACTGTTGAGCGGTTGACCGCTTGTGCGCTCCCACTGCTAGGAATTAGTGTAAGTCACTTTTTTCGTCTCACACCAGCAGCACCCATGCTGAATAACTGCGCTGCAACAACACTCAGAAAAAGCAACAACACTCAGGAAAAAGCAACAGCTCTGTGAATAACAACCATCGTCGGCCACACCAAAAAAAAAAACCAAACTGTCTGCTTTGACTTCCCGACACCCACTGACTTTTTTTTACTTGCCCCCGCTCCTACTACCATTTATCACTTTCGCTCAGCCAGCAATTTTTTCTGTTTATTTACCAGCTTGTTTGTATGTGGGTTTTGTGTGCTTTCCCCCGCTTGCTCACCTGGCCACCCACGTTCGTGTCGTGTAATCAATCACTTTGGCACGTTCGATGCGAAAGAAAATCGGCGAGCCACCAATATCCGCTTGTTTGCGTACCAGCGCTCCTATCATGCCATCGAATTTGCCATTCTTCAGATAGCCCCAGCTGGCAGTCTTCGACATCACGAAACTGCAAAAAAAAAACAAATTTTGACAGTAAGCAAAAAATATGCATATTTAACAGTGTCTGTGCATATGTATTCATGGAAAATTTCAATTTTTTGTGTTAATTGAATTTTACATGATTAAATTTGTTCCCTAAAACAAAAAAACACAAACAAATATGATTTATGTAACTTTTTCATAACCTCACTTTTTGTTTTCCAAAAATGTACTCATGATTTATTCTCTTTTGACTGTCTTATGAGTTTTAAATTGTAGCATGATTAGAATTTAATAATAACAGTAATAGAAGAGAGGGAGAGTAGTAATGAGATTTTTTTTCAATATTGTGAAAGATAAGGCTGACGATGTCACAGTGAAAACGAGAAGCGATGCTATAAGATTGCGCTATTTCTAAGAGCTGTAATCTAGCTATAAATCGCTGCATGTGTCTTCTTATGTAAGTCGCCAAAGTTGTCAGATAGGAAGGAACAACAAAGGACTTTCAGCGAGCTGAAGAAAGCAAAGAGACAAGATCAAATTGGATATATTCCAAGACATATTAACCAATTCTACTTTATGGGCGTAGACAGCCCTTACGAGTACGCGATTGTAGCCGAGTTCCAACGGAGTGGATGTCTTACTCTTATGCTGCTAACCTCAGAAAGTACTTCGTCGAATACTCTCAGAGCTGGAGTGTTTTCATCCATTCGGAGAATGACCTAGCTAGCGTAGCCGCAGTCTCTTAATTCGTTGACCTATGTCAATGGCTTCGTATATCTCGTACAGCTCATCGTTCGAACCATAAATCTTCTTCAGTCCGAACTAGCACAGTTATTCTGTCTTGCACTCTGACATAAACCTATGTTAAGGGTACGTCTCTCATTTTCATTACGTTCTCAGCACAAGATGCGTACTAAAAGCTTCGATAAGAAATCTATATATTTCCTAGTTTATAGGGTAGTATTTCACGGTCAGTTTCAAAAACAAAAGGGGCGCCAGAGAAATCATAGCTAATACGCTGTCTGAGTGATTGGTTTCCTTTCATGTGTAGCTAAAAAGTCAGTCACCTGAAAAATTCAGGAATTTTTGGCCTAGTAGAAATTCACTAACGCAGACGCCTCAAAATGGTAAAGAAAAATTCCTAACTGATCTCTTGGACTGTGAAATGAAACCCTTGTAAATCCAACAAAACGAAGAATATCACCTTGATTTGTGAACCAATTTTTTCAATTTCGGCTCAAGTTTGGAGCGCTTTTGCTAGGCTGGTCGACAGTTTTATATCATTTTTGTAAACCCACGCCTCATCACCAATATTAATTAAGTGCAGGGTCCTCAGCTATGTTGTAAAGCATCTCTTTTACGACAACATTTTTGTAAAAAAAAAATTCAGGTCTTTTGGTACGAGCCTAATAATGACATGCTGCATACCGAAAACATTAACCAAAACAGTGCAGTCACTCATAGGAGATGTTGAGGTCCTCTGCTTTTTCTCTGATGCGCTCTTCCTGGAACTTTTTCGATGTTACCGTCATTAAGAGGGGAGAATGACTCACACCAAATAATTTTACGTTGAATTCAGGACCTTAACCGCATGCTTTATGCCATTCAAATGCTGGTATTTATGGTAAAGCAGACTCCCCAAAACACTTCTACAACATTTTCAACGGTTCTGTAGTTCCAATTTCATTGAAAATACAAAATTTTCAACAAACTCGTTAACCATTTTTTTATGGTAAAATATCGCGTTGTAAACAAACAGCTGCCAAACACCTACTAATTGACATGTGAAGATCAAACTTCATATGAATATGAAAAAGGTTGTAAAAATCTGGAAAATTTTTATCGATTTGATCAGTTGCGTCACAACTTATTGTAATATAAAATGGCTGTCGAAGAACGTCTATTTGAACAGTCGGTACAATGAATTCGATTTGCTACTCACTAAAGCTTACCCAATCGAATTTAGATAATTATTAAACAATTTATTTCGATATTTGGAGTTTATAATAAATACTCTCATAGAAAAATTATTGACCATTCGAGCTAATTTGTTCTAATTTCCATATCTAAATTCAAATATAACCCAATCACATATGCAATAAGTATCAATATTTATGTATACATATATGTTATATATAATATATTTGAAAACCGTGTTGCAAAACATTTTCGTTTCATTATCTCTTCCCTCCTAATACCTAACACTGGGGAAATCTTAATTTACACATGACTATAGACAAATTGTTGGCAACAGCAAAAGAGTTGTAGCTAAGCTCGCCGCTTATGTGTGTGTGAGTGGCTGTCAAAAAAAGTGAAAGAGGAATAAATAAGTATTTAGTTTCGAAAGTGACGAAGCATGTCAGAGTAATTCGTACATATTTTGCCATTTTCAATTTGTTGCCATACCCATTTTAATCAGCGCCACACACAATCACTCAAAACCACTCAGGAATATGGGGAAGGAGGGAAATTCAAATAGGGTACTATTTGTAACAAATATACATATATGTACACACATATATTTATATAAACGTATATGTATTTGTAAAGCACTCTCTTAGATGTGTCTTTGAAAATGAGAAGTCTTTGTATGAGGTAAAAATAAAAAATAAAAAAAAGATCTCTTATAAAAAGTTGCTTTTTTCGTTGCAACACACAAACGACAAAAGTATCGAGGAAAAAAACTGCATTGCGTAACGAACCTGAAATTGAACAAGTCCCTTACGTTCGAGAGTAGTGCAAAATTGAAGCGATTCATAGAATCCAGATGCGTGTCGTAGTGTGCGGTTAGATAATGCTCCAGAGTATCCGTGTGATTTTTGTTCGTTACCTGCAAAATAAATATACAGAGATTGGTGAAATTGCAAAAACTCGGCAGCAACATAAATATGTTTAGAGAATATGGTAAAGTAAGTCCTCTTAAAAATACATTTCCATTAGAAACTTAGGAAGAAAGTTAAGACGAGCTGACAAAAAAGCTGAAAATGAGTAACATCTTGGGAATAATCATTCAGCGTGACAGAAAAACGCACTTCTTTCAGTAAAAATTCTTGGAAACTCTACATTTTCACAAATAAAGGAGTACACACTCTCTCTAAAAACAGCAAAGAGTGTAAAGAGTAATATATGAAAAAGGAGTGTTCGTATAATTGCAAAGTGTTTCGATTGTACCAAGGATATTATTTTGTACAATTGCACACTTAAATCTAAAAATGTTAATAATTTTCTTAGATACACGTGCCAATGTACGAGATATAGTTCTAAATATCTGTTCTAAAAGCTCCATCTATAAGCATTAAAATCGTTAAGATGGGAATCTCACTTTTTTCTATTAAAAATAATTATTAATTTGAATTTTTTATGGTAAGCACTTTTCGTTACATGCACTAAATTACATTTGAATCATATTATAGCTTCCTTAGTTGTCACATTAAACATTTGCAGCCCAAATGTAGGCAACGGTTAGTTAGTTACTAAAATCATTGCCTACAATTAGGAGTGGGTATGTGATAACAAAACTTAGATACACAATCAAATTTCAGCATCTTCGGCCCTTTTAGTGATGTTTAACTAACTGGAATAATATGTCGATACCCGGAAAAACTTGTCGAAAAATCTAAGGCAAGAAGATTATTTAGAATTTTAAAATGAATAGTAAATTCTCTGGCGTCAGAAAAGTTAACAAAATATTGTAAATTTAACGAAATATTCCTAAGTTAAGTTAGGTTAGGTCGTAGCTTTAGTACTCTGGGTGAAGATGGCGCTGGATCTTACTTGAGCTGTGAGCGTTGTTTCCAGTCAAAAACTCCTTAAAATGGATTACCAGATTCTCATAAATTTGTTAATGCATTTAAAACAAATCTCAGCTATTTCACAAGGTTCTTCAAAAGTGTGACTAGGTGTATGCTTTTTCAATTTCATTCTTGTAAAAGCTAGAAATAGTACCAAGATTATTCGATCTAGTCTTCTTTCGTTCAGCTTTGGCAAAAAGCGTTCGACAAAATATTGGGCGATCTTTTCATATTTGTAATCAAACTTCAACATATTTTTTTTTTATATTTATAATGAGCTTTAATGAACCAAATACTTGTATGTAGCATTTTGGCAGACCAGTTTTTGCTAATCCTCCGCTAGAGACATTATTCCATCAGTGTAAAACTTTTCTGATTTCTCGGTGAAAAACTGCAATGGTTAGTACGATGGTGCAAGGTCAGGGCTATATGATGTATGCATCAAAACTTCCCAGCCAAGCTCTCCCATTTTTGCTGAGCCAACAAAGATGTGTGTGGTCTAGCGTTGCCCTGATGGGAGACGAAGCCTTTTCTGTTGATCAGTTCTGATTGTTTTTTTTTTTCGATTGCTTGTTTCAATCTCATTATTCCATTTCATTTCATTCCTTTCCAATCCCATCAAATACTCAGCATAACCTTTCGAGGCGTCAATTATGGCTTTGCCACCATTTTTTGAGCTTCATCACGCTTGGACCAAAACCTTTTTCGCACATTATTGTCGTATTTGATCTACTTTTCGTCTCCTGTTACCATTCGCTGCAGAAATGTTTCGATTTCATTTCAGATGTAAATTAGGTGGCACATTAATTTTACCACAGACAAATGGTAGAGCTTCTTATTGTAGCCAGCCTCACTTAAATGGTTCAAAACCGTTTGCTGATGAATGTTTAGTTCTTTGGCGATGTCATGGCTGCTTATGTGACAGTCCTGGTTAATCTTTTCCATAGTTTCATCAAGTTTTTCAACGATAGGTCGACCAAAGCGAGGAGCATCTTTCACATTGAAATTTGCAATTTTGAACATTGCTGTGCTATCCGAACTGATACAGCATCATCTACGAAAATTCACAAATTTCAAAATAAAGCAAATTTCTTCATTATTTTCACTTATTTTTGAACAGCTGTAACCTTTTTTCAACTTAAACGAATAAATTTTTTTTTTTAGTTAAATGAAACCTCATCTTTCTTACCCTATATGGTATGAAACAATATGACTGGTAGCAACAGGGATATACGACTGCAACGACATTTATTGACAAAATACGAAAAGACTTTTTCGACTATCCAATACGTAACCGCACCGCGTGTGAGAATTGAATGAGTTATTTTCAAAATAGGAGATTGCTATACGAGACGGACGAGGGAACTCAGAGCTACACTATCTCCAGTGGAGTACCGCAGGGCTCGGTTTTAGGTCCGCTGCTATGGAACCTGATGTACGATGGGGTGTTAAGAATACCGCAATCAAAAAATGTGAAAACAATCGCTTATGCGGATGACCTCATAGTGGTAGCTGTAGCTAAACATCTGGATGACCTCCGGATCAAGTGCAATGACAGCATAAATGGTCTGCGCCGATGGTTTACTACCATGAGTCTAGAGCTGGCTGAGCAGAAAACAGAAGTCTTACTCATAAGCTCAAGGAAAATTGAGGAGAAAATGTCGCTGACCATCGGTGAATGTGAGATTACTTCACAGCCGCAGTTGAAGTATCTTGGGGTAATAGTGGACTCAAGACTCAAGTTCAAAGAACACATGAAAAATGTGACTAGTAAAGCAAATAGAATATATAATGCGTTGTCTAGAATGATGGCAAATAAAGGCTGTGTGCGTTCCAGCCGACGATGTTTAATAGCTAAGGCAATAAGTTCAGTGATCCTGTATGCGGCTCCAATATGGATACAGGCGCTAGAAACAAAATCATATGCTAGACCAATTAACACTGTGCATAGGCTTTCAGCAATACGAGTGATAAGTGCTTTCCGAACCATTTCAAATGACGCTGCTGAGGTATTAGCCAGTATGGCACCGATTGACATCCAGGGTGACGAATTCGCGCGAATATATAACTTAGCAGAAAAGTCTACTACAGCAAAAAGAGAAGAGAGAATAAAAAGCATTGCAATGTGGCAGCAGCGGTGGCAAACTTCATGCAAAGGACGGTGGACCTACCGACTGATTTCGGACATACACTCGTGGATAGGTAGGAAACATGGAGACCTGGATTTCCACCTTACGCAAGTACTCAGTGGGCATGGATGCTTCAGAAGCTATCTATTCAAATATCGTCATGACTTTAGTCAATACTGTCCGGCGTGTACAGAGTGTATAGAAGACTCTGAACACGTGTTCTTTTATTGCCCACGGTTCTCAAGTATAAGGGAAATGTTGAAAACCACCCTGGGAGGTAGTATCACGGTGGAAAATTTGACTGCACATATGTGTGAGTCCTCTGTAAAGTGAAAAGCTGTCAGCAGAGCGGCAAACCTAATTATGACAAAGTTGAGACATTTAGAACAGATTAGGCGTCAGTCAGTCCGTGCATTAGAGGAGACTTAAACGTCTTCTTCTCTCCCATGAAGTAATACTTTTTCCAGTGGTCCCGTGGGAGAGACATGAGGTGGGAGTAGGTTAGGTTTAGCGGATTAAAGTCCCGCACTCCGGCTTTCGATGCTTCCTCCTACTATAAAAAACAAAAAAAAAAAACCGCGTGTGAAAATAACCTCTTACGGTTCACTCTGACTCAGGAGACTCTCTCAGCTGCATAAGTACTGGCTGTTAACCAAGGCTTACATAAACAACGAGATGTCCACAGTTCCAATGCTAGAGTCTTGAACCGACTTGCTTTCAATCGCATGAAAACGGAGCCCACTTAGGAAGCTCACAAAATTACACAAAATAACTGTATATGATGTCACTTATTTGTCGGAAGTTAACATATTATGTGTTTTACATATATGGTGTTTCTAGGAACAAGTGCCTTCTTTGTACACCTTTAATGGCCGAGCCGATGAAATTTCCAATCTTCATCAGTACAACATTAGGATTTAGTATTGTTCATCAATAAGTTCTTTGAACAATATTTTGTTACGGTAAAAAAAAAAATAATTTAATAAAAAATCAATACTACTGTTCACATCTCTTGCTACCTGGTCGGTCTCAGCTGACAATTTGTTAAATTTTATTTTAATAAAAATTACACATCTTGTTGCATAGCTGTACAAAAATGACACAAACTCTAATTTCACACACACATAAATGCAAATAAATGTACATACAAACAGCTGTGCGTTTGTGTGTGTGAGCGCTTGAAAGGCCTTTGCCGCAGGACAATGCAAAGCACAGGAGATAAACGCACTTCCACTTGGGAAATCAAAGGACATTGTGACACCAAACAAACAAGGACCAGCACCGTGCTATGGCCCACATGTGCGCACTCCCTATAAACACACATACATATGAATGTATATGTATTAATGTTTGTATGTAAATAGTGTCAAGTTAGCACAGGCTTAGCTGCAAGCAAATATGAGTTCCATGCTCTTTTTCTCGCATTTTCATTCTAATCACACAATCACATCGCCCTCTGTCGCAATCAACTAAGCGTTTTCAAATTTGCGCTGCTCAACTTTTATATGTTTGCTTGTTTGTTTATTTGCTATTGTTCAATAGTTTACTTCTTTACATGACTCCTTCTTTTTTTACAGCACGGTACTTCGGTTTATTCCGGTTCCACACTGTTTGCGCTCTTTATTCCCATTAAGTAACACATCTTCACTAAATTTTTGCCCTGCAGGCATTATTGCGTAAGTGTGAATGGGAGAATATGCGAATTTGTTTGTCTATAATCGATGACTGTAATAGAACTCATTACTTTGTATATAGTTTAAAACTAGTTGCACTTTTTTGAGTGTAAAAATAATAAAATTTTTTATAAGTGGGAGGCAGGCAGTCGATTGTGAATCATCTGACTAGATCAAATATGTCTTAAGGCTAAATTTTGTTTTTCTCAACTTAAATGGAAAAGAGCTGAGAACACTCTTCCATCAGTTCACATAGCATTACCTTGCCATTCAGCAGGTAACACTTCTCCAACTCCATAATTTTAGTGTGCTCTCGGCATCAGTCACTAGATCACCTTTGGGAGTGATCCCAAGAGTATGCTCCGGCCTTAGAACTATCTGTTAGTCGAGTATTACTCCTGACTCTCTCAAGCTTTTCATACTCACGCATTTCGGCTCTCTCTTTTTTGTTCGCAAGTGCGTCCCGTTTCCCCCTTCAACTGTCGGGTCTATCTTATCCCGTACGTATTGTGGTCGATTGCAACGCTCCGAGGTAGGCTATTTGTATTCTCTCCGCAGCGACACGGTCCTGATAATCGTGCCAGCTTATTTTTTGCCTTTTCCGAAAACCAGTGGTTTCATTCTGTTAAATGTTGAGATTGCAGCTTCTCGACGTGGAATCTTCCTTTTGTTGGCACGCGTTTTTTGTTGCACAGAGACCACCATCTTATCCGAGTCGATGTTAGGACCTTGGAGCGTCCGCACGTCTAAAACAAAAACACTTTGGACGTGTCTTCCGTCTATCACAAAATGATCAATCTGATTGGTGGCTTTTCAATCCGGAGAGTCAGAACTTGATGAATTTTCTCATGCTGGAATCTAGTACTACAGATGAAGTCGATCAGCCTTAACCTATTTGGAGATGTGTCATAGTGGAGGCTAAATTTAGTGACCTTTGTGTCTAATATACCAATATTGGCCACCCTGGCATTAAGGTCGCCAAGCACGATTTTGACATCGTGGCGGGGGCAGCTCTCATAGGTGCTCATAAAAGACATCTTTAGCCACATCGTCCTTCTCCTCCATTACTCGGCGATGGAATCTCTTTCTCCCCTTGAAACCCACACCCAATTTGCGCTCCTTTATATGGGCACTGTCCTAAATGCAACAAGGGCCTACTCGTCTTATACGTAAAATCTCAAATCGTATTTTAGCTCGCCTTCAAACGGATATTCTTCGGCTACCCAGAGGATACTTGGTCTTTGCTTTTTCGAATTTGAATTTATGCTTGAGAAATTATTTAGCTAATCGCGTAGTAGTGATTTTTCAACCAGTTCAAATGTTATGCGAAATTCTGTTTTATCTACTATGTCTCTAAATTCTCTACTCCCAGGGTACTTATGTGTATGTATGTATATATTTTTTATTTGTTGTATTATTTGCCACTGAGCACACCACTTACCACAATCAAGCAACGGATGCGTGCCATCTTCATGTCCATTCGCCTCGTAATTGTGGTCGATCTACGATACCAGAGGGCAATTTGTAGACCATCATCGAGTGCGAAATATCCAATTTCCGAAATGTTCAATTGGCCGCCATATTGTAGTCCTGGATTCCTATTGTGGTCAACAAAGAAACAGCAAATAATATACTTAGACATACATGCATATGCGAGTAAACACATACTATATACATATATACTCTATGTACTACACACACACACATACTATATGTCCAACATTTACACATTTGTATGTACGTATGTGTGTGCGCGACTAAGCGAATGGGCAAACAAATATTAGATTTGCTGTCGATTTTACGCTCGTTTTGTATTTGCGGCTAGTTTATCCGTAGATTTCCGTATTATTATTTTCTCTGCTGCCTTTTTCCTCTTTCTGTGCGTGTGTGAATGGTCCTTTTTTGGCAGCAATATGTACGTACGTGTATCTAGTAGGCTAACACGTTTGTGTCCTTTTTGGTAAACATTTTGTGTGCCGTTGAAGTTCATTTGATTTTCTTATTTACTCTGAGGGACACAATTGTCCAGTAACGGTATTAGAAAATTACTTCCGTGAAAAAAATAACTCGGTCTTATTGGCTTCAAGTAGAGTTTGAAAATTTGTGAAATAACAATAAGACAGCTTTTGGATATATTTGTTGTAAGATTTGCTCTTCTTTGAGTTTAGCACCCCTGATTAGCTTATCCTTAACAATTTTCCAATCGACAATCTCTTTTTGAGGATCACCAATAATCGGTTGATCCCATCAACCTTGATACTTTTCGTCCATCACTTTTAGTTACTAGAGTGTGAAATAATCTAACTGGATACTTAAAAAAGTAATTAAGTGTTAAAGTTTGTCAGCATATTTTTCACAATTTCATCACAATTTCTAGCTTCACTTTCCAGAACAGCGGTAGATTGATAAAATCTGTATTTTTCGTGAATTATTTCTGAGCCAATAACTCAAATTCTCAATATCAAGCTTTGGAAATTTTCTCTTCTTTTTAATTAAAATAATATTTTTCCGCATCCAGTGCTTTGACAAAGGAACCATAGGGAGATTGGTGTCAGATGCGTAGGGTTAATTGGGCTCGCAAAGAGGTGGTTAGAGTCATGCGAGGACTCGTTGCATGCTACCCATATGATTGATATGTCTGGGTTGCTTCTGGATAAGTAGGAGTTTAACCTGCTACAGCATCCAGAACGAAGCTGGGCAAGGGTCACTCTCGATTCTCGCTTGAACACGAGCTCTTCGTTAACCCATTTCCGGTGGTTTAATTTCAAGAACGCCATTCACTGAGAGGAAATCGATGAAAGTATTAATGCCTCCATTGTGAAGGGCAGCCAGTGCATGTCTGAAGTTACTGGCGTCCGAAGTCTGGTCGGCGCATTGTCATGTATCGTCGATGTATTTGAGGAACGACCTCTTGATGCTCCTAGATGCGGCGGCGGTTCAAGCAGATGACTGCAGAGATGATTTCTACGAAAGTGCCTTAGCAAAACTGCTTGGAGAGGAGTTCATTATGGCCCTTAACTGGGAGCATACGGGTCTCACTGTGCAAATGTTCGATACTAGATATCAAAATTCATCCCGTAATAGTCCAGAGTGAAGTACTTTTTCATGACTAAAGCTTCCTCGTCCACTGCATCCAGGCAATCATATTGGTGCCTTGTAAGTTGCCAACAATGTTTCATTCTTATGTGCTGCCGTATAGCAAATTGAGGATTTTAATACGACTCTGTACTTTGGCAACAATCGCGGTCATGTAGGAAGTGAAGAAGCATAGGCTGTCAAATGTCACACCTAAAATCATAAGAGTATTGATAGTCGGCATTTTAACGTCTTCGCCTGCAATACTGAGGTCAAATCTGTACTCTTTCCCTCACCCAGTTTGTGAATGCGGTAGTGTGGATTTAGTAGAAGAGAGTGTTAGGTTCCGTGCAGCGAATAAGCGAGAAATTTCCCAACAGTTGATTTTACGTTACCAAAATTAACCTGAATTTTATCCGACCAAGGTGTGATGACGCCGCTACTCTATCTGAGTGACCAATGAAGAACTCCTACGATCAATAGGGCTGCGGGTTTCCCCCCGCACAATCTGTTCCGTGTGTCCATGCTTAAGGAGCCAGCCAAGCAATACCCAACAACGGAGTCACCAACCAACACCACAGCTCGGCAACCGCCCATGCGGCTACACAGCTGCAGAAACCCCCACCTGAGTGTCTTTCTCTCACCCCAAGATCACCCACGGAGTCTTGCGACAAACTCGAATTTTACAATTCAACTTATGATCAACACGTCAATAAAATAAAGAAATTTAGAATCGACGACTAATAGTCAGAGATCTTATGAGCATTGTTGGAATACTGGAGGGATTACTGAAAGTCATTTTGGAAGGTCGTTTGGGCCTATGGAAAGTGAAAGCAGGATTGGTTCTAAATCAATTTTTTCGAAAAACAGTGTCGCGTTAACGTCTGTGAAACAATGCTTTCTACTATCAGGATGTCATGAAAAGTACCAATCTGGCTATGAGTGTTGGGTCTATGTTTACGACGCGGAATCAGATGATCAATCTGCCGAATATTGTGGCAAAGGTTAGCCGAAGTCGAAAAAACCACGTCAAAGGAGGTCAAAAATTAAGGTTGTATTGACAGTTTTCTACGATTATTGAAGTAAGGTGCACTCCGAATTCCTTCCGACTGACCAAACTGTCTACAAGGAATACTATTTGAGTGGTTTGCGTTGATTTCGTAAAGCTCATCGTAAAACTAGACCGAAATTTTGCAATTGAAGGCATTCACCCGGAATCGCTGCGCGCATTGAAGGCTATTTCGCAGATTTACTTTAACAACTGTTGCAAGGATTGGAGAAAACCTTGGCAAAAGTGTCTTAAGACCAAGGGGGGATTACTTTGAGGAAAACGACATAGATTTTGAAAAATATATTAAAAATATTAAAATTTTGAACAAAGTCGTACTCTTATTGGTCATAGTGCTTTCTACTCATAGTATTTATACATCTGTATATACTACTATGGCCAAAAAAGGCACAAATCAATTTCATCCCCTTCAAAGTAATCCCCTTTCGATGCAATACACTTATACCAACAGATTTTCCAATCTTCGAAACACTGGTTGCAGTCACTTTTCGGGATGGCCTTCAGTTCCGTCTTCGCTGTGGCTTGAATCTCCTCTATCGTATAAAAACGGTGTCCAAGGAGCGGACTTTTGAGCATGGCGAACAATCAGAAGTCGCACGGCGCCACATCAGGTGAATACGGTGGTTGCGGAACGATATGGGTTGAGTTTTCAGCGAAATGATCACGAATTACGAGGGCAGTATGGGATGGTGCATTATCGTGGCGTAAAAACCAAAAATTGTCTTTCCACAATTTCGGCCTTTTTAGGCGGATAGCGTTACGCAAACCATGCATAACGTTCAAATAATATTTCTTGTTGACTCTTTGACCGGTAGGAAGGAATTCATATTGCACAACACCACGATATTCTTAGAAAACAGTCAACATGATTTGACTTTTGAGCGCCTTGGGGGCGATTTTTTTGGTCTCGGCTCCCTTTTGGCACGATATTCGCTCGACTGATTGGTTGTTTCGGGGTTTTAAGCATAGATCCAAGTCTCATCGCCAGTTATAGTGCATTTCATGACACCCTGGTAGTCGGAAAGCATCGTTTCACACACTTCAACGCGACGCCTATTTTCTAAAAAATTTAATGTTTTCGGTACCAGTCGAGATTTGATGCAAGGTCTCTAATTGTTAATCGATGGTTTTTCATTACCAAATCTTTCATTTGTTGAACGTGAGCTTCGTCGGTTGAGGTTGATGGTCGCCTTGGACGCTCTTCGTCTTCGACACGTTCACGGCCGGCTTGGAACTCACTATACCACTTGTAAACATTTTTTTTAGACATAGCCTCATCACCAAAGGCTTTCTGCACCATCTTCAACGTATCCGCATCAGAAAATTGATTCCGTAAACAAAATTTAATGCAAATTCTTTGCTCAACAAATTTCGACATCACAAAACGACACGTATCTTAAACACTAATGAATATTTTGACATGAAATTTGACATAAATGTGACTGACAGTACTACCAACCTAAAAAAAAGTTTAAATTCAAATGTCACCTTATTTTTTGGATATGGTAGTATGTTTCTCATAATCATCTTATTTATATACGAGTACCAACGCCAAAAATTCACTAACTTTGATGATAACAACAAGATATTTTAAACGCTTCCTTGCATTATTAAACTACAATTATTTTCAAAAAAAAGAGTTAAAAAAATAACGCAACGACGTCAAATTCAAGGCCTTCCTTGCTATACGCCGGCTTTACCCATTATTGTCAAAAAGCAAACTTTGGCAACGCGTAAAAAATTTCAATCAGCAAATTGAAAAACTTTCGCTTAACAACACTCACACATACACACACATTGCACATTTCACGTAGAAGTTCACAAAAGATTATTGTCATCGGGAAGAATACAAAACACTCACGGAAACGGCAAACTGCTGCGCTGTAAGGGCACATATGTTGCCAATACTCAATAAGAGCACGGCAGCGGACGACTACACACACACACACGCAAACACACATATTCAACTTAAATCTCTTGCATGAGTGTGTGTGTGTGTTTATCTTCCGCAAGCAGGCATATCCTTTTTAATGAGTATATCTTACGACGTCGCCGTGCATGCCGCACGCAAACACAAACACAACAACAACTCAAATAATACGCGTATAAAAAGCATAAAATGAAACTTACCAAACATCGTAGAGCCGGTAGTAATCCTTCCTTTGAAGTGTATTATTAGTAGCGCTTTCACTGTCAGACGTGCCGCAGCCTGGGCCCAGAGAGCACACCATCATATCCAGCACCATCAGCATCTCCATCACCATCAGCCACACCAACGCCCGCACATTTTTTGTTATCGCCGATTGCAGCGCCGTCACGTACACGCCGTGTGTGCCGCTTTGCCAATATTAACTCAGTATTTATTTTGATGTTGATTTTTTCCAGATACTTTTCAATAATCTCCATGGTGTTCTCATTATTGGCAGTCACCGGCGTCGCTGTAAGAGTAGCTTTTGGGCGCAGCGACGTAATCGTAGTACTCCGTGTGGCAACTGTTGATGTCGCTGTCGCTGTCAGCTGCTTCTGCTGCTGCTCCACCTCCTCCTTATCCAACTGCTTGTTCGCTTGCAGCTGCTGCGTTTGAGTTTGTTCGAAAAACTTATTGGTAAGGTTGCTGTTCTTATTGTTGTCGTCGTCGTCGACTGCCTCATTATTCGGTTGTGCGCTTGTTCGCTTGCAGTTCTTATTATAGTTGTTATTGTTGTTGTCGCTGTGAACGTTGTCAGCGTTGTCATCGATGTCAGCATTCCGATTAAATGTATAATCCTCAATCAACAGCCAATGATAGGTTGCATTGAACAATGCTTTGCTCGATGCCTTGGCATTCGTACGTTCAGCCACGTATATGTGTGTTTGTGTGTGTATGTATGTATGCATGTGGGAGTTGTTGACGTAACAATGTGGCGTTCATTTGTATGCAAGTGGAAGTGAGAAAGTTAAAAGTTAGTCCAACGTTTCAAATGAGATTTTGTATATTTATTTTACGGTGCTCTCCCATACTCGCATTTGTGCATTGTTAAAGTACCGTTAGTTGACAAAGCCTGTCACGGCGCGTTGTGGAGTAAATTTTAAGAAATTTCAAAAAAAAACCTATTGAAATTGATTTCTTTGCTAGAAAATATCGTTGGAAGTGAGTCATTAGCTTAGAAAAGTGTAAGTTGTCTGCTCTTTGTGTGCTTGCCAGCCACTTATACCCTAAACAGGATATATTAAATTGCTTTGCAGTTTGTAACAAACAAAAGAAAACGTAGAAGAGCCATTGATGTATCAGCGTAACGAGCTGCGTCAATTGAACCAAGTTCAGCTGCCTGTCCGTTAGTCTGTATATATCCCCTTGGCTTTTGAGATATTGATCTGAAATTTTGCACACATTCTTCGCTCTCAAACAAGATACTCATTTGTTCGAACCACCGATATCAAACTACTTTTTATATATAGCTGCCATACAAACTGAACGATCGAAATTGAGTCTTTGGAGGGGAAACTTTTTCTATTGACAAGGTATCTTCACGAAATGTTTCACCGAGTATTATCTAAAGCAACGGTACAATATGTGAAAAATTTTTCAATATCGGACTCTTATAGCATGTAGCTGCCATACGAACTGAACGATCCGGATTAAGTCCTTATATAAAAAACTTTTTTATTTCATCAGATATCTTTACGAAATTTTGACACAGTGTTTCATCTAAAACAATGTACAATCGATGAAAAAACTTTCTATGTCTGACCACTATACCATATAGCTGCCATACAAGCTGAACCATCAAAATCAAGTTCGACGGAAACTTTTGTATTTGTAAAAGTGTATTATGGCATTATTATCGGTTTTGGTTTTTTTATTTTTATCTCCATTTACTACTATTTACTGTTATTCACAAAAGCATGTTTAATACACAAAAAATACATCAAAATCTGCACAAAAACAACTTTTCCCTAACAATTTGCAGCAGTCGCTAGTAAGTATTCCTGATTCATTTACTTTCATGCGCTTCGAGCGCTCTTTTTCCCATCTCTCTGTTCTTTTCTCACAAAACATCAATAAGCATGGATAATTGCATAGATTTGCTTGTAAGTCGTGATTTCGCTTTTGCTCTTGTTAACGTTGATTCAACGCTCCTTAGCAGCTAAACAGCCATTGGCGTTTGATGTATCATGGCCAAAGCTTGATTTGCATTTTTTATAGAACAACTTTATTGGCAACGCTTTTTTTTTTAGTTGATTACTTTCTGATTTGATACTACACTACTACAGTTCTGAGTACTAGCTAATGCTTGTTTCGATTTCAGCGGAAAAATGCTTGCTTTGGAGATACTTTTTTTCAGTGGAAAGTATGTATTTCTGAGTAAAAAATATTTATTTCCACTTTCGAAATTTAAAATTCTTTTCTAGATTGTACGGAGAAGAACGGATAATATTCTATATATACTCTTCTAAAAATCTGTCACACAAATTTAGCTTTTAATTAAGAGTAAAAGCTTTAAAAGCTACCTACCGACTTTATGCATTCATTTATTCAAAAAATTGAAACAGGAAACTTAAGAGTAGTTTTAGTTAGTCAATCACCAACATTAGACAATTTTGAGAATCTTGATAAAATGTCTCGAATATTATATATGATTTGAATTTGTCGCACTATTTTTGAGATTTGTATAACATGAATTGCCTTTTCTTCATTGGCTTAGAAGTTGAATTATTTTTTCGAAACATAAACTCCCGAACTTACTCAACTTGCCATGCTTGCCTTGCTTGGCTTATAATTTCTATAATTTGTAAAAATGTTCCAAAATTTACCTTTTTGGTAGGTTTTGTTCCGAAAAGTATATGTGACCTGGTCTCAAACAAAACAAAAAAAAAAAAAAAAAAAAAAAAACAAAAAAAAAAAATTTTTTTTACACCCAAGCCCCCTTTTCGTAGACCAGGTCACATATATAGTACATGAAAGACCGGCTGATTTTCCGGTATGCTTTCTTATTTACATTTCTTTCGAACACATTTTTTTAAAAATTTCAGTTTTTCATTTTCGGAAGGTTTCGAAATATATTTAAATTACAAATTCGCCAATAATTTTCTGTAGGTTTACTTTGGCTCCTAACTAGAACTACAATTCTACATACATATTCCTAAATATTTCTGCATTAAGGGGTTACATGGCTTTAAGGGTTTAAAAAAAACGATTTTCTTATTGTCGTATTAAGCTCAATAACATCTCTAGAATAATGTCCTAAATTGTCAAGTTAATTCGAGTAATTGTTTCGGAGATACAGCCTTGAGAATTTGTGCGCTCGAAGCTAGCTAGGCTAAGTGCGCCGTCTTTAAATGCGTTTTTTTCGAAACTGTGTTTTTGAAGTCGGCTGCAAGTTTTGTCGAGAACTAATCAACCGATTTTTATGGTATTTCACACAGGTCTTTGAGATACAATTTTTAAAGGCTTGGACGAAGGTTTTTTTTTTTTGCGATTACAACTATTTAACTATTTATTCGCGAAATTTTCACTGAAATTTTCATTTTTTGTTAAATTGTCTACCCAAAAATTTTTAAAATTTTTTTACTTCATCCCAAATTATGATTTTTATTAAAACACGCATGTGTCAGTTTAGATGACCCTGCTAGGAGTTATTCTGAAAAGTCGAGCGTATCTTCTTTTCGAGCGGTCATCGGAACTGGCTTCGCAATATTCAAGTTTAAAATATTTTTTTCCAAAAATTTCTGAATTTCTTTGTTAATATAGCATGTTTGTAACAATAAAAAACTCTAACAAAATATTCCATTCTTTATATAAGAAAAAAATTGTTGAAAAAGGCTGTTTTTTACCCAAAGAAACCCATGTACCTTCTTTATGCCGCTTATATCAGCGAATATGTGAGTTATCTTAATAAAACTAAAAGGCGTGTTTTTCTTACGGCGCATATTTGTGCTTGAAATGAATAAAATGGAGTGAAAAATTGCCCAAGATCCCATATTCCCTGGCTTAACCCTTGCAATTTGCAAGAGTATGAAATATTTGCCTACACCCGAACTTGGGTTTTCCTTACTTGTTTTCTCTCGGTTTATTTAACGCAAATAATTTCGCAAATCTCACATTCACATTCAACAATGAAATTTACTACACCAAAAGTAAAATGCGTTCCCTCAATAAAAAATGGCGCTTGAATTGAAAATAAAGCCACAATTGATGCGGCTCTAATTTTCAAATATCCGACAGCTTTTCCAGTCACAAGCAACAAATTTAATAAATATATATGTATTTGCGAATTTTAATGCTAATTGAATTGAATAGCTAATGTGTGGCGGCTTACAATCAATTTAAACTAAAAGCTCAAACCGTATAATTACACCCAACAACAAATTGTAAAGGCGCTACCACACACACAAACATACCCATACGGGCGCATTCGTATTTAGTGTGGCGATGAATTTTCGAATAGTCGACATTGCAAATGTGCGGAGTAATAAGCATTAACAGTTACAAAATAGCAACAAATCGACAGCAAAACGAATACAAAGTGCATAACAAACATAAATGGAATTGCCGAATGGCCGATTTTACACACGCAAATGCACACACACACGCGTGTACTCATTAGTTGCAATTCCTGTAGTGCGCTTTCAGCATAGAACCGCAAGCGAATTTCCGAAAAACAGTTGAATGGCCCGCAGTTAAACTGTATTTAGTTGTAACTATATCTGGGCAAATATCGATATTTAAAAACATTTGGCGGCAATCGCACGGCTTGGCAGGCGGCAGACGAACAAAGCGTGAATAAATGTGCACATTTGGGCATGTGCGGGTGAAATGCATACGCTATTGATACTGTATGTTACTATTATAATAACGGTTTTAATGCAAAAACTCAATTTAACTGTGCCGTTATAATCCGGTTTTCAATGGAAAAGCTGTTTTCAAGCGTAACTGGAGAACGATCGGAATCAAGTTCTTGTATGGACAACTTTTACATTTGACAAGATATACTCACTAAATTTGGCAAAGGCTAAGGCAACAATGTAATCTCTAAAAATCTTGTTCGGAACGGGTTACTATAGCATATAGCTTCCATACAAACTGGACACATTGTTATTAACAGAAATGCACCTGTGAAGGGTATTTAGCTTCGGTGCAACCGAAGTTAGCGTTTTTTCTTGTTTTATTTTAAATAATTTTATTAGCCAAGGATATTTATTGTTTATATTCTTAACACATTTCACAAACCAATATTTTGGACACAAACAAAAGATTAAAAAAAAAAAATGAATAAAATAATTTGTTAGTGTTTATCCTAACAAATGATATATAAAAAAGTAAATAATAATTTTAAACTTCACATTTCGCCTTAAGATTTCTTATTTTTTGATGGATAAACCAAATTAAAACCAATTCTTTAGATGAAAAAACAAACTAAAACAAAAAGTGAAAATTCTTCTTATAACAAAATCATCAATAAAGGAACTTTGAAGAGTTAAATTTTTGAACGTAAAGACAGTAAAAACTATATATATTTTTTTAATTTGAAAAAATAAATTTCAGAGCTTAACATTTTAGCTGCCAGTAGGCCACCAAATACCCGTTTCCAGAAATGTTTGGTTAACTTTAAAATTTTTTAATACCTTTCAAAATGGCATTAAGTATGCAACAAGCTACTGCATCCACAGCCTTCTCTCTCTATTATCTCTGCATACATTTGTCGCTTTCTATAGTTTCTATGAAAAACGCCATAGAAAAAGCAACCCTTACAACTGTTTCTACATAAAATTCATATTATCCCCTTCATATGCAAACCACGGCGTATACGTAACATTTGAATCCAAATTTTTGCCTTCGTGAGCGAAACATGGCGTATACGTAACATTTTAATTCACTAAACCACTTATTAGTTTTTCTAGATCATCCATTCATCTAAATGAATAAAAAACCGATTCTTCCTCAACACAACGAATGTTTTTATGATACATACATATATCATAAATGTGTTCTAAAAACTTATAGCCATATGTATCTACGTATCAAAGTGAAGATATGTGTTTGACTTACATATATGTTCAGGGTATTTTAGCGAGTAAAATTTTACGAAATTTATTGCGATATCCCTAACTATTTTCTTAAAAAATAAGGTCGATTGTGTTGGAAAAACTTGTAGTCATGCTTAAATTACAGTTATAGAATAAATATAAAAATATTTATCATTTCATTCACTCTGAAGAAAAATTGGTTTCTTACAAGACAACGCCACATACATTGACGTCAACTTGGCAAAAGCTTAGCGATCATGGGGGGGTATGAGACTTAAACATGTGGTAAAAAAGCCTTTGTATAATAAAAATGAGATATAAGTGATATGTGATATGTGATATGTGATATTAACTCGACCGATGAGGTTAAATTTTTTAAATCGACTTTATGTGGAAAACAACTACGATAGGATAGTAATTCATTGTATTAGCGGTAGGTATAGACCAATTCCAATCTCAGTCAGCGCTAAATCACGAAATTTTTTAAGAAAACTTGTCCATTAAATTTCATTAAAATATCACATTGTGACCAACTCGAATGGTTTAAACACAGGTGGATAGACGAAAATCATTATATATATATTATATAGGGGTAGAGAAAAGAATGTTCTGATTGCCTTAATTTTGACTTTGCTCAAGTAAACTCGATAACATAATTTGAATTAATTTTTTAGATAAATAATACTCACTAATCGACATATTCGGCACAAAACTTGTTAGAATAATGAAAACCATTTTAAGTAGTATATGGAAGCTGGGGTAATATTGACTCGATTTATATCTATTTTACCAAAAATACATGCAACTAACATGCCATAGTCTAATAAAATGCTCCCAAGATTTCCTTAAGGTACTACACATACAATCACCAATCAAAGTCATAAATATCCGGGTCAAGCTTTTGACCAATTTCATGCGTAAAATGCGCTTCAATTTCATTAAGGGGGGAGATAAGCTTTTTTTTTTCATGCTTTTTTTTATTTTATATTAATGTACAATATCTTAAGATTATTCTGTGAAAATTTGAGGGAAATTAAAGCAAAACTGACTGAGATATACACTTGTAAGTCTTCGCCCTCCAATTTGATTGTGAGCGGCTGTGAAACTTTAAACGTGTTTTTCTCACACTTCATTTTTTCGAAGCCGGTGAACTCTGTAGCTCAAAATCTACTAAGCCAATCCTTATGAAATTTTGCACAGTCTTTCTCTACATAAACTGTGAGGTAACGCTGTCGAGTTTTTTTTTTAATTTTAACTTATTTTTAAACAACAAAATTTCTGTTTTTTTATGAAAAATCAGTATTTTGATTTCTGAGCGTTGTAAGAAAGTAAAAAATCATAAAAAAAAACTCGACAGCAATATCCGAGAAAACTTATCAACTAATCAAATAAATATGGGTTTTTAGTTTCAGATGATTTAGTCATGACTTATGCGGTTCACCGCGAATCAATTTTTTTTGGAACGTCTGCGAAAATTCTCTCTCACCGGCTCTTTTTTTAATATTTTTCTATGAAACTTTCACAAAATATTCTCTTAATGTCATATAGTTATGTTTTAATTATACAAATAAATAAATATTGATTGTATATTTAAAAAATAATTATTGAAAATATGCTGTTTTTCGCTGAATTAACCTTATTACCCCCTTAACTTCACTCACGTGTTGACCGATATATGCTGTATGAAGTCACCCGGAAGTTCGAAAATCGTTGTGTTAAATATGTGGGAGCTAAATGAATTGCTGACAGACATACAATTGTCAGCAAAAGATTATTCCTGTATATTAATTTTATATCTCACTCATTAAACGACATTTACGGTAAAAACTTAAAATTCAGGGGACCAACATTCGGTACCTAGGTGCTGGTACAATTTTAGTTCGATTTCAACAATTCTGGTCATAAGGTGGCGCATATCAAAGACACTATATTTGCAAAGTTTTATCTTTTTATAATAATTGCTTCTTGGTTTGTATACTGGAAAGTGAAAGAATCAAAATAAAGTTAAAATTGTGTTACATGGATTGCTTCTAGTTCGATTTCGCCCATTTTTACACTCGGCTATAAGAATTTTAAATAATATATTGTACTGTATTCCGTTGAAATCGGCTGAACAGACCACAGGATACGTACTTTCTTCTAAAATAAAGCGGAGCCATGCCTATTGGCCATTTGTTACCTCAGGTCTTATAAGACTATCTAATAACATCTCGGTGGTAAAATTTGATGTCTCTAGAGACTTTTTAGTTATTTATGGGGTGAGTGTGGTTATGACCCGAATTCGTTCATTTTCTCACTGTCGGCAGATGATCTTATTCCATTTACCTTGAGCGAATTTGTTTAGTTTGGCTCGTTATTTTTAGTCTTAATTTATTTGTTCATTGTAAAAAACAATGAAGTGGTGCAAGTATATAAAAAGTTACATGGCAAAACCGAAAAAAAATTGTTAATCCGTAACCATTTGTATCCCTAATAAATATGTTAATAGTTGGTAATACCTCTTACCCACAAATTATAAAGATTATCAGGCGAAAAAATTTTATAAAATATCTAAAAATAATTATTATTTAAGCTTTAAAGCGATTACTGAAACTAAAATACTTGCACAAATATTAAACCTTTGCTGCAAGCATTACATGCATTTGCAGCATGAGAATCGGAGATTTTGGACACTACACTGCGTATACGCAACCGCATTTAAAAATTCCCTATTCAACCAAGCACACATAGCTTAAAAACATACACCACTCGCTCTCCCTTACCTAACGCATACCTCTAGGCCAGATGACACTTTACCATTTTTCCACATGCGACTTACCATTTCGAGCAGCCGCCGACTCGCTGCACCGCATGCTAAATTCAGCGCCACCAACTGACGGCTGCCATCGTCGCGCAACACTTGTGCCAGCCAATTTGCATTCGTGTACGCATTGCGTGCGCCGGCACTACCTGCTGCTGATCGACCATAACCGCCACCAGCGGCAAATCCACCGCCAAATGTACGTTGCACATTCCAATTGTAGCGTTGGTTGTTGTTTTTGCTATTCTTGTTATTGGCAGCGGTTGGACGTTTATTGATTAATTGATCGATATGTACAACTTTAATTAAAATGTCCCGTGGTGCGGCGGTGGGGATGGTGGCGTTAGCGGCGAAGGCTTCACTGGTAGCGCGGCGATTGGCACGGTTGCTTCCTTTTCCGCTCTGCGTCACATTTCCCTTATTCAGCGCCGTAGTGGTCGAACGTTTGCCGCGCGTATTTCCGTTGCTTCGCACTGTCCACGCATTTGTTTCGACAGCTTTAGATAAGGCTGCAGTGCGCGCTGTTGTTGCTGTTATTGTTTTTGTTGCGCTCGGTGCATTTGCTGGCACACTTTTGCGCTTTGTTGCCACCTTGTCAGCGCTGGCTTTTTTCGCCTTTGCTGCGCCGCCATCTGACCTCATTTCGTGCGCTGCCTTGCCGCCGCCGTACATGCGCTGCAACATCGCCAGCGTCTGCATATTTAAGTACGTCATTTGTTCGCCGAAAGTGTGGCCGGGCGCGGGGTGCAACCAGCGGCAGGTGAAGTACGTGACACGCGGTATGTGCTTGTATTTAATTGCAAATTCATAAATTAACTGCTGCTGCAACGCGGCTGTCACATCCACCGGTGGCTCGCAAACGTTCGTCTGCGTTTCGCGCGCATCCCCCTTCCCCTCGCCTGTGTTTTCTGCAAAGTTTTGTTGGTCGCCAGTTTGTGGTGCGCCTGCTGCTGCCCCTTCTGTGGCTCCTTCTGTATGTGCTGCTGCAAATAACGATGCTGCCGTTGGTGGTGTTGTGGCTGCTATAATTTTTCTGTCAACAACCTTTGGTCGCTTGGCATTTTCATTTCCATTATTTTTCACATTTTCGTACTCATTAATTTCGACGCTGTTATTCATAGTTGTTGCCACGCTGTTGCTATCATACATTGTTGTTGTTGCTTCAGTGTGTATTTCAACATTTTTTTGGGTCGTCATGCGTTGTGTATCGGCCACACCTGTCATTACCGCGTCCAGCGTTGTGAACTCATACCCGGCTGTAGCATTTAGCTCTGCTGACTCACCTTCAGACGCTTTCGCTGCATCTCGTTTGAATAACACTGTACAATAAAGATATTATTTTAGAAAGACAAAATTACACTTTTTACTGAATTAGAGCAATAATTATCCCAGTTTAAAAAACAAATTTTAAGAAAATAAATTTGAAGATCTATATACATATAAAAAATTTGAGAAAATTATTTTCGAACACAACTTCTTCATAACAACTTTCAGTCGAAATTTTGGTAAGTTTCAGAACTCGGAAAAGAAGTCTTAGTATCGTAACTTTTTTATTCGTTGACGAACGGTTTTATAACTTCTTTAACGAAGATCTATCAAAGAAAACATGTAAACATTATTCATAGGATCCAAAAAACTAATTAATACAATACAATACAGAAGTCAAAATCTCATAAAGTTGGAACTATATCTCGACGAAAACCTAAAATAATCAGGACGTGACAATCCCGAAAGGTTGAAACTTAAAAATAAAATGTGTGTTCGCCAAAAATTCAAAAATAATCCTTTGAACCTTTTGGAAATTTTCAAATATTACGGGATTAGTGCAGGCAATCCCGAAACATCGGAAAATCCCGAAAGGTTGTAACCAAAAAAATTGTTTCTCGGCGAAAAGTCAGAAAGTACGCTTTGAACCATTTGAAAAAGAAATTAAATATTTTGGGTTTAGTGCAGGCAATCACGAAATATCGGAAAAATCCCGAAAATTTTAAACCAAAAAAAATTGTGTCTAGACGAAAAGTCGGAAAATACGCTTTGAACGTTTTGAAGAAAATTCAAATATTTCGGGATTAGTGCAGGCAGTCCCGAAATATCAGAATAATTCCGAAATGTGTATTCTTACAATACTTTTTGTAAACGTGTGCCAAAAAGAAGTACTTGAATAAGCTAACAAAAAAAAAAAATACATAAATTTGTTTTTTGATAAGTTTGTAACAGTTTATTTTGCTATAAATATACACAATGTAAAAATATTCAGAAATACAAAAAACATTTTTACATTCAAAAATTCTGTGATCAGTAGTGATAATGCCGAAATACTAATAACTTCTATGTGGATAGCTTGATAATCTATTATAAAAAATATCCTTCATGTGGGCAATCATAATGGGAATATTCGAAAACAAATTTTCGGATCACCCTAAATGATCAATATGCGTATTTATACATCCAATCATTCAATTCTGACTTCCATTGAGTCTCCGCATTTCGGGATTGAGAAAAAAAAAGATTTCGGGATCCCGACTTTTTTCGGGATCAGACCTTGTAGTACACTTAAAATAACTAGGGATGCTGGCAGAGCAGAGATTGGCATATTATTTGGTTTTCAGAGTATTTTATTGAAATATATAATACAGTAGTCTTTTACTGATACGGAAAACTTAGTTTCTTGTAAAAGTACAAAATAAGCTAACCAATTAACTTTCAAACTCTTAATAAAATTGCAATCTTTTATAAACCTATTTTTGGTTTCTGCTTATTTTCACAATCTGAACAGGGTAACCATGAGTATGAGTCTGTCCGTTTGTATATACGTGAACTAGTCCCTCGGATTTTGAGATATCGATCTGAAGTTTTGTGCACATTTTTTCCTTCCCAAAAATCTACGGTTTTGTTGAAATCTAACCGATCAAAATCAAGACCTTGTATGGACAACTTTTTTATTTGACGAGATATCTTCACAAAATTCGACGAAGATTGATGTCAAAGACAACACTACAATCTTCGAACAAATTCTTTAGATCGTACTATACTAAATATACTGTAGCATAAGCCTATCAAAATCAAGAAACAAATTATGCCATAGATATGATGGGTATTCTATACTATTTCAGCTTTAGACAACACCTACTATCGCCCCTTTTAACATTGCATTGATTGCACTCGATTGCTCACCTTGCCCCACACGGCGTTCAGCAGCCACATCGGCTGGCACAATGCCATCCAGGACCTCATCCCAGCTGCTGACAATCGCTTCCACATCCTCATTGTCGTCTACAACATTAATCTCCAGCTGCTCGTGCAAATTACTCTTGTTGTTGTAGTTATTATACACAGCTTGATTGCTATGGCGTGCCGCGGCAACACACTCACGCCTGCACCATATTGTTGTCCATATTAAAATTAACAATGCCATTTTTATTTTGTTATTAAAACATTCCGGCGTACGTGTCAGCACACACCGCCAGCGCCGCGGCACTCGCTCAGTAGGCGCTGTCCTTTGCATATTTGGCATGGCCATTTTCACTGCATTCTTATGCGCTGCCTCCGCTTTTGTTTTTTGTTTTCGCGTTTGCTTTTGCTTTTGCTCTTTTATAAATTTCATAAATTATGCCGTTGCATAAATAAATTCCACAATGCCACAAATTAAACAGCAAGGAAATCAAAAAAAAACACAAAAAAACGCAAAGAACTTTATTATTAAAAAATATATAAATATGTGTATGCAAGTGTGTGTGCTTTTTTGCACAAAATTTTCTTGCAACTTTTTTATGACACAAGCCACAAGCGCGCGTCTGTTCGTGCAACTTCACTTACTTGACTGCCACAATTTGCTTGGCGGCTTTATGCGCGCTTTTATAGCGGAAATATTGTGGTCGCCATAAGTGGCTCATCATGCAACAACAAAAACAACAACTGCGAGTAGTTCCCCTCAACTGCCGCAGCGTCGAGAGCGACCATTTAATGCTTTTCAAGCAGCTTTCCGAAAGGCAATTAATGCGTTTGGGCGAATTACCAGCTGAAAATTGCCACAACGAGCAGCAAACGGCGCTCACAAGCTGCACAAATGCGCTTATGGTCACATTTACTATATACTATATGTGTACGTGTATGTGCATGAAAATGCCATAACCAAGACGCCATTTTCTCTTCGATTCTTCTCTTAACGGTCTTTTATTATTAATAGCGCAGCGCTAACAATCAATTTTTATGTTAATCGCCATTTTTCGTGCGCTCGCCGCCGCGAGTCACAGTGATTGAAGCGCACACACACACATATGTACATACAAAGCACCTTCAGCATGCCTTCGTTGTCAATTGCTATGAAAGACATATGAATTGTTTGTTGTAATTCGCTTTGTTCACGTTTATTGATGGCGCTGAAGTACACGTAAAAGAAAAGGCGCCATAATCCACTTACGGTTACTGAAAATTTAACGTATCGTTGCCTTATCTCCGGCGCGGCCAAAAACTCGTAAATTGCAATAACAAAGTGTTAAAATAACGGTCGAGCAGATCGGCATTACAGTGTTAATAATAATAACAATAGCAAGAGAGAAGCTTAGACATCAACCACGCGTCACAGAAAATGGAGGGTACAAACAGGTTCAAACAGACGCCAATAAGCAAGTGAAGATTTTTAAGGGATGTTTCCATCGGATTGATTTTATACTTTCGCAACCCCACGAAGACCTAACATACTATGTTATAACCAATTTGATATTCAGTACGGAAACGCCGATTATAGCAACTTGCATTGGTCGTGGAAAAGTAATTGACCGAGCCTACCAAAACCGCCAAGTTGTGCCAAACTCTTCTCTAATTCTTCCTTCCTAAACAAACGTCCCTACTTTCGTCGGATACCATATCTTTAATCTGTCATAAGCCTGCAAAGGTTTCCTAAAATATAATATGAGTATAACCGATTCAATTCTGGTTGCGTCCTACCTTTGTTAGTTGAGTGTGAAACACATCGAGGTAACATTACGAAACCGGAATAAATGGAAATGTGGATCCATCAAACTTACGAATTCTTGTCGTGCCTTCAATAGTTCAAATGTAGGCTACTCGTTTTTGTTGCTAGCAAACCGTTCTTATCAGATCCAAAAAAGATCCAATATTTGTGTGACCGTACAATATTTTTCCGAGGCTTTTTTCTTCTTTTGATTGGTCGAGTTTTGTACGTGGCGTGTCCGAAATCCAGCGCACAACCCTGGAGATGAATAGTTCGCCTTTTCACTTTATCTTGCCTTTAAACAGATGTTTTTTGACCATAAAGAGGATACTGTATCAAAGACCGGAAGTCGTGACCTGCTTGAGCCGTAAATAACGAATCTTTTCTAACCACTTTCAAGTGAATAGCGATAAGAGAACTTTGGTCTCTTGAGTATACTTCCACACATGACTCCCCTCCAAAGTTCTCTCTTGACGAACCAAAGATCAAACTCTATAAGTCACTCATAATTCCTGTCCAGCTATATGGTGCAGAGGCATGGACGATGTCGTCATCTGATGAGTCGACTATACGAATTTTCGAAAGAAATGAAAGAAATGTTGATATAGATATAGATATAGATATAGATATAGATATAGATATAGATATAGATATAGATATAGATATAGATATAGATATAGATATAGATATAGATATAGATATAGATATAGATATAGATATAGATATAGATATAGATATAGATATAGATATAGATATAGATATAGATATAGATATAGATATAGATATAGATATAGATATAGATATAGATATAGATATAGATATAGATATAGATATAGATATAGATATAGATATAGATATAGATATAGATATAGATATAGATATAGATATAGATATAGATATAGATATAGATATAGATATAGATATAGATATAGATATAGATATAGATATAGATATAGATATAGATATAGATATAGATATAGATATAGATATAGATATAGATATAGATATAGATATAGATATAGATATAGATATAGATATAGATATAGATATAGATATAGATATAGATATAGATATAGATATAGATATAGATATAGATATAGATATAGATATAGATATTGATACAGATATAGATATTAGGGTGATTCAAAAAAAAAAAGTTTTCGATTGGTACTCAGAAAAATAAGTTTCTAGACACCTCTAAGAAAGCCTCTCCAAATATGAGTTTTTAATTGTAACGGGAAGGTCCTCCTGCATACAGTTTTCTATTTTTTCTTGTTATCAGATAGAAAAATTTATATCACGCTTCCAACTACTTGAAAAAATATCTTGTTCCTAAGATTTTGTAGGAAATTGAATGCCCTAAAAAAAGGTCTCGTATGATTTTTTCGTAAACCCAACCGTTTAAATGATATTAACAGTTAAAGTGTGATTATTTTTGGGAACATTTTTTATTTATTATTAATTTTGTAACTCAATGAAAAAAATTATTAATTATTAAAGATAAAGACAAAAATAATATGAAGATAAAAAAATTAAAAAGAGCTAACAAAAATGAACACATATATTTTTCTCACTGTTTTTCCCGTTCTACAAAAAATTTGACAACGTTTTATTGCAACTAATATTTCAATTATGCTGTCAAAGTGAAGACATTTGTCGTTAATCAAATTTTTCTTCAATTGTTCAAAATTGTGAATAAGGCTACTGAAACGATAAAGCCATTGTTCGGTCAACGATCACGACGTTGCACTACAGGAATTCATTGAAATTGACAAAAATTATTGAAACCCACTGAATAAATAATGGAAATTGTTTGCAATATGCACACACACATACATATTTGAATATATCACTCGTATTCACTCAAAAAGGCGTTTGAGTGGACTTTCAAATTTCAATTTTTGCGAAAATAATTTATGGCTGTCAGATTGCTGCATTCATAGAATATTTTGAAGACAAAAGCTGAAGTAAAATATTCGACTTTGAATATTCCATTAGTGTTCCTATATCAAAATTTGTGACATGTGTCCATTTTTACGGCAATCAAATTGCAGCTCAGGGCCAGATATGTGACTTTAAACTCGTAAATAAAGTATATGAATAAGAACCAAAGTCAAAACTGTAACAATGAGCTATGAGATAACTTCAGCTAAAATATAATTAAAAATGTGACTCGAAAACAAATTTTAATTAAAAATCAAAATCGAGAAGAAAATAAAATTAGTATAAAATGGAAGTTTAATTACTATATAAACATGGATACAGAAATTTTTGTTTAAGTGAAAGCAAGTGAAGCGTTGGAAATGCAATAATATGTTGAAGAATTTGTTAACACAATGTTTATGTTTTACTTTCTGCAAGTTAAAGAGAAGAAGAAGAAATTGCATGAATTTTAAATTCACTTTTTTTACTTATTTCAAGACACTCACGAGTTTGTATGTGACTTTCTAGTCATGTATCCAACCTGTCAGCGCCTAAGCGTATAATATGAAAACTTACTAATATAATATATTCTTTAATTAAATAGAGACGTCTTCATATGTATATATCTGAAAAGTGGTTTTCGAGAAGAAATAAAACGCATATAATTTTAAGACCAAGAGTTTAGCCTTTACAAAGATGTTGATTTGCCATTATGTGTTAAAAATGACTTCGGGCAAGTCACCGCCGAGGCTGGCTCGAATCAATTCAAGTTTAGAGGCCCAAATTCCAACTATTTTGCAATATGTTAGCAATAACGCGCCGAACGCTATCTTTCTATACCTCAATCGTCTCGAACTTATCAGCGTAGATAAGCAATCTCACATATTCACATAAAAATAGTTCAGAAAGGAATTTTGACCTTCACTTCTGCCGTTAAGAATATTCAATTTGATGGATGGCAATATCATATAAAAATCTGGATGAAAGTAAACGCCTCATATTCTTCCTCTTCTTTGGTACAACAACCGTTAATTGGTCTGAGATAAGAACACAAAACTTTGTCAGTTGCCCCTACCATTTTCCCTATTTGCTGCCCTTATCAGGTTCCCATGCATTTGGTCCGTCCATTGTTTCATAACCTCGCAACGTAAAAAAAAAGCTATTGTTTTTAAAGTTGCTTCTTTTAAGCCCTGAAAGGCGAGTCGGTTTAGCCATGTCCGTATTAGTACCTCAGTTTTTGAAATATCCATCTAAAACTTTGTATAAGTCTTTTCCTCTCCAAAACGATGCTCATTTGTCGGAACTGCCGATATCAGACTACTATAGGATATAGCTGTCATATAAACTGAACGACCTAAATCAAGTTCTTCCAGCACAATTTTTTATTTGACGAGATATCTTCATAAAATATGGCATGGATTATTGTCTGAGGCAACAGTACAGTCTTAGAAGAAATTGTCACACAACTTACCTCTCAAACTCAAGTCCTTCAATGAAAAATTTTGTTATCTGACAGTTACATGACAAAGTAGCTCTTCCAAGTTTGACAAGGATTATCATCCAATTAGTCCATACAATCTTCAAAGAAATTATTTAAATCCGACAAATGTAGCACAAAACTGCCTTACAAACTCAAGAGTCGGAGGGTTAATCTTCCAAAGATGGTGCCGAAAGGCAGCATGCACGATTCATATTGCCCGCTAAGGACGCAGAAAAAGATTTTATGGGCGTTTTCATCACCACTACTGCATAATGAGCATTCTGTGTCGTCATTGTGGCTTAATCTATGGGCATACTCTCTGAAACGGCCATGGCCGGTCAAAAATTCCGTCAGACAAAAGTATGTCCTCCCGTGTTTTCTCTCAATCCTGACTTCTTCTTCTTTACTGGCGTAGACACCGCTTACGCGATTATAGCCGAGTCAACAACAGCGCGCCAGTCGTTTCTTCTCTTCGCTATGTGGCGCCAATTGGATATTCCAAGCGAGGCCAGGTCCTTCTCTACTTGGTCCTTCCACCGGAGTGGAGGTCTTCCTCTTCCTCTGCTTCCCGCGGCGGGTACTGCGTCGAATACTTTCAGAGCTGGAGTGTTTTCATCCATCCGGACAACATGACCTAGCCAGCGTAGCCGCTGTCTTTTAATTCGCTGAACTATGTCAATGTCGTCGTATATCTCGTACAGCTCATCGTTCCATCGAATGCGATATTCGCCGTGGCCAACGCGCAAAGGACCATAAATCTTTCGCAGAACCTTTCTCTCGAAAACTCGAAACGTCAACTCATCGGTTGTTGTCATCGTCCAAGCCTCTGCACCATATAGGAGGACGGGAATTATGAGAGACTTATAGAGTTTGGTTTTTGTTTGTCGAGAGAGGACTTTGCTTCTCAATTGCCTACTTAGTCCGAAGTAGCACCTGTTGGCAAGAGTTATCCTGCTTTGGATTTCTAGGCTGACATTGTTGGTGGTGTTTACGCTGGTTCCAAGATAGACGAAATTATCTACAACTTCAAAGTTATGACTGTCAACAGTGACGTGAGTGCCAAGTCGCGAGTGCGACGACTGTTTGTTTGATGACAGGAGATATTTCGTCTTGCCCTCGTTCACTGCCAGACCCATTTCTTTTGCTTCCTTGTCCAGTCTGGAGAAAGCAGAACTAACGGCGCGGGTGTTGAGGCCGATGATATCAATATCATCGGCATACGCCAGCAGTTGTACACTCTTATAAAAGATGGTACCTTCTCTGTTAAGTTCTGCAGCTCGAACTATTTTCTCCAGAAGCAGGTTGAAAAAGTCGCACGATAGGGAATCGCCTTGTCTGAAACCTCGTTTGGTATCGAACGGCTCGGAGAGGTCCTTCCCGATTCTGACGGAGTTTTTTGTGTTGCTCAACGTCAGTTTACACAGCCGTATTAGTTTTGCGGGGATACCAAATTCAGACATCGCGGCATAAAGGCAGCTCCTTTTCGTGCTGTCGAAAGCAGCTTTGAAATCGACGAAGAGGTGGTGTGTGTCGATTCTCCTTTCACGGGTCTTTTCCAAGATTTGGCGCATCGTGAATATCTGGTCGGTTGTTGATTTACCAGGTCTAAAGCCACACTGATAAGGTCCAATCAGTTTGTTGACGGTGGGCTTTAATCTTTCACACAATACGCTCGACAGAACCTTATATGCGATATTGAGGAGGCTAATCCCACGGTAGTTGGCGCAGATTGTGGGGTCTCCTTTTTTGTGGATTGGGCATAGCACACTTAAATTCCAATCGTTGGGCATACTTTCGTCCGACCATATTTTGCAAAGAAGCTGATGCATGCACCTTATCAGCTCTACGCCGCCGTGTTTGAATAGCTCGGCCGGCAATCCATCGGCCCCTGCCGCTTTGTTGTTTTTCAGGCGGGCAATTGCTATTCGAACTTCTTCATGGTCGGGCAATGGAACGTCTGCTCCATCGTCATCGATTGGGGTATCGGGTTCGCTTTCTCCTGGTGTTGTGCGTTCACTGCCATTCAGCAGGCTGGAGAAGTGTTCCCTCCACAATTTAAGTATGCTCTGGGCATCGGTAACTAGATCACCTTTGGGGGTTCTACAAGAGTATGCTCCGGTCTTGAAACCTTCTGTAAGTCGCCGCATCTTTTCGTAGAATTTTCGAGCATTACCCCTGTCGGCCAGCTTATCAAGCTCTTCGTACTCACTCATTTCGGCCTCTTTCTTTTTCTGTCTACAAATGCGTCTCGCTTCCCTCTTCAACTCTCGGTATCTATCCCATCCCGCACGTGTTGTGGTCGATCGTAACGTTGCGAGGTAGGCAGCCTGTTTTCTCTCCGCTGCGACACGGCACTCCTCGTCGTACCAGCTGTTCTTCTGCACTTTCCAAAAACCCAATGGTTTCGGTTGCAGCTGTACGTAAGGAGTTTGAAATGCCGTCCCACAGTTCCCTTATACCGAGTTGTTGACGAGTGCTCTCAGAGAGCAGGAGTGCAAGCCGAGTAGAAAAACGTTCGGCTGTCTGTTGTGATTGCAGCTTCTCGACGTCGAACCATCCTTGTGTTTGTTGGCGTGCGTTTTTTGCTGCACAGAGGCGGGTGCGTATTTTGGCTGCAACAATATAGTGGTCCGAGTCGATGTTAGGACCTCGGAGCGCACGCACATCTAAAACACTGGAGACGTGTCTTCCGTCTATCACAACATGATCGATCTGGTTGGTGGTTTTTCGATCTGTAGACAGCCAGGTAGCTTGAAGTATCTTCTTATGCTGGAATCTAGTGCTACAGATAACCATATTTCGGGCCCCGGCGAAGTCGATCAGCCTCAGCCCATTTGGGGATGTTTCCGCGTGGAGGCTGAATTTACCGACCGTAGTGCCAAAGATACCTTCTTTGCCCACCCTGGCATTGAAGTCGCCAAGCACGATTTTGACATCGTGGCGGGGGCATCTCTCATAAGTGCGCTCCAAGCACTCATAAAAGGCATCTTTGGTCACATCGTCCTTCTCTTCCGTCGGGGCGTGGGCGCAAATCAGCGATATGTTGAAGAACCTCGCTTTGATGCGGATTGTGGCTAGACGTTCATTCTCCGGAGTGAATGATAGTACTCGGCGACGGAGTCTCTCTCCCACCACGAATCCAACACCAAACTTGCGCTCCTTTATATGGCCACTGTAGTAAATGTCACAAGGACCTACTCGTCTCTGTCCTTGCCCCGTTCTGCCTTTATCTTTACGAGGACATCTACCAGCGGGGCAGCGGCACCTTCCCAATTAAGGGACCGGACATTCCAGGTGCATGCCCTCAAATCATAGTCCTTATTTCGTTTGCCATGGTCGTCATCAAAAGGGGGGGCTCTCATCCGAGGCTGATTGTTGGTTTTCATTGGAGGTGTTTTTTTACGTGGCGGGTCCCAAACCCAGCGCACAACCCTATGCAGGGGTGTTTCGCCTTCTCACTTTAGCTCGCCTTCAAACGGATGTTCTTAGGCTACCCAGAGGATACTTGGTCAAAGACCGGAAGTCGTGAGCTGCTTGAGTCATATGTAAAAGAATCGTTTCTGGCCACTCCCAAGTGAATGGCGATCAGAGAACTTTCCTCACTTGCGTGAACTTCTACACATGACCCAATCCTGACTGGTACGTTCTTAATGAGCTTATGCATTCATTTTTCTTTTTCTGCCGCTTCACATTGTTTTTCCACTCTTCGAGGCTCGTCTGGCTCTTCTTTTTTCTGTCGTTAAACCTCGTATGAAAATCTTTTTTATTTGATAAGGTATACTCAAGAAAAGACTACAATAAATGCAGTTGAGAGAGAAGAGAAGTATTAAAGCTTCGGTGCATTCGAAATTAAAGTTCTCTAGTTTTTAACTGATTTGAACAAACATCAACACCCAAACTTAGACCGATGCTCAACTCGCTCTAATGAGGCACAAAAAACCATGCGCCAAAATAAAAAAAGTGATGTCCTAATGTAAAGTAAACTGGCCCAATATAGGCGCAAATCAACATATAGTCAGGCCGAGACACATTGAGGTCTGTTTGCACGTTACGCTTCCGGCTGATTGAATCAAAATCAAACGAAATGCATAGAAGGCACACACCACACACACAAACACACAAGGCGAGTGGTGACCACCCAGTCACCTACAGGTATACATAAAGTTAATTAAGAGGCGACGTGCAAATATGTGACAAAAACATAGCCGCGTTAAAACTGCCACATGGTCCACTGGTGTACTGGTGTACTGTAGCGCACGGCTTGGACGACGCAAAGGATAACCAGCGCCCAGGAAGCCTGCATTAACTGGCATAGATAGATGAAACATGAAAGAACACAAAAGCGGTGCGGGTGGAGGGATAAGCGCGGGCTGGCGCAGATGGTGGCGCAATGAAGTGCCAAAGTTGAGCACTTTGTTGCTTAAATCACGCGCATATATAGATATTTGTGTATGTGGGTGTGTGTGTGTATACACCGGTGAACGTGTCAGCATTCAGCTGAGCTATTTTTGGCACTGATTTTTCCGCTCAACTCACACTAACTATGCGAAATGCTGTAAAATTCAATTTGATTAAATTTACCAACCGCCAAGCGGACAAGCGAAGTGGCAACGCCAACACCAGCAACAACACCATCTCAAACGAACACGAAGGTGATAGTCTCTTTATTATCTCTTTTTCAATTTAATTATTCCAACAAAGGCGCTTAACGGCAAAGCCAAA